>JAUCMT010000036.1:19614720-19630890 GCA_032357475.1 Enteromius thamalakanensis
TTAATTTTCTTTGCGTGCAGATTAATGTCCGCCTATGCGTCTTATCGTTTTAAAAATCTTGTAGGCTATCTCCGATAAAACGTGATTTTGCGGAAATTTTTTTGTTAATGTTTGTACACAACAGCATATGATAGCAATATAAGGTACCAACTTTACCATACAATGTTTAAAAAACGCGCCGTTTTTTTATTTCTTGAAAAGTATTGGTTTTGGAGATGGAGCCAACACCGAGCTTCGTGATTGTCTGCTGTAATAAACAAACAGACATGAATCCTAAAAACGAATCATGTCGGAGCCAATCATGATTTTTACTTTTTTACCTACCTCTGACTAGGCGTAAGATTTAGTTTCAGACGTAGCTTACGCCGAGATGGTGCAACAGGTATAAATTCTATGCAGGATCTATGGCTGGGCAAAATATATATAATCATGCGCATCTAGTCAGTAAAGCCAGTTCTTTTATCAGCGGTAAGTCTCCATCACCTGCTTTCAAATGGAGCAGCAGTTAATACACCGAGCCGTTGACTACTGACAAACTATACAACATTGTGTTTAGTATTGCAAATGTGAATCTGAATGCGATATTTATGAGAAAAGGAGATTGACCGCTAATCAAGGATCTGGCTTTAATGACTAGATGCGCATGACAATTGCATGTAATATATTGCCCAGCTCCACTATGATCCATAGTGATGTCCTATACCTGTGAGATTGGCGATACATAATATTATCATGCTAATTTACTAAATTCCTTACTTAAAACCAGTTAAAAACAGCCTTATGTAATTGATTAACTACACATTTCTTTTTAGACAAGTAGCAAATGAATGTTCTGAATTATTTTTAATATGACTGAATTTGTATTTAAAGTGATAACGATTTATTAGGAACAGTGCAAGTTACTAATTCTAATACTTGCTTTTACTCAATCGTTCAAACAGCAGCTACAGGAAATGAGCAAAGAGTATTTACGTTATACTCATCATATATAAATAACATCATCACTGACTAGCTGGTGTGAGTTTTTGCACTTTATGATTCACTGTGTGATAAATGAATCTCTTATACTTAACATCTGTACATCTGCATGTGTAAAACAGTGCGTTTAGAAAGTCTGGATCACAGTGAAAAATGATGTAATTTGGACTAGATTTAAGAAACACTTTAATAGTTTGTCAGAAAAACGAAATGGGATTTCCAAAAAGTGTTTTTGACCTGATCTGTGAGGTTAGTAATCAGTCTGAAAGATGGAAGATATTTGTTTAAAAAGATGTGGTGGGCGAGAGAGCACAGACATAACAGATTCAGCTTGTTAAATGTCAATGACAGATGGCACCATGACTCTTTCTGTTTATTGTTACTTGAAGTTTCTCAGTGTTGCAGTATTGACATTTCTTGTTTTTTTTTTGTTACAGGGAAATTAAATCAGCCTCAGCATTGGGGTCCAAGGTGCCTTCAGGTATGTTATGTTCAAAAACACATTTGGCTAACATATTAGCAAATGTACCATTAATACCACTTAAACTCCACCCCAAAATAAATATTTAGTCATTAATCACATACCCTATATCATTCCAAACCCATAAAAACTTCATCCTCAGAAAACAAGTTACGATATTTAAGATGAAAACTAGGAGGCTTGTGTCTGTCAAGGTCCAGAAGAGTATGAAAGACATCATCAGAATACTTCATCTGCCATCAGTGGTTCAATCTGTATTTTATAAAGCGACAAAAATACTTTTTGTATACAGAGAAGAGTGTAGACCGTTTGCAAAGTACACAGTCAGCGAAAGGTATTGCCTTCATAATAAATGCAAATCACGTACCTATCACTTTTAAGTTCACACGATGCACGATAACGATATTGATCTAAAAGTTGTTTTTAATGTTGAACAATAGCAGCGTTTACTACAGCGGTAAAGGACAGAGAAACAATATCGTTGGAATAATTTTAAGAACGATTTTTCCAGCTGATGATCGATAGAAACGTGAACAACCAATCAGGATCAATCCTGCTATCATGCGCTTGAGATTTGAAAGCAGCAGGCACGCTTGAGCTTATAATAAATTGACGAAATCGTTCGCTGGTGTGGACGCAAGTATAGTTATCGTTATCTGAACGGGCCTTTAATCACTTTTTATTTTATTTTGTTTGCGTGCTTCTGGTAACATTTACATCGGTTTAATTCTGTGCTCACTGCAGTCGTAGCAGAACGACCAAATTAGAAGACTCACACGGTCAGCACACAGAAATAGTTCATCAAGTCCCCAAATTACTTTTTAAGGGCAAGGTATTCTTAGTGCCTGTTAGTTTTATACTTAACCTGTGCCTCTGAGAGTGACTGCCAGGATGACAACCCTGAGAACTCTTCAGCTCGTGTACAAAATCAGACCGCCAGCGCTGGTTTCTATTATATGACTAAAATTAAACATTAAAGCATTGTTGCATTAGCTCACTTTCCCAACGATTGGTTAAAAAGGTAAAAATGGTGATTAAGATCAGTTTCGAGGATCAGTTGTAATTTCGTAAATGCAAAGTATATTTTGGTTTTGACACGTCACTAATGCTTAGCGACTGTCTTCAGCCAAACGCAAAGTATACTTCGTTTGAAAGATCATGACATTTTTATCAAAGCAGACCTTAACCACGAGTCTGTGTTGTTCTTTTTGTTACGGAACAGCACATATGTTATCTAGACACATCTCTTTCGTAGTGTTAATGTTTCACTCGATAACCGATCTGTGTGTTTTTCAGATGTATCAGGGGAGGAGGAGGTGCCGACAGAAGGGGAGTTTGAAGGCCATCAAGAGGCTGTGAATGGAATGCAGATCCATAACGGACTGCTCTACACTTGCTCAGGGGACCGCACTATACGAGCTTTCAATCTGATTGTAAGACTTTGTAGAAATTGTCTGAAAAATGTAGTTCAGCAAAAGCGTTTCAACATGAATATGATGATCTGTGCATGTAGCTTACATACAGGGTTCTTTAATAAGTCTCCTCGTTTTGTTACAGAGCCGGAAGTGTATGGCGGTGTTTGAAGGCCACAGCAGTAAAGTGAACTGTCTGTTGGTGTCATGTGGAGGAGGCCTGCTACAGCGCCTGTACTCGGGGTCAAGTGACCAGACCATCCGCTGTTACAACCTCAAGGTACTTTGAATCACACTGACATTTTTGACACCAATTAATATTTCCAGACTCTACTGTAATTATTTCATCAGTGGAACACTAAACGCAAACTCCCATGATTCCCCTCCATACATTGAAAGTGAGTTATTATGGACTGTCAAAGCAACATAAAGGAATAAATCACTATTACAGCTGATTAGTTGATAGGTGTATTATCTAATAAATATCGAATGATTAAAATTAAAATGTATTACTTCATAATAAATATTAAATGACTTAAAACAAAAGATTGAACATCAGTGTTATTTAAGTATTTTTTATGTACTTTTATAGTGTTTTTTAAATATTGAATAAACTTTTATTTTTGGATTTCTCAATTTAATTAGAATTTTATGAATTATTTATATATATATATATATATATGTGTGTGTGTTAAAAACTTTAATAAAGTTTTTTTTTTAAGTCTAATATTGATGTTTTATTTAATATTTGTTTTATTTACTTTTAAAGACCCATATTTTAATAGTTTTAATTAACAATAAAAACACTGTTGGACCTAACATAATTATTTTTGATGGTATTTCTTGGAAGAAAGTTATTAACATGAGTTTCAATAATAATGGGGCTGATGAAAGAATGAAAGGAATTCTAAGTCCTTTTATTTTTAGTGTTTGGTTTTTAAATACTGTTATTTTTCCATGCCTTTTTAGCATTGAGAATATCACAAGCATTTCTGTTTGTTTTTTTCTCAGACAACCGAGTGCGTGGAACAGCTGTCTCTCCCAGATCGAGTGCTTTGTCTTCATAACCGCTGGAAAATTCTCTATGCCGGTCTTGCCAATGGCTCTGTGATCACCTTCAGCCTAAGGGTATTAAGTCTTTAATGAATTCAGGGTTTGGGCTATAATAACCTATATTTAGCAAAGATAAACTGAGAGCTTATCGAGGGCTAATGAATGTTCCTCTCGTCTCCTGCAGAACAATAAGCAGCTGGATGTGTTTGAGTGTCACGGGCCTCGGGCTGTAAGTTGCCTGGCGACGGCTCAGGAAGGGGCTCGCCGTATCCTTCTGGTCGGCTCTTATGATGCCACCATCAGCGTTAGAGATGCAAAGAGTGGCCTTCTGCTGCGAACACTGGAGGGCCACAGCAAAACTGTGCTCTGCATGAAGGTTTGTGTCTGATCACGTTTTTCCAAAAGAGTATGCTAAGCATGCTTTAGCATCACATTTGAAGCTTGGCCAGCCTCAGTGCTCCTTCAACTTCCTTATATTAAAAAGAGGGGCCAGGATATCCTTTATAAATATCATTTTGAGTTGCACAAGTCAACAACCCTGTTTTTATTTGTGTCCTCTCTTCAGGTGGTGAATGATTTGGTGTTCAGTGGCTCAAGTGACCAGTCTGTGCATGCTCATAATATTCATGTAAGTAATTAACCCATGTGTTTCTCAGTGAGATGCGAGTGTTTGTAGCTCATTTACTGTCTCTGGATCTCCAGACAGGAGAACTGGTGAGGATCTATAAGGGTCATAGTCACGCCGTCACTGTGGTGGCTATACTTGGAAAAGTGATGGTCACCGCATGCCTGGATAAACTGGTCCGTGTGTACGAGCTCCAGGTATAAATTACACATTTGTTGATAACTAGTGGCTTGGCCATAGGCTAATATTACAAAGCTCGTCAAGAAATACCCCTACTATGTTCAAAAAGTTTAAGATCCATTTTGTTATTTTTCAGGGCAGTTAAATATGTTTGATCCCTTTTCTAATTACTTTGTTTCCAGTCTCATGACAGACTACAAGTATATGGTGGACATTCAGACATGGTGATGTGTATGGTCATCCACAAGAGCATGGTGAGCGTTTCTACTTGATACACGAATGGGATCCAAAACCAGATTTCGTAAAGATTTACTAGCATTGTTTATTGAAGTAAATGATCTTCAAAGCAAGGCTGGTGGTGGTTTGTCTGTTGTAGATCTACACAGGCTGCTATGATGGGAGCGTGAGAGCTGTCAGACTGAACCTGATCCAGAACTATCGCTGCTGGGTAAGAGCCTGACAGACACGGTTTGATTGGAAGAGATTTACTGACGCCAGTTAATGTGTGTTGCATGATTGTTCTCAGTGGTACGGTTGTACGCTCATCTTTGGCGTGATGGAGCACCTGCAGCAGCACCTGCTGAACGACCACACCAGCCCAGCACAGCAGACATTTAAATGCCGCTGGAGGAACTGCGACACCTTCTTCACCACCCGCAACGGCTCCAAACAGGTACGGCAGAATGTCACTGTCAATACGTAAAAGCCGTAAGTTGTACTGCAGAGGAAATATGTTAATTTTTTGCTTCGTGTACCACAGCTGTTGCACAAATCATAGCTTTCTGTTTGATACTTAAAGCTACTGTCAAACATGCATCTGTTAGCCACCATTTCCTCCCAATTCTTATTCAACTAATGCAGCAAAAATAAATTTAATAATTTATTGTGGTTTATGTTAGCAGAGTTTTAAAATGCACGTTTTTTAACCAGAACCCTTTGACTACTGTTCCAAATTTGCGGTCAGATGTTTTGTTTATTCTTAAAAATAAATAAATAAAATTGCATTAAATTGAGCGAAAGGGACAGTAGACATTTGTCACCCTGGACCACAAAAACCAGTCATAATGGTCACATTTTTAAATTGAGATTTATATAGTATAAATAAGCTTTCTGAGGGTGCAAAAAAAAAAGTTAAATTATTATTATTTTTATTAAATTAAAAAATTAAATGCTGAGAAAATCACAGAGAAAATGTAAAGTAATTCAAAAGTCTTTAGCAATTTATATTTCTGATCAAAACATTTATTTTTATATTTTTATGGTGGAAAATTTTCCAAATAACTTAATGGAACATGATCTTTACTTAATATCCTAGTGATTTTTGGGATAAAAGTAAAGTTTTTTAAATTAATTTACCCATTAAATGCATTGTTGGCTATAACCTGTGCTGCTTATGACTGCTCTTGTGGCCCAGGGTCACATATTTCGTAATAAAATATTTTTAGAATTCTAATTCTACAAAGATATTGTAGAAATGCAGGAAATCAGCATGCCATCACAGTATAAAATGCATATTAAGAAATGTTTTCTGTTGTTTTAAATTGTAACAGCTTTTCACTATTCTAAAATATTTACACCTTTACAAAAATCTCACTGACCCTAAATGCCTTTGAATGGGTCTAAATTCTAAACTTGAGATTTGTCTGTATAACATTTGTGATCTTTTATTTGTTTTAAACATTGCTGTGGCTCTTGTCTCTGTAGGCAGTGCATTGTCACATGCAGAAACATGCTGAGGACGACAGTAAAATGGAGCCATGAGGGGCCAAGGCAATTTCACAGACACAGTCTCCTCTTTTCCCATATTGGGAATGTCTCAATCAGCCCTCACCAGAGGAGCCCTGTTCACGGGCATATTTTTATACGATCCATCAGATACCGACAAACTGCCACTTAGATGATGCCGATGCCACAATTTAAATAATAATGTTTGATTTTAACCTCTGAGAAATTGCTTTTCAGTGCCAAAACAAGACAATGGTTATTGTAATTTCAAACAAAAAGAAAAGCATTTTTCTCTGAGTGGATTTAGTTTGTCGGTATTTTAGAGGAAGTTTTTTTTTTTACGTGTGCCTCCTCTTTTTCACTTCTATCTGAAGTGCGAAATATGCTCAGTTCTTTTATACTGACGTGGCATTGCTCCGATACTCTACTGGAAGGGATTGATTTCGCTTCTCCAAGTCTCTCATCTGATACTACACCGTATTGTATCGTCAGCTCTGAGATTTACTGACCAAATAAAGACAGAAACTGTGGGAAACATTTGGGTACCGGCACAGCACAAGAGGTACGGCAGCTCCCTCAGCAAACACTTGTAGCTCACTATTGTGTGTGACGTCTGACTTTACAGATCTTCTGATGTGGAGTGAATTCAGAAAGCATGAGACTTGTCGTGTCGAGCAACCAGATTTTAGTGTTGTAACATTGCAGGCTTTTATAAAGGACAAGGTCAATCAGTTTTCCAGTTATATGGTATTAAATACGTGTCAAAACAATCTGTTATCATGGGACACGCACACATTAATTATATTACATTTACAATTTTAGTCAAGTTGCGTCTGGTGATTTTATTTGGTTTTCTTTTTTGAATCTATTTCCAAGAATTCTTTGTTTGGTTTTTCATCTTGGTTTTTTTTCGTGGTTGCTCACCAAAGTTGAAGTCAAGTTGAAAGATCCAGGTTTGCCGTGACTCTTAAGTCTGCAGTTGTAATGTTTGCTGTGGAAGTCCTTGAGAACTAAAGTGAATGTACTGTTTAAGGAACAGTGTGGACGAAAAGACAAGATCGTTTTATTTTCCTTTTTTTTATGTAGAGAAAGTTTGTTTTAGCTTTTTTTTTTCTTTCTTCTTTACAGTATTTTGTGGCATTTGTGCCAGTAAGATTTGTAGTTTTTTTGCAAGTCCGAGAGGGCCCTCACACAGGAAAGTACCTTTAATTTGCTGTGTGAGAATGAAAGTTGTAGGGGTGATAAACAATGGGAGGCGTTTTTGAGAAGTTGGGAGTGTATTACATCACTTCCTATAATCCTCAGCCTTGTTACACACACACACACACACACACACACAAAACAAAACTTAGTGTAACCATAAACTGCAAACATCTTAATATCCGAACTTGGTTTCGTAGTTTTCTGATCTAAGGTTTTATATACAGTAACAGTGTATTTTACCGCCCCTGAACAATTTGTAGTTGTAACTATATATGGTCACTTTTTCAGTTCTATCATTATAGATAAATTTACTGTTTGTTTTTTTTCACCAAGTCATAACCTTAAAAATGCGTCTCAGCTCTTTTGCTATAGTTGTGTGTTGCTGAGGAGAGATTTGCTGCCAACCTCTTACCTGGTAAACCCTAAGTTTCTCACACTTGTTCATTTCAAATACTGTTTAAATCTTTATAAACATTTTGTACACAAATGCTATTGAAACGAATAGAAATAAAAAAAACCTATACTGTGCCACTGTGTGCATTTCTTTTATCCCAAGGGAAAATTTGGTTTCATGGAGTTTATATTACTTGGGTTAAATAGGCTACATTTCCATTGTTTTGAAAGCAATAACTTCTTTTAACACAGTGTCTACTCCAGACACAAGTAAGCCTTTTTTTATTATTATTATTGGTATGTAAATCTGTTTAATATCTATTTCTACAATATAACATTGCGTGGCTATTAAATGCTGAGATTCAAGTGTTGTAACAGGGTTGAAAAAAATCTAACCAGATACGAAATAAATGGTGAAATATACTGCTTATATATTGTAGAGCTTTTACAGACCCTTTGTAAAGAAGAAAATAATTATTCCATTTATATTTTGTAATTGCCACTTGCGCTTGTGTAAATAATTAGGCTTTTTTTCCCCCCGGGAAAGCACTTCAACACATTTATTTTGTTAAAACGGCTGAAGTCAGTACACTCATTTGAACAAAAGGTTAAATGTGGGTCAAGCACAAAAAATAAAAGCCTAGGTTCGACCCATGTCTACACTCACAGTAATGAAATAAAAACCCAGAATGTTGCCATCCATCATGAAATCTTGAGATGTTTCCAGATGATTCTCCTCAAGTCATTTTTGATATTCTTTTCCTTACCTGGTTCTTCATGTTAATTTACAAACATAAATGTCTCACAAACAACCAGAATTTAAAACAATAAGGACCAACTACATGGTCCTCATGCAAGCTTTTTTTAATGGATGTTGTTCAATTCAAAATGGGAGGCTGGGATGTATGAAGTGCATATCTGGATAGACATTTAAACAAAAACAAAATAAAAATCAGAATGAGAAAGAGTGGTAGTAGAATGATTCCAAATGAAAACTAATCTATATGTGGTGTGAAATCAGAAACAAATCTGAATTGTGTTTCGGTGTGAATGGTCAAAACGGATTTTAAGTAGCTTTTTTTTTATCATTGTAAAGGAATTTTCACTATCTAATGTTAGATTATCATTTATATTTTAAGTCCATCAGAATATTGCAAAAGCACACCTGAACTATTAGCATCTTTTGAGACGGTAAGAGAAATGCTGTAATACCAGTCTAGACAAACTTAATAAAGTTAATGTGAAAAGTTACTCTGAGGAATGAGTTACAACAGAAAACATGCCTCAAAAGCTGCTACTCCTCCAAAAACCTTTCCTGTGCAGTCTGACTAATAAATTTGACGTCTGTCTAATACTCTAACACTAACACTCATTTCACCCTTCTTGCCATTCCATATAAAACTAAATTGAAGAGTTGTAATTATGTGCGAAGTTTGCAGAGCTGGTGTTCAGTGTGGGATGAGGTACAGAGAAAGAGGTAACAGTAGTCTGGCACATTGAGTGATGAGGTAAGAGCTGGTAGTTCTGGTCCTTGCCGAGTCCGGGCTCACCTGGATCCGTAGCTGGTCTATGCGTACATGGTTAGCTGAAGCCACTGGAGAAATTGAAATTTAACACTGAAGTTCAACATTTTGCAGTAAGTTTTAAATGACGTTGTCCTGATGCTAAATTTAAATCATGTCTTAACATGACGAGCTGGTGTCCGCTCACCTCCAGTACATTAAGTCTGATGGTGCCATCTCCACCTTGATCAAAGGCCTGGAATGCTCCTACAATAAGAAAAGGTCCACTTTAGACAGTAAGCATGTATATTGTATGATTTTAGCATTAAATTAATTGTTGGTAAAAAATATAACATTAAATTTAAACCTGAACGCAACGCACTGAAATGTTTAGTTGTTTAAATAATGGGCCATTTGGAATGATACTGTATGCGTTCTCCACATTTTAGTGTGTAAATAAAATTTAATTGGAAACAAATATGTACGTTTTCTTTGTCCCCATACTTTCTGTTCAACCCTGTTATGCTGAGATTTCCTTTTTTTTAGTTCAATTGTTGCTGCATTGTAGTAGTTTGTTCCATCGAGGCCAAAACATGGCAAAAATGTTGTTCAAACAAATTCTTAAGTTATGGCCACAAATTACTGTTATATTTTTTTTGAGTCACGCACAGAGTTCTGTTATTTATTTATTTTGTACAATAAACAAATGATTTTAAATAGATGAATGAATTAGTATTTCATTTTTTACCTAGCTGAATTTTACTCATAACAGAGTTGATTATTTTTTTGCAGGAGGAAAAAAAATTATCCCAATAATGTAAAATGATACAGTGATATTTCCTCAATACTTTTTCTTTTTTGTAATGTCTTTAATCTGAATACGTTATTTTAAATACTATAAAATAATCATGTCTTTTGAATAACAGGGTTGACATGCGACATAAATGTGGATTTTGTCTTTTTAATGTATGATTTATCAATTAAACTGTGTATTTTAAAAGTATATTATTACTATGACAAAGGTAATATTGTAAATGCAAAATAATGTTATATTGATAAAAAATATTTTAAAATAATATTTTTCCCTGCTTACATGTTAATTAAAATGACTCAGTACCTGAATGAATAATTACACTGTAACACCTTAAAATAAAAGGTTATCCTATTTGTTGGACTACTTGCTAAAGAAAAAGATTACAACTTACTGAACATCCCGTCCAGTCGCACAAGGCAGCTGACGAAACTGTCAAAGTCGACATTCATGTTTTCATTGGCATAGCGCATGGTGATGATGTCATAGAGCTGGTTATTCAGACGGAACCCTGAGTGGCACACAAAACGCATGACTGAACATTGACAAAAACATCAGAGAGAGAGACAGACTTTCTTCAATATGAGAAAAGATGAACAACAAAATACATGAAAACCTTCTAACCTGCATCATTGATGGCGTTTCTCATCTCGTAGCTGCTGATAGTGCCAGTGTGATCAAAGTCATAGCGCTTAAAGATTCCCTGTGGGGAAAATTTAAGTCAGTATTAGTCTTTATTAGCAGCATTAGTGGTAGTAGTATTGCTATTTATGTAGAAAAGAATGAGGAGACTTCCAACCTGCCACTGTTTGATTTTGTTCCACAAGTGTCTAAACTCTTGTAGATTAATTCTTCCTTTTCCATCCATCTGTGTGATTAGGATTAAGAAAGATTTGCATGCAGTATCATATACTATCACATCTGCAATTAAATTAAAGCTACCATAAACGAAATGCTGGAGAAGTTACGTTTATTAATTGAACTATCTTTCAATATCTTGATATCTTTCTTTTCCACCCTGTTATGCTGTGTTATTTTAATTATTTATCATCATGTTCCACAAAGTGACATTATATATATATATATATATCTATCATTAAGATCTTTTTTTTTTATGTTTTTGAAAGAAGTCAATCAAGGCTGCATTCATTTGATCAAGAATACAGTAAAAGCAGTAATATTTTGAAATATTATTACAACAAAAAAAAAAAAACTACGGTTGGTCACACTTTATATTAGCTGGCCTTACCTACTATGTACTTCAAAAAATAAGAACAATGTATTTATTAGTTCTTATTATATTTCGAAACTCTTTTGCTGCTAGTGAGGTGGGATACTGGTAAGGTTAGTGACAGGTTTGGGGGTATGGATAGGTTTAAGTGTGTGTTAAGGTGTAAAGGATGGGTCAGTAGTGTAGTTAAATGTAAGTACAAAATTTGAATACAGATGTAATTAAAAATATATGTACAACATGTATGTACAAAATGCATTTTACCAAATGATTCATTTAAATGTAAGTACAAAGTAGTTAAGACCACCAAATATAAAGTGGGACCAAACTGTTTTGTTTGAATGTTCTCTAAAATGTGATTTATTCATGTGAGGCAATGCTGAGTTTTCAGCATTAATATTCCAGATATGATCCACACATCTTTCTTGTGGTGTTCCACAGGGATCTATTCTGGCACCAACATTGTTTTCCTCGCAAAAGTCAAACTTGTTCTTTCTTTACTTCACACCTTGATTATTGCAGTTTAGTCTATTATGGAGCAAATCAATCATCCATCAGGCGTCTTCAAATGGTACATAAAACTGCAGCCAGACAGAGAATATTAACCAGTTTATGTGTGGTGAAATAGTATTTGATTTTACTCTGACCTTTTAAAATATTAATCTCTGAACAGAATATTTTCTGATAAAGAAATGTCAAAACTAGTGATAATACCTGAACTGACATATCTGTTAATAAAAACATAAATTCCTAACTTTAAGGAGAATCTTTTCCTCAAAATAACCTAAATGTTTTGGACAATTTACAAAAATGATGTAATCTTGATACAAAGGATACATCCATGAGGGCAATCATACTTCTACAGCTCTCTCGACTGAAGCCCTCATTGTGTATGTCCTTGACTGTAAACAGCAGAGTTCTTGTTGAAGACATTATATAGAAAAAACCACAAACATTCAATGTAATAATTATTCAAAGATACATACGTTTAGACACCACCTTGTTCAAGACATCTTTAAGTTCATTGGCTGAGATCTCCTTTTGCTGTAAGACACAAGAATAAGCAGAAAGTCAGGTGTGGTTTTTATTACGCCAACATAAAACTGTCGGGATTATGGCTGTTACCACTGTTACCACTGGCATGGCCAATTACCGGTCCCACCCCACCACCATACTCACACTCCCCCCAGCGCTCAGTGGCTCCCCAGTACTCACGTCCCCCGCGATCTGCTGGAAAAAAGACAGGAACTGCTGGTCCTCCTCGCTCTCTTCCCCAGTCGAAGCCGGTTCCGGCTGATCAGACATGGGAGTTGTAAAATACACACGTGAGAACTCAATGTGTGAGAGGCCAAAGAATCTGATCACTAGTAGATTCTATATTCTTTGCTCTCAATTAATGCAGATTTTGTCCTTCAAAATAAGAGTCAAATAAAGTACCGAGAAATAACAAGTTTTCACATCCGGATCTAAATGCATTGTTTTTCCTTCTGGAACATCAGTGAGCATTTGTAATAGCCGCCTATGAGTGCTTATGAACTCTTGTGGACTAAACATCTTTCATGAGAAATATCTTATTCAGGTCAGTACAAAATAAACAGTCACATACTTTTTGAATGATCCCTCTTATTTTGGTAAAATAATTAACATTTTTAAAATTCTGAAAGGGGAGTGTAAACTTTTGAACCCAACTGTAAGTGCAACAGATTTTAGCCTACATATTACTGTAATAATCATAATATTGCACAAACAATTTCACTGTGAAAATACCACCAAGCCTCATGTTTTTTTAAAGAGCCTGTTTGTTGCATTTGATTGAAGTTCTTTTTTCTTGCTCTAGAGTGAGTGTACCCTATGTATGCTCATGAAGTTTTTCCTATTTCTAATTGTAAAAAATGAGTCCCTATTTGACTCATTTTGTGCAGCTGTTGTGAGTTTATAGTTCAGCAAAAAAAAAGGTAATGTCACACATATGACAGATCACTGTTTACCTTATCATTCACAGTGTTGCTTAAGGTACTCATGCACATCTCTAGTAATAATAAAGTGTATTAAATGTAGTTAGTTTAATGCTCTAATTTCTAAGGGGTGAGTGGGGTGCAAGTTGACCCACTCCTTGTCTCTTAGGTATTGTACACTTTTACGGTCATGTATATATTTTTGAACCACCACCCTTTCTGCCAAAAGGAGTGTAAAGGAGAAACAGTGGAAGGAGTGGAAGACACCCATTTGCTTTAAAAACTGTCAAATTTTAGCATGTAATGACCGCTACATCCAAGCAAATTCATTCTAGGTCTAAAAATGTTTATAATGCATATATAGTAAGTGATGTAGCAACATAAAAAAAAACATGCAAAACATTTAGCTAAATATTAGTCTTAGTTTTGTGTTTAGTCTGTTCTTGAAAAGGTTAGAACGTCTTGGGAAGGTTCTAACATAGTTTTAGAAATTGCAGACACTGAAAATGAAAAAACAAATAACACTTTAAATTACATTAAACTAGGTCAATTATTTAAAAATTAATTAAAAAATTTCACATGGCCATGAATCAGATTCAGTTAGATAGTCAGTTTAGACCTAGATGGTCTCTCTTTACCCACTGACTCGGCTTAACTTACCCCTAACCTGGGAAAAATGAGCCATGGTACTATTTGTAATAAAGGCACGTCTCAGTTAAACTCTAATGCTTTGTAGATGACCAAGTACTTACCACTGGATGATCAGCTTCAATTCTGTTCTCTATCTCCCTGAGAAGAAACCAACAAACACCGGTCACCACAGTAAAGAGCACAGGTCATCAAAGCTTTAGGGGAGCCTTTTATCATGTAGGATTTGAGTTTATTCTTCAGTATCTATTTCCACTTTTCCATTATCAATTGTTATTCTGCTTATATCAGCCATATGACCTTACGTTTTTCCGTAGGACTTACTCAAACTTACCATATATAATTACTTAAATGTATCATTAAGAGTTAATTCTCTGTATAATTTTAAAAAAGGTGAGAAGTTAGATTAATGGTTACAATGACTATCACAGAGCCAGTGGTTAATACACATTTAGGTCACATCAAAAAACTGGAAATCATTTTGGGCATGATCCTTGTTGAAATACTCCTTCCTCTTCCTTCATCAGCATTCCTCTGAGAACCTCGGCAGTCCTTTGTGTGTCCACGTCTTTCTTGCAGCTGAAGTTTAATTGTGCTTCAGTGTGGGTCAGAACTGTAAGGAAATGTTTACCGGAAGGTCCCAAAATGTGCTGGTGCTTGTCCTAAAAAAGATTCCATTACAGCCTCGAACTGGGGCCGATTTCTTCCAGCTCTACAAATCAAATTGTCGTTAAAATATTTGTCCTTGTTGTTTTTTTCCACCCATTTTCCTCCCAACTGTAGAGTACTCAATCAGGTAACAGTGACATTACCTTGGTAATCATGTAATAATGTAGCCACACCCAGTACATAAAATAACACCCATTTAAAATGTAGGGGTCATATGATTTAGGGGTCATATGATTTTAAATTTAGGGGTCATATGATGTGATTTTAAATTGTGCTTTCTCTGTGGCGTGTTACAAGCTGTTCTACCTCTGCAAGCACAGTCTGACACTTCTGACTCACAACCTTTAAGTAAGTTACGTTTTCTTATTAAAAGATGCAAGTTCTGAGCAGTGAAGGGTAGTGCTTGTTGTTTGTCATTTCACAAATGCAGACGGTGTTATGTTTACGAGGCACGATGCATAAAAAGACAGTACCAAGTCTTGATAATCAGTAATTATGTCTCCACTGGATGCAACAAATGCCTTGTTTGTGTTTTTATTGTTTTGGTCTCATCGCACCGGCATGCTATGATAAGGGGAGCATAACATTTCCAACATATGCTTGCGGGATAGCTGGCCAATCAGAGCATGCCTCGTTTTTTTTTAATTATTTAAAAAAAAAAAAAAAGTTCTTTAAGCAACATCATATGACCCCTTCAATTATGCAGCCAATAGACATGAGTATTGACTTCTGTAACAACTGCTTTCAAGCCAGGTGTTTCAGAAGTTCATCAGTGGGCAACTATACATACGTTTTCAGGGGTCATTTACACATGAAATGAAAAAAATTGTATGTGAGCATTTTAAAACCGAGTCATGAGATGCTACAAAAGACAAAACACAGAGTACAAACATTAAAACGCAGCAGTATAGTGCATTTTTACCTCAACAAACAATGAAAAAGCAGAGCACTGGACTAGTGCTGGCAAACGATTAATCGCTATTAATCACATCCAAAAGAAACATTTGTTTAAATAATATATGTGTGTGTGTACCGTGTATATTTTCTTATGTATATATCTATCTATATATATTTATATATTAGGGCTGTCAAAAATAACGAGTTAACAGCGTTAATTATTTTTTGTCGTTAATTATAATAATTTTTTTAACTCATTTCACGCATGCGCAGTGTAACTAATTATTTGTCAGGAAAGAGAGTTATAAATTCTAAATGATATGAATATAATTATTAGGGATGCTCATTTCGGTTATTTCTCATAACCGACAACCGACGCTCGTTAACCGATTATTAACCGGTTAACT
>JAUCMT010000036.1:19633035-19655943 GCA_032357475.1 Enteromius thamalakanensis
GTGTGCACTTGGATGGGTTAAATGCAGAGCACAAATTCCTAGTATGGGAAACCATACCTGGCCACATGTCACGTCCTCCTTACTGATGTTTTTTTCTGTATTGTGTTGTATTATTATATCTATATTGGGTTGATTGGAGATTTCCTGTGCTCATTTCTCGTATTCGCATATACAAAACTCAACTAAAGTTAATATTTCAAAAAAAAAAAAGTATACTATTTTTTTAAGGTAAGTGGTTGCAAAAAAACTTAGCTACATTTCATAAAAACTATAGGTTGAATTTTAGTCAACTAAATTTATTTAAACGTAGCTGAAGTAAATTGATTGCAACCGTGGACCTTACTTTTTTTAGTGGTCAATTAATATTTTTTACAGTGATCTTTAGCAAATGAATATCAATTTTATGATACTGTGAAATTCACTTTTACACTGAAAAAATGTTTACTCAGAAACAGATAAAATTGCTAAAATGTAGCAGCAATTACAAAGAAACAGCAAATAACATTTAATCAAAGATGAAATTTTGACAAACACTGAAATAGTATTTTCTATTTCAGCATTTTCTTAAAAATGCACTGCAAAACCTTAAAAAATGTATTATCCTGATCTGAATTTTAACACTATAATTTACAATAAATACACAAACTTATCTAAATATGTGTGAATGTGAGCAGAGCTCTTTTACTGAGTAAACATGGTTCTTTTAGAAAGAAAGAGCATAAATCATACATTTTACAGTGTTTGCACCATGCAACTTTATTGAACTTTTTTTCTTTTGAAATTAAAGCATTAAATAATACCATAATAAATAAAAGAAGAGCTATGTACATTGCCCAAAGGGGAAAAAAAGCAAAGCAAACTTCTTGCTAAGACCTGATTTAATGTAACAATAGTTTCCCTTTTGTTCTCATGATCTCCTGAAAACATTTCATGCAACTCAGAAATTCCAATGACTGAAAAGTACGGCAGGTTAAAAAAAACAAACTTTTTTCCCCCTCAATATTGGCATCAAAACGATCACTAAACAATAAAACACCTTTCTTTGTACAACGTGGCACCAAATGTATGCAAGACGGGTCCTCATCTTGAAACAGAAATCAACAGCTTAGGCAACTGCACACATGACAGAACTTGCGGTTTATGAAAATATGAAAAGTTGGAACTGATCTACCAAATCTCAACAGCACAGCCAGAGTTGTGGCTCCAAATCTGATCTTTTCCATGATGCAACACTTTATATTATAAGCACAACTATGCTTAGATTGTTTTCACTGCAAGTCAGTTAAAGACTCGCTTACAAAAATACTTTTTTTTTTAAATGTAAACTTTTCTCCAAAGGCACTGCTACCTAATGAGCCCAACAGTGCGGTAATTCAGAACCCTGAACTGGGACGTCCCGTTCCTTCTGGCCCGTCACTTCCACAATGATCATGCTACACTTGTGCTCCACAGTATTATTCGCTACTACAATATACAATCAAATCCACTTTCTTCCGCCCTCTTATCTCTCACTGCCTTAGAGATCGATTTCATACATGTGATCAAATGTGCAAAAAGCAGCACAAAAACATGATGGAAAGTAAAAGAAACACTTTCTTGGTAAAAAAAAATAACCCTAATATATTTCTTTTGCACATGCCCATGTTCGACTCGCCCCTAGATGAGGAACTATAAACAATACTGACATTTGTGCTTCAACGCTCTAAAGCAATTACACTAAATAACTCTTGCTAAGTAAGAAATAAATACCCTGTGCCTGCAATTATATTCTTAACAATATCCAAACAGGGCCATTATTTTACCCTCTATACCTAACAGAGCAAAAAAGGCTAAGTTTGCTACAATATTAATGAGTGATGCATATTTATGAAGGACTGCAAGGCACACATGCTAACATCTATAGCATGCTGCAGATCAGAGGGATCATCCAGTCCCTGCTACACACTAACAGAATAAAAGGACCAAAATGATGAAAGGCAAGATTTGCTTGACAAGAACAGGCTATAATAGGAATACTCCAGCCTCTATTACAAAGAAAAATCTTTTTTTGATGTCATTTACTCCATTTGCTTGCTTCACTGCAGAACACTGGCAATTCTGTGCAATAAAAGACCATGAACTACTTTAAAACCTTGAAAGGAAAAAAAAAAAGAAATCTATGGAAACATAAAAATTGAGGTTTCTCTGTGGCAAAAAAACAACAAAACAAACTGCTGTAGGAGCAGCGATCCCTTTATGATAATAATAATAATAATAAAAAAAACTGTAAAACTTTTGCTTGCATTTCAAAATATTATGAAGCTTTTTTTCCAAGGACAAAAGTGCCTTCACTTTTCACATTTAACTGTAAAAGGTTACAAAAATACTCTAAAATACTCTAATATGTGCACTTGCTAAATGTACAATACTTTTTTGGAAATGTCTTGTGATATTTTAGTTTGGTGGTTCTTTACGTAAAACATACAACTGTACAAATTAAAACTTAAAAACAAAGGGACAAAGGTCTCTTGTTGGGATTATCACATCCATCCACATTATAAAATAACACTAATGAGATGTTATGTTTTTAAAACACTGCTGGGAATATCAAAAAAAAAGAAAATTGTGCAGGCTTCTTTGAGTAGTTAACCATCAAAACGTCTCTCAAAATGTCCATGAGGTCCATACAAATAACAGTAACACATTGAATGGGACACTGGGAAATGGACTGAGGAAATGTAACCTGTGTGCAAGGAATGTATATTCACTACAGTATTACTTTGAATGCCCACAAGCTCCACAAAGGCCTTAAGGCTCTTTCACATGACGTTATCTTCAGGACAGAGTTAGTGTTAACATAACATGCTGCACCAATTATCACTGATCTATTGAAAGTGCCAGAGACAGTCAGCAATGCATTTCATGCTTTTTCCACGACTTCTCGTGTCTTCTTCAATTACAGCAAGTTTTTAGCCAATTACCTGAGCTGTAAGATCATGGCAATGCTGATTGGCTGAGTGCATCAAACACTATCATGAGCTCCTTATACAAGACGAAAGGCAAAAAATCTAAATAATATGATGTAGAAATTCAGAAAAAGAAAAAGCAGGCACTGCTAAAACATCCATTACAATATTTTGCGTATCACAAATATTTTTGTATGTACGTGATGTAAAAGAAAAAAATAGATATCATGCCCTCAAATTAAAAAAAAACGTTCCCTAAATGTTTAATTTGTGGGCATTTTGTACTCATTTGTTCACTCATTTTATTTAAATGTCAGCCATAGTGTACTAATTCACTTTGTTCTTTAAATATTCGCTCATTTTAATTCTTAATCATGGCTGTGTATTAATTCAGTCAATTTAGTACAAAATTAGTGGAGACAAATTCTTCCTTTTTGTCTACTGATACTTTTTTAGCTGTCAATGGAGAAAGATGCTTTTTCAGAAGCAAATGATTCAATCTCTGCATCTACCTACTGGACCAACTAGCCAAATATTGATCTTCTGGACGCCAGTCATGTGAAAGGGCCTTCATAAACAGCATCATGTGAAAGAGAACCAAGCAGCAGGAACTCCTATTGCCCAGTTTATTGTGCTGTGAAAATCTCGTCAACCCCTCAGTAATGTTGGCGATCAGCATATCACTCGTGTAACAGCTTCTCTGGTTTGGAATACCCAAACAGTTTAAAGTCAGCTTCATACAGCCTGTACAGCTCTTTTCTGGACTCCAGCGGTATGTTGGCGAACCAGTCCTGCTCCCAACTGCTGACCGTTCGGTTGCGATGACTTTGCGGGAACTCTACGACATTGTCTACACGGAGAATCCGCAACAAATGCTCAGCGTCCTCATCTAAGCTCTCCAGCTTGCCCACGAAATCATAATTTATCTGGCAGGGATGGCACAGACGGTACATTTGTCTCCAGTGTTCGTTAAATGGTGACTCTTTCTCAGTGTTAGGATCCAATAAATACTGGACGTAATTCGAGAAAGACGGTCGGATCCCGGCAGCGAAAGCGTCCACGACCGATGCCGGGGGATCCGTGTAATTGCTGTATTTTCTCAACATGACGATCGCAAATCTTTTGTAGAAGTCCTCGTTCTCTTGTTCGAATTTGTTGCGATAGGCAGAGATCAGTCGCACGAAAGGGTCCCGGACAAATAAAAACTTGGTGTACTTCTTCAGCTTGATTTTCATGAGGTGCCGTGAGAACTTCCCATAGCGCTTCCAGAACTTGTTGAAGGTGAAGTGAAGGCTACTGTTATGGATGAGCTCCTGAGGAACATCTAGAGGGTCTTGGTAGGGCACGCCGTCTAATAACAGACTCTCGCTCAGCACGATCATGATGCGCTTCCAGTTTGTGCAGGCCACTTTGGGAACATAGCAGTAAATAATCCCATGCCTGTCGTCCACGATGAGGTGATCCAACTCTTTATTGGGTATGTCGTCAAAAGTCCTGTTCTTTCCGGGGAAGTCGAAGTAACTTTTGTTACTGCACACATCTTGGATGAGCTGCTTTCTACTTTCCTGCCTTTGTTTTTTCTCAGGGTCAATTGGCGTCAGATGGATCTTCCATTCTCGTCTCGGGACAAATTTCTCCTCTGATTTCTCAGAGGACTGATTGTGAGGGTCTCCAGGGGGCGGTTCTCCTCTCGCCTGTTCCGTGGGGTCTGCCGTTCCCTCTAAAAACTGGTTGACAAAAGCATCGATGTCCGTCAAAAACGAGCCCTCTTTGTCATCCTCTACCTTCTTTTCGGGGTCACGCCGGCTCTGCGGAGATAGGCGCGACGGATGGGGGCCGGAGATGGTTGTGTGCAGGTAAAAATTTGAGGCCCCCACATCATCCCAGTATATGATTATAAGAAGTATCATGAAGACGGCGCCCACAATCATAAAAATGCGAAACAGTCTCGACTTTCCCATTTTGGTTGGTTTTGACTGAGAAAGTGCCATTCTCACCTCAACTCCATTACACAAGCGACCGCCCAGACTGCATTCATCATAATCTGAAGTAGAGGAGAACAAATCAGAAAAGGGAAGTCAAGAGCATGTTTTGTGGTTCTCTTTTTCTCTTTATATGACACAGCATCTATTTCTTTCTGACTGCTTAATCGTGATTGAGAAGTGAAAGTTGTTGTTTAATGAGAAATCTATATCTATGTGACCCTGGACCGCAAAACCAGTCTTAAGTCGCTGGGGTATATTTGTAGCAACTAGTCAAAAATACATAGTATGGGACAATAAATCCTTAGGATAGTATGTGAAGATCATGTTCCATGAAGGTATTCAGTCAATATTAAAACCTTATTTTTGATGAGTAATATGCATTGTTAGATCTCATTTGAACTTTAAAGGTGATTTTCTCAGTATTTAGATTTTTCTGTACCCTCAGATTCCAGATATTTATTTAGTTGTATTTCGGTCAAATATTGCCCTATCCATCCAAATCATACATCAATGGAAAGCTTATTTATTCAGCTTTCAGATCATATATAAATCTCAATTTCATAAAATTAACACTTATGACTGGTTTTGTTGTCCAGGGTCACTTATAATAATTTAATGGTAATGGATATATACTAACAATAATGAAATGGTACTAACAAAATAAAAATATCCTAATGTTCACTTTACATATCATTATAAAGATTTCACAGAAAAAAAGACACATGTAAAATGGAGATTATAGACATATAGATGAATCTAAATTTCCTCAAATTTGATTACATTAAATACATTCAAAACATGTTAATAATTATAAGGTCTTAGCAATATGCATATTAAATTTGATGCAGTAGTCTTAAACAAGTTTAAATTCAGGAATGAGCAGATACTCACTTATCGCTCCAAGGTCCGTTCCATTCGACCTGACCCCAAGGGTTACGCAGACGCACCAGACGAACCTTAGACTCCTTCTGCTGGGACTGTTTACACTGCAGACACCAAACACACGACTAGAATCAAGTAATCGCATTCAAAATATATTCTTATGTTTACTTATGTATATTTAAATACACATGCATGTATATTTTTAAGAAAAATTGTTTATGTTTAAATATTGAATATCTTTTAATGTATAATAGAAATTATATGAATATACATATACTTCTACATGCAAATATTTTCTAAATATACACTGTTTGTGTGTGTCTTTATGTATACATAATATCACAATTAATCCTTGCCGAGCACTAAAAAGAAATAATCATAAAAGTACCAAATAATAGAAGGTTTACCTCCTCTACAGCAGTGACAGAGTAGGCATGACCCTTCACAAGTCCTGTTGTAGTACGGGTTTCAAAGCGGGCTGGAACCAGGGACTGTGGGTAAAAATTTATTTGCATTATGGTAGGATACCATACTTTTATATATATATATATTTACGATCAATCGTTTTTCAAAATAAAACATCATAATATCATCCATAAACGCAGGTCATTAAGTTTTCTTCTGCTTGACTCACATCAATGGAGCAGCCCATGAGGGAGCCTCTCTTCAGAGCTGATCTCATGATCTTATACAGCTCTTTAGGGGCCTCCTTCATCTCATAGAACTCAGTCACTCCGCCGGTGAAGTCCTCCATCGCCTCAGCAGTGTTTCCACCTTTCAGAGCCTCATAGGAACCATGAAGCCTTTATAAGAATACACAAACGACATTAAGACACCTTACTGTCAAAAAATAAAGGAAGTGTAAAATTGTTTGACCTTTCTTCTTTTTATTATGTGCACAAAATAATAATAATACATTTTACAGTTACTTACTACTAAAAAAAAGAAAAGAAAAAATGACCATAAAGTTATACTTTACAACAATAACTTCTGCTAACTGGGAAATACAGTATTCTCAGAAATGTGACGTTTGTGTTCATATGCTTTAAAAATTAAAAGCTTTAAAATTATCAGTATCTAATGTTCGTTTCCAACTGATAATCATTCAATTTGCTTGGTATCATCCATTTCATAAATGTAAAAGGTTTTTGTATTAATATGATATTAATTTGACATTGATGAAATTCAACATTGATCATAAATGCATTATAAAATTGCAATTATCAGAACAAAAGTCTGAATTGTGAGATTCGAATGGTGTGTTATTAAAGTAAATGATGCTAGATAATTTGCATTTGTAGGATCGAGGGTATGGACAATATGATGTTTACACAAATGATCACAGTTTTCTCGAAATGGCCCATGCATATATATATATATTTTTCAATCAATAAAATCTTAAAAGATGTTTTGACTTCCAAATTTAAAGGTCTGCCAATTCCAAAGAAGATGGAGTAAAATACACAGATACTTACTTGGCATAAGCTTTTTCCAGCAGAGCGCTCCAGAATTCATTTCTTTCGGCTGACTTGGTGAAGACCAGCTGGTTGTTGAAGGTGGGAATGCGGTCGTCGACAACGACATCCACCCAGTCGCCATAATGCCAGAACTGAGTAGGAAAAACGGAGTGTCAGAAGGCACCGAAATCAGATTTAAAAGGGTCATATAATGTCAGATGCACTTTTACAAGTTATTTGAAATGAAGTGTGTTGGGTGCACACAACCACCCTATAAGGATATAAATCCACCCAGTGTTTTTTTGTTATCTCTTTAAATGTTTTCCTCTTTCTCAAATCGAGCCGTCTGCTCATGTGACATCACACGGCCCCTCCCAGGATTGTTAATTGACAGCAGCGTTTCACACAAACTGGACGGGGGTCTTCCCTCAGACTCTCTTTCCTAATAATGTGCTAAATAACAAGTTTCACTATGAATGTAGTCTAGGACTATGAATACGGCTTAATAAAACCTCGGAAAAGAGGGGCGTGTTCAGCGGAGCTCGTGAAGATTTAAAAGGGAAGTACACAGAACAGAGTGTTTTGAAAAGAGCTGTTTTTGACAGGGTAAAATGGGTGGTTTTCACACTACCATTTAGGAATTTTAAACAAACTGTATTACAGACTTTTTATTAAAACCCTAAAGAATCATATCAGCTTGTGAAAAATTGGTGTTATATCACCCTTTTAAGAAGATATCAATCTAAAGCTGTTTAGTTCAATCAAAGAGTATAGAAGAAGATATAGGGCTTCAATGTCACTGACCTGGAAATGGAAAATTCCAGCATAGCCTTCAGAGAAGCTCTGCTCGTGAGGTACAATACGATATAGCAGCTTGTCGTTCAGAGTCAAGGATGCAATGGCTGCAAGCAACCAGCAGTCTCCTAAAATGAACAGAAAAAACAATATCTCACATCAATAGGGAATATTTGGGATGTTGTACTATTTACAGTAAAACAGGAGCCTACATTGCTGATCGAAGCATTTTTAGACTGTCCAGGGCAACATGCCAGGTAAGTAATCTACTCTATGTATTAGCAACCTTTGTGTCTTTGGTCTCTTTTATTGCCCATGTGGGGTCACAACAATAGGTAGCGCTGCTAGCTGGATTCCCTTGCAACAAAGTAAACAATATGGAGGGGTCCCACTGGCCTGTAGTTCTGAATATGGGGGCCTGAGAGAGGTGCTCACTGCTATGAAGTTGTGACCCTAAATACACCCCCCAATGATCTGGTAAACAGTCTGTAATATGTTGTGTTAATACGGTAAAGTTTGATCTTACCCAGGTCTCCCTGGCAGATATCTGTTCTGCTAGCTCCTCCAACAATGAACTGTGGGTTTTCACATATCTCCTGCAGGACACACATCATCAACGAGTTTGTTTATGACTGAAACAAACGCTATAAGATTATACACACAGATTCAGAGACATGTAGACTCACACCGTTTCTGATCATTTGTTTCATGTTTTGAATGAATGGATGAATCAATGGATGGACAGACTAGTTATTACAAAGTTTTAAGTTAAAGTATGGAACCCTGTTTCTATTTCAGTTCATAATAACAATAACATGGAAGAAGTGTATGTCTTTGTGCAGTAATGTATTGTAATTGTGACTTTATAAATTATAATTGCACATTTATTTTTTCACAGTTGTGACTTACTCTGTCTTACAATGTTACTTTTCTCATTTCTCATAATCATGACTTTGTATCTCATATTTTTTGACAGTTTCTCAAAATTGTTATTTTGTTTCTTACAGCTGCAACTTTATATTTTACAATGTAGCTATTTTTCATAAATTGAGATTTTTTGTCTCATAATAACTACTCAAATATGACTTTATACTCTATGTAAGAGTGACTGTATGATTTGATATTTTTGCACTAACGCAACTGTTTTATGTATTTGCGACTTTATAGCTCACAACAAAGCTTTCTCACAATTATAACTTTTTATCTCACAATGTGATTATTTCTAGCAACTTTAAATCCCATGATGTAACTATATTTTACAGTGTGACTATTACCTGTAAATATGATTTTATATCTCATAATATGACAGTCTCTTTAATCATAAACTTCACATACTTTACATCTCAGTGTGTACTTTTTTTTTCGCATTTACAATTATATGTCTCGTAATTGTAACTTTATCGATTAATATTTTTCATAATAGCAACTTTATCTCGGAGTAACTCTTTCTAGCAATTGCAACTTTATTTACCACAATGTGACTTTATTTTACTGAATACTTATTTATTGTAAATTTGATTTAATATCTAAAAATGTGAAAAATCTTGCAAATGCGACAATACTGTATCTTACAATATGAATTTGATTTCTCTTAATTGTGACTTTATATCTTTCATTTCGACAATTTCTTGCAATTGTGACTATTTTTTTCAGTTGCGACTATGCTGTATGGTGCAATGTGACTTTCATTTCTCAACTGTGACTTTATATCTATACTATGTCTCACAATGTGACTATTTCTCATCATTGCAACTTTTTAGCTCACAGTGTGACTATATTTTTTGCAATTGCAACTCTATTTCACAGTATAATTTTTCATGTTGTGTATAATAGCTATTTCTCGCAAATGTTTTTACGCAAATGTAAAAATCTCTACAATGTGACTTTAATTTCTCTTAATTTTCTCTATAATTAATTGTAACTCCTTCTTGCAGTTTTATAACTCACAAATTAATTTAGTTTTCTTTATTTCTACCAATCTCGACTGATTGATTTTACGGTTAACGTGCAAGTGTGTTGTCTTGTGTTGTGCAACAGCCAGTATTTCAAGGAAATATTTTGTGTAATATTTTGTAAATTCCTTTAAGCTTCATAAATAATTTTATTAAAAACTATTCTATAGTTGTCACAAAAGAAAAGTGTTTATACCAAGCTTCTAAACACACACACATAAAAAAAGTGATAGCTAGCCCCAGTTTTACCCAGAATTCTCTCTGAAATCTTTTGTCATTTAAGCATTATCATTTCCCATGAATGTGCATGCAAGCAAATAAATCAATTTTTAGTCCCATTAGTTGAGCTGCTTCATCCATCCCATGTTCCATTTCCACATCCTACTCACTATAGTCCCAGTCCAATCACACCAACCAAGGCCTTCTGCCTCCTACCTTGGGACGCTTCCAGACAATGTTCTTGACTTTGTTGGACTTGTGTCCCAGCTCTTTGAAGCCAAGGGAGTCCACAGTGGCAGGGAAGGATTCATCCTCAAAAAGGGCCTTCTTCTGGAGATACTCCTGCTTGAGGATGTTGTAGTCCTGGCCACTGAAACGAACTGGTTTGCTCAACGATCCTTCGCCATCTCGTCTCTCTCTTTCACGGATTAACCGGTCGCAAAAAAACCCAGATGGGGTATAGGGCATCTTGTCTGGGACAGTGTTTTTTAGGGGATTGAAAATACTGGCTTTTGCCACCACAACTTAAGTCTCACAAGTCCAAAATCCCTGGCATAAACTCAAAGAGTTGGACCTCTGATTGGCTGCGCTGCTAAATGACGCACCTTTCATGCAGTCAGGGATTATAAACCAGGGTTAAAAGAAAAAGACAACGTGTGAACACACTCCTTTTACGTACACACAAACACACCTGCATACATACAAACACAAACTGCTACAGTCTTCTCTTTAGATTGCTCCCATTGGCTGATGAACAATGTGTATTGCGCTCTTGTGCCGCCATTGTAGGGTGACACAAAGGGTAGCACCCCTGCAAAAAGAGGCCAGTTAGATGGCCTACCTCAGCAGAAGGCATTCACAGCCTTTAAACCTGTTCTCAATAGAGTTCAGCGTTAAGCACTCTCAGCATAACGACAGCAGGCTTGACCTAACTCGATATATAACGTCACTTCATTAATGCGGAGAATTAATAACTCTCTTTTATAACCACTGTTTTTGAACATTTCATAATACGATAGTGTTACGATCATTTTTTAAATGTCTTCAATTCTCATCAAGGCAACAGAGCTTTACAGTAAAATAATTATATTGTGAAATATTAACCTTTAAAATAACTATTTAAAAATATATAATTTATACTGTGACGGTAAAGCTGAATTTTCAGTGTCTGCAGTGACTCATTTGGAAAACGATTTAAAATGCTGATTTCTTGTTATTAATTGTGGAGACTTTTTTTCCCAGAATTCTTCAATGAACAGAATTTGTACAAGTACAATTCTTTGTTATTGTTTGTTATCACTGACAATGTCACTTTAGCATCCTTGCTGAATAAAAATAATTTATTTAAAAAAAAAATTAATAATCTTAGTTTCCCTAACCCTTAACTTTTGAATCACAGAAAACGTTAGTCTTTGAGAATTCTTTATTTAGAAATGAACATTTTTTGCACAATGTTTTCTATTTTGAAAATGTATTTTACCTCCATCATGTCAAATCTGCAGTCTCACAAAAGTATGCCAAAGGAAAGTGGCTAATAATTCATGTTAAAGGAACCCAGACGTTAAAAGTATCTCATGTTATCAGATTTCTTGATGTAGATGATCATTGTGGAGGGAATATTTAATATTACATTCCATTATTGAAGTGCTGATTTCGTTAAGCAAATGTTTTATTGCAATTGCAAGTTGTTTTGACTTTTTAAGGCAAGCACCTGAGATACTGTAAAACAACCAAATTTTAAAATAATAATAAAAGGAAATTTCAGTAGTTTGAAAAATACCATCCACTACAGCACTATTTCCCAGTCTTTGTGTATTTCTAGTTCCAGTCCAGTTAAAGTTAACACACCTCGCTTTGCATCGAAGTCAAACGTGACTGCTGTCCTCTGCACACCTTACACAGACAAACAGAAGGTTTAGTGACTAACAACTCTCTGCTTTTATTTATTTATAACATCATATTATTTATGTATTCCACTAGTACTTACCACAGAAGAAAACCTTTGGCTTCTTCACGCCTGATTTCAGCTTGATTTTTCTTTTCAAGCTATTCAGACCAAGAATGACCACTGATTCGACTTTGTCATCTGAGACAAACGAACCTTGATCATCAGCACGGCTGAAAACACATGACACAAGGAGAAGGGCATATTGAGCTCCCTGAAAACACACATTGCAATATAACCTGTTCTTTGTTTTGTTCATTTTTTTGAAGTCTCTTTTTTTTTTATCACATTTCCCATACTTCGTCAATAGCCACCAAGGAACAAACGAATGGACAGACAGACAGACTGACTGATTGATTGGGATAAAGAAAATTAAAAGCAATGTTGGTTCATTACCTGTTGACAAGCTTGCCAGCTCGCATGGTAAAACGACGCAGACAGAACTGCATTTGATCTCTGTAACTAAAAGAGTGGCCATCATCCAGATAAAGAAAACCATCAGCATTGCCCTAGAATACAAAACATACAGTATGATAAAAATCAATAGTCTGTACTTATGTGTGTGTGTGTGTGTACATACTGGCAACATGAATATGGACAATCAAACTAAATATGATGTCTTGGGGGTTGGCAAAAATAAGCAAAAAACTTTTTGATTTTTTTTTTTAAATATGTTTTTTTTTATATTACTTACTTACTATAGTACATCTAAATTATCCTTAAGAAAAAGTAACTAAACTCTAACCAACAAATTAAATCTATTTTTCTTTGATGGCAAAACTGAATTTTCAGCATCATTACTCACACGAGCCTTTAGAAATCATTCTAATATGCTGATTTGATGCTCATGAAACATTAAAACACTTATTATTTTTAATGTTGAAAACAGTTGTGCTATTTAATATTTTAGTGGAAACCATCTTTTTCAGTATTCACTGATGCATAGAAAGTTCAAGAGAGCAGTTTTTTTTTAAAACAGAAATATTATAAATATTTATCATCATCATAAATTTCATCAACTCCCATGCATCTACTCGATGCATATTTGCCAGTAGAAATTCCCTTACTGATGCCAGTATTAAAAAGCTTAATAACTCCGCTAGCATATTGATATTAAAAATCTGATTGTATCTTGCAGCCATATTATGTTACCACTCTGTAATTTGTGTTCTATTGCCATGTAGTCACCTGACTGTCCAGGGCCACAGTGAGCGTGATCGGATACTGCTGTAAGTCTGCTGTACTGGACCCGCAACCCACTCTCCTGGGCACTACTGTCCCACCACGCTGGAACACTGGCACCTAACACAGAAGATATATCGTAAATAACCCAGCAAGAGTACTAGTGTTCAGTTTAGACGTAACGGGAGTCACTCACAGTGTTCAGAGTCACTGGCAGATCCAGAGTTCTGGCCCCTTTGTGTACCACTGCCGTGTTTGTGTCGTACCACAGCTTTCAAATGCACAGAACAGCTCTTATGAATGCACTTTAACCTTCAGTACAATGAATTCTGTACAATTCATATGGAACGTAGTCTTACCTCAGCAGACCCTGGGAGAAAAACCTTAACCTCTGTGACCCCAGGATCTGTCACAGGGCACACAAGGAGAGCACCGCCTGTAAAATATCCATTAGTTAGAGTGGTACTGGACATTGTACTGCTATGTTTTAAGATTTGTGTGGTTATGTATTTAAGTAAGCTACTGTACCAGTGGTGGATGAACACATATCAATTAAAAAAACCCTCCCATCCTCAGAGGATACAAGCGAGCAGTGGATTTAGTGAATTATTTAGTGTATAATTACGTTGCTGCAATATAGAACTTAATGCAATTTGTTTTCTAAGTGTCTACCTACACAGACATTACAGACTGTTTATGTACTTTGTGTGTTTTTAACATTAACTTTTGTGTATTTGACAATTTAAGTGCAATAAGACATGAATGAAACTCCGCCGTTGTCTGGTTCCAAGTCCAGGATGAGAAAAGAGGAGGGTTGGGCATGGGTCTAGCAACCCCACCCTCTAAAAAAAAGCTATGCTACAGAAACTGCAACGACAACAAGAAGTACATCCCAACAACAGCCTGGGTGGGAAGACTCCTCTTCAGTTGGGCCCATGACGCGTGCTGGTGCAAGCCTTCGGGAAGCCGGCTCGCCGACAAGTCTTTTTACGACCAAGTCCAAGACCAGGATAGGGACCTGGAACATCAAAACCTTGTATGAAAGTGGCAAATCAGCTCAGATGGCCAGCGAGATGAGAAGATACAACATCAAGGTTCTCAGATTATGTGAGACCCGATGGAATGGAAGCGGCCAGACCAGACTGTCTTCAGGTGAAACCATAATCTATTTTGGGCACAAAGAGGTGGACCACGATCACACCCAAGTACTACTGTTCGCGGCTACGATCGCACTGATGGCATGAGAACCCATCTCATCAAGACTTATGATAGCCAGTGTGCTGTATGCACCCACTAAAGCAGCGCAAGCAGAAGAAAAAAAAGAAGATTTTTGCAGTTCCTACCTTGCAATCCCTTTTCGCCCGGACTTCACGAATAGACATAAAGATTGTCATGGGCGACTTGAACGCCAAGGTGGGAAGCAACAACACAGACAGAGAACTCATTATGGGCAGACACGGCATAGGCAATGAGAACGCAGAGCTGTTGACAGACGATCAGATGCATGCAATAATCCTGCCGCAATGCCCCAGCAAAAGTAATTATCATGAAAGTGCCGGGGCAAAACAATAGGAAGACATTTGAATTATTACTCATAAACAAGTGTTTTCTGAGTCCGTGTCGCAAAGATGAATTAGCTGATTCTCCATCTCCTCATTGATGCACTTTTAAAGAGAAGTCATTTTTACAGATTATTTAATTTAATTAATTAATTTTTGTTTTCGATTTTTTGTTTTCGTTAAGTGGTAATTTAAAGCTGTCTATAGATATATTTATCATATAGTCTTTTTTGGCTGAGTTTCAGCCCTATATGTGAAGTGCTCCTGTTTAAGACGAGATGGCAGAACGCGCTTGTTTTCTTTATTTTATAAGATCAGGTTTACTTTCAGTGGACAAAAATAAAAGTAGACCCTTTACAGATCTGAACGACTCCTACCTTTATCAGAGAAAAATAATCAAAGGCTATAAAATCCAAGTACTGACCAGTGTCCTCTATGTCCTGCAGAACGCGCTTTATAGCGTCACTCTGCACAAACCATCATGTTGAACATTTATTCTTTTACTGTTTAAAGTTTCATGTCTATCAATTTTTTTCAAGCCAAGTCGTAATGATTTGAGAAGGCTAAATGAATCAGTCTTATTGAGCTTCTCGAGGCCAGGGCCTGGCTTGGGCCTTAATTTGAGGCACTTGCAGGGCTTTAATTTAAAACCCAAAAAATATTTGTTAGCAGAGTATCTGAAGAAGGAGCTGTAAAGGTGGAGCTCTATTCAGGAAAAGGGGGCAGGGAGCCGCAGCTCATTTGCATTTAAAAAGCCATGCACTAAAACGGCGTGTTTCTGCATCCACTCAAAATAGGCCTATTTAAAATAGATTTGTGGGATATTTTGAGCTAAAACTTCACAGACAAATTCTGGGGACACCTGAGACTTATATTACATATTGTAAAAATGGGCATAAAAGGTCTTGTAAATGCAAAAAATGCTGATCGATGAACCATATATATTTTGCAATTTTATATACTTCATCTTACAATAAGGAAAATCAGTCCTTATACATAATGAATATGTATTGATCTGCAATAAGAAATAATTTTCACTATCAAAACATTTACTATTAAAAATCTTACTAAAAACATAAATTTAAGATTATTAAATAGTAAACAAAAAATGTATTGAAAAAAATATTATTGTGATTATTAAAAAATTAAGAAATGCTTAATAAACGGCTATTACTATCACAAATAGATACTTCATATCTAGATTTTTAAGTAAAAACAAAACAGTAAAAAATTCCACCACTGATTTTGTTAGCTGTGTAACACATTCAATCTGGTTATTCCTACCAATCATGTACTGGTTCTCCACAGCAAATGTGCTTGTATCGTTGGGAAACTCTATCCAAAGAGGTCTATGAGGAAACATACAGAAAAAAGATGGAGGTTGTGACAAGCCTGGAGAATACAACATGCTCACTTCGCTGATGTAATAAGATAGTTTTTTCTGTAAATCTATTGTACTGTATCAGCACATGATATGAGTCACACTAAATAAGGCTGTGTTGCAGATGAAAATGCAGTACCTGATAGGAGGCAGCGCTGACGTGTGTGCTTGGTGAAACAGAGTGTACCAGTACAGCAGGAGACAGTATCTGTCCTGAACAGCAGAGCGGATCGCAGAGGTCACATCGTCCCCAAACAGCCAGGGCTCACGCCGTTTGGTCATTTTAGCAGAGTGTCCCCTGAAAAATGGCTGAAGAGCACCTGCTTGGTACCAGCGGACCAGAAGCTCAGGGTCTGGATCCTGCACAAAGCCCCCTACATCAGCTACACACACATACAAATCATATTCAATCAGTGATTCTGAACCTTATGATAGTGAAAACATATACCTTTCAGAATTATGAGGTCAGTAAATTTCTCTCATGCTCACTAACGCTGTTTTTCTGGACCAAATGAATAGTAAAACAGTAATACTGAGAAATATTAATACAATTTAAAATATTTTAACACAAGGACAAGGTATAATATATTCATGTGATGGCAAGGCTGAATATTCAGCAGTCATTACGTCAGTCATCAGTGTCAAGAAACATTTCTTAATATTTTGAAGGTTGAATGTAGCGTAACTATTTTTTCACACTAAAAAAGGTTATTTATATAAATTAGTGCTGTCAAACAATTAATAAATATTAATTGCATCCCAAATAAAAGTTTTTGTTTACATAATACATGTGCGATTACGTTTATATTTATTATGTATATATTAATATGCACTCATGCATGTATATATTCAAGATTTGTTTTTATTTGTATATATAAAATGTGTTTATTTATAAAATATAAAGTATATATATTATTATTTAATATTATTAATAATATATTATACGTGTCTGTATTTATAAATAAAAATAAATGTTTTTTTGATGAATAGAAAATAAAAATAGCAGCATATATTTGAAACTAAATGCTTTTGTAACCTTATAAATGTTATTATTTTAGATTTTAAAATAAATATTATTTATTTTAAAATCTAAAAGTTGAACAACTGTGTAAAATATATTTATCAACATTAATATTACAATCAACTGTACACAGTAGGGTAAAATATGATACATAAAAAAAAATTGTATGATATAAAAACCGTGTCATTGTTAGTCAAACCTCCACAAAACTGTATTCCTGTCAAACTCAGTGACAGCAGCATAGGTATTGAAATCTTCAAGTACTCCCAAGTAGCAACATTGTCCCCGGTCCAGATAGCACCTGTCGCATAAACAGTTGAGCGTTGCTATGGGTTGTTTTGTTTGGCTCTATCAACACAATGGGCAGAGCCAAATTTCATCTGATTTTGAGGTTACCTAATCTTTGAGAGCCAGCAAAGAAAGAACGTGAAAGGATAAACGGCCTCTCCGTGCCACCTGACCGGGTTAATAAGCCCTCATATGTAGCCATATGCTGTGCAAGGGAAACATATCATAATCATAGTCTGTATCTATACTCCAGGCCTGGTTTGACTGAGCTTACCTGATAAAAGCCATATAAGTTGTGTAGTTCCCTGTGTTCCCATCCTCCATGGTGCACTGCGTCTTTGGGCATTGTCAGCTCTGGCCCGTTAAAGACAGACGGTTCATTCATGTCGTTCCACACAAACAAAGATTCTGTTGAGCCCTAATGCAAGAATAAAGAATAGTCATCTACAGGACTAGGAGACAATAAATTGGTTTTTAGACCAAAATATGTCCCAGAGACCATGCAATTAAATAGTGTTTAGTCAATTTAAGCAAGAGATACAGTTAGATAGAATCTTAATAGTGACCAAAAATTGAGACTTACTTCATATTTGCTTAGAGAGAACTGTCTGGCGTACCATGACCTTGTCTTTGAGCTACTGAAGTCCAGATAACAGGATTCATCTGACGGAACAGTGACCACTTCTTCAAATGTGAAGGGTAAAAGTTTATAATTATATGTAAATAATTCATTTATATTGGGTCTTACCAGGCCAACATTTTCCTTCATAAACAGCACCTTCTCTATTCTTCACAAAATGGCCCCCTTCTTTAGCTTCGCAGTAAAGCGGCCAGTCAGGATCAATCTTGATGTGTGGATCACTAATAACAACCAACTAAACAGGCATGTAATAAATATTTAATCCTGCATAACTTTATGCCTTTAACTTTCCAAATCCGTTATTTTACCTTCCTGTTCTTCTTCTGAAGGTGATGCTGCAGTTCTGCTGGGTTTGGAAACAGCTCAGAATCCCAGGTGAAGTAGCGCTTCCCATTTGTGTGCTCTATGTCCAACCATATAACATCATACGGGATACCGTGGAGGTCAAATCCAGCGTCCACCTCTTTCACATCGGCCTCATCCTTATAGTTCCAGCGGCATTGGTGATAACCCAAAGAGAAGAGTGGAGGAAGAGCCTGGTAGCCTGTTGGCAGAGAAATACTGAAGGATCTTCTGTATAGACCTACAGACAAACAATTTCGCTGCCGTCTACAGAACTTTGTCTTCTAATTCTGTGGAAGCCCTGCAGCATTGCTGGTGAAGTGGATTTAGAGCTAACGTACGATTGGTTGAGACAAGCTCAAAGCTGTTGTATATTACTCTATAAATATATAGCTTTGTTTATGTCTGTGATTTGCTTGGCAAGCGCTTTGTTAAAACCACAACCGTTTGTGAGGAACTAAATTGTCTAGCAGCAGAATAATGTTTTATTTAATATGATTACATTTTATTTGCTTTGTTTTATTTTGTGAAACATTGCTACATATGGAATAGCCATTTTATAAAAGCAATAACCCCCCTGAAGCTGTGGATTACAGTGAATTTATAACAGCATCGTGCCTAACAACGCACCTTAGCTGTTATAAATGTATTGTAAACCATGGCTGCTTGTGGCTTATTGCTGTAATATGAACACACTGGTTTGTACCGCAAAATCCTGCACTTTGGTATTCTTCTTGATTTTACTGTATCTATAGCAGTTAATAAATTGTAAGTTAGGGAGTCACACATTTTGAAGAAAATAGATTATTGTTATGTTAAAAAATATAGTGAATAGACTTATATTACATACAAAATATACTAAATTAATCATGGTCGGTGTAACAAGGGAAAATCGTACCAGTCAGTACCTGTAAGTTGAGCATACTGAGAGAACACCTGGGCAGCTGTGGGTCCCAGCAAAATGAAACAGTCGATTGTGCCGCTCTCTGATATCCATCTCACATCAGTTTGTGGTGAGATCTTGCTTTTCTTCCCTGGTGGCTCATCCTCACCCTGTTCAGACAACAAATGAAACAAAACACGTATGAAAATGCTAATTTTTTTTTTTTATTGATTTAGACTATTTAAATGTTTTCTAAAAGCTTTCCAGTATGACATTTCTGCCACACTACCATAACTGTTTCCAAAAAACGTTTGTCTATATAACAGAACTGCACCTCATTTGGTTTTGGGTTGTACTTGACGTCAACCAGCGTCTCAGAGGCGTTCATCCAGAACACTCCAAGTGTCCTCTTCGGCTTGTGAGCTAGCAGGAAGGGGACAGAACCATAAAGACCCAACCTGCTATTGATGTCATAGCCAAACACATCCAAGTTGTACAGCCGATACGCCTCTGTGACACTGTGAAGTAAAACAAACTTAGTGTTTGATTGCATAATGCAAGAGTCTATTCGGTTTAGTTTGTCTTTTAAGTATAGTTCTTAACCACATTAGTTTTGAATGAATCTGAGATACTTTATGAAATGAACTACCTTGTGTCCTTCAACAGCATGCTATCAGCATGTTCAGGAAGACCATATGTATGCTTGAACCCATGGAGGCTTAAATCCATCCCCACAGAACTAGGACCTAAATTGAAGAACATCAGCAATAATACGTTATAATGTAACTACATAGAACCAGAAAATGTGGATTGTTAGCTCATGTAACTCGTAGGCATGATGTTAAAGTGTCCGGCTGGCTTGTATGGTGTTGCTTTGGGTGGTTATATGTCAGTTGTTTCCATATTTGTGGTGCTCAAGATACACACCAAAGTTAAGACAAGGTCTTATTGTCTTATTGTGAAATTTTACAAGCAAAATTCATTTAGGTCCATTCTTCAATGTCAAAGCACAGCCCACAGACAAGTCCCTTTCAAACCAACCGCTATCTATTGGTCATATTCATGTATATTCATGTAAAATTGAACCAGATGTTAACCCAGCTTACTAGTGGGTAGTAGCAGAGACAGAATAATAGAGCAAATAATAAGATCAGAAGTATAAAAAAAGATTAAATATAAGCCTGTGATTAAATGAACTATTTATGAAAATATCGAAAAATAAAATTTGCAGCATTATAATAGTATCCAATTAAATTGCTTTTTGAATGAGGTCATTACGTGTTTTGCGATCATGGCAGTTTTGCAACGCAGTGTTCTAGATCCATTTTTTCTCTGTTTGAACATTCCTGTTTTAAAAGAACACAGATATTCCATTCGAAGATGAACACGTTCAATTTCTGTGTTCTTCCAAAACAGGAATGTTCAAAGGGTCCTAACCTATAAAAGACGTAAGAGCAATTTAATATTCACTTCTAAAGAACTGAATCTCCTGGAGCAGCGATGGACGTCTGCTCCCATCTCTGCTACTACCCACTAGTAAGCTGGGTTACAAGATGCAAAATCTGCATTGGGAAATTATGCACCATTGAAAAATTCCCAATCACAACGTTTCCTGTTGACATGACTGGATTATACCGGCAACATTTTGCCAAGCGATGGTAAATGTGACCCACCTTTAAAGTTAAAGTCTGTTCACATTAAGAAAGCTAACTATTCTGTTTATTATAAGTGTGCTCTTTAGTTTTGTTATCTGCCCCTTTAAACATTCAAGCTCTTTAAAGTCAAGTGTGTTCTGACTGGCAACATTTTTATCATTCAATAGCTGGAAAAACAATGTTATGACAGTGATATGTGATATGATATCACTCCTCTGTGTTGTAATTGGTACAATAGTTGAGGTGTAGACTTCACTATTCTTAACGATTATTACAACATCATAGATGTATCGTTACAGTTATTGCCTTGATATAAATGGGTTTTTCAGGGTTTGTTATTTTGAAGGGTACAATCCCTAACAAGCAGTATGCAAATATACAAGTTTCAGTACAAATGTTATGGCGGTTCACCATTTGCTTTGATGTCCTCAAACTGTCTGAAAGTTTCCTTCCACAGCCCACATCGATTTTCATCGTCCTTTTGAGATGGAAACACATGATTTGTCACACATAGAAAGCTCTCTCCATAATACATTCTCACATTAAAGCCTACATTCTCACCTGGCATGAATCCGAAGATGACCTGGAACAAATTTATATCATGTTAATTGGGAAAAACCAACATTAGCAAGCATTTCCAAATGGGTTTTTGAGAGTATGAAACAACAGTATCATATATTGTTCCTTATACCTAGTTGGATCTTGAAGAGTCTCAAAGTAGAGCTTGTTTTCTGGGTTAAGAGTGACAATCTCCTCTCCGTCACAGGAAATCTCCACTTTGAAAGGAGAACAGGAAACCAGCAGCTTGTACTGTCCCAGTCCCCAAGTTAGACATACACAGTCTTCTCTCCTCCATTGAATTCTCAACCTTCAAAGCAATAACAATGAAAGGAGGAGATTTGAGAATGAGTATTTTACACCTGTTGAGAGTAATTATAAAGTCGATGTCTTGCCTCTCATATCTCAAATCTCCAACCAGTACATCTGAAACATGGTAGCGTGGTTTTATCGGCTGTAGCTCATCAAGAGACACTCTGACTGTTCCACTTTTTGATGCCCGTATTTGAAGACACAGCCGATCCTGTAAGGTGCAAACAGTTTCTTTCACTGTTGTGTTTTAATATTTTTGCAGAATCTTTAAAAAATAACCTACTATTCCTACCACAAATATGGACATCATTTTTGTTCACTTTGTAATATTTTACACAACCTCTAACTACCTGAAAAAATCTTTAATAACACCAAAGTTTTAATGGTAGTGTACAAAACCATGGTCCTGAAATATTCATGATGTGCTAATTACATAGTACTGCATTAAACATGCTATAGACAGTATATATATATGAGTGATTATAGAATTGCGTCAAGTAGGCTTTTTTTGTGTCCGACAATTCTGTTACCATAATAGTAACAGGATTGACAGTATTATTTAACTTTTTCCACTTGCTGGCATAAATGACACATGATTAAAAGACCTTTAAATAACCCAATGTGAGATCAGTTATAAATTCTGTTTTCCTACTGCTATTGTGGTAACAGAGTGTAACGTGTTGTCTATATAAGACGAAGGAGATCTCGGAGACAAAGGCAAAAATAAACAAAAAGTCTTTAATAAATCAAAACGTGGAGCAGTATCCAATATAAAAAAGTTTTAACATAGACTTAACGCATGGGTTGACGGACAAACTGAATACAAAAGACATGGGTTTTATACACTTGGGGACTAATCACAAGACAAGACACAGCTGGGGAAAAACACAGGTGGATGAAATAAACC
>JAUCMT010000036.1:19656043-19670458 GCA_032357475.1 Enteromius thamalakanensis
ATAATGTTCAGTGCTTTGCTACAATCTGTATTGTTAAAAGCGCTATATAAATAAAAGTGACTTGACTTGACTTCGTGGTGTTGCTCATGTCAAAGCACCTAAGGCTAGCAAGCTCATTAAATCATATTCATATTATTGCATCTAAACTTTTATATATGGTAAAAAGGGGAGTTACCTCTCAAACACAAATATGTTAATTTGATGTTACTTTTGAATGCTTTGAAAGTTCAAATTTATTAGGCTTAATTTTGTTCAGGATGTTATAGTTGTCGAGTTAGTAGGCCTAGTTTAATGCATGCGGCGCCACCAGGATCACTTGATTTTTTCCCTTATAAAAGTGGAAACCGCTTACTATACTCGTTCAAGAATTATTTGAAATTATTCTAAATATTAATTTTCATTTGTGCACATTCACAATAAAAAACAGTTGTGCTTTTGTAAATAATTGGATGCCGCTTTCAACAGTGCATCACAAAAATTTATTGAAATTCTGAAAAGGTTGCTACTTCTTGTGCTTTTCTTCCATCATTTTGTTAATTTATTAGTTATTTATTTATTAGTTATTTATTATTTATGTCCCAGTTAGAAAGCAGTTTAAAAAAAAATCACATTAAATAAATGTCTTAAACATTCTGACAATCACGCTAACCCAAAAGCAAGTAAAGGAGCGAGTGTGTATGGAAAAAGAGAAGAAAAAAAGAAAAAGAACAGCAGTGTAAGCCCACCTGAGTGTCCCGTTCACAGAGCTCCAGACTGGCTCCTCTATCTGTGAGTACTAAAGTTTCAAAGGAGGCAAAGTACTGAGACACTGCTTCATTTCTCTGTCTCCTATACGTGCAAAGGTCAGAAATAATAAATACATAAAACTTAGTCAATTTATTAAATATTTACTGACTACAGAGACTAAGTTGCAAAATATTTAATAACAATGATGGTGATGATGGAATATACCTGTAGAATATTATGTCATGGTTTTTCTTAAACTTGTCTTCACCCCCCGGCACGATACTGTAATATGTAATATTTAACACACATTATACACAGTGAATACTACGGTTCTGATTTAATACTTCTACAGTAATACAGTGATCAAAAGCATGTCCTGCTACATGTCCTGCAAGACTGTTATGACAACCTTGACAAGACATATCGCGAACAAATTAAACAACGTCACGTTATGTGTGACCATGATCATTGTTCCGATGTGGCTTCATTGTTATTTACCTCTCAAAAGATTCAGCTGAAACATTCACCTCCATGATTCCGCAAAATGAAGAGGAAGTTATTTGATAAGGCTAGAGGTGTGCTCTTTCCATTCGGCGACAAACTAGTCACTGCCAATAAATGTAATGTGGCAAAAAGTAATATTGCCCCAAGGGGGCGCATGATGGCTCATCCGTTCAGCCGCCTTCTATTTTCAATGCGTTTCTGTGTTGCGTGTGTAATATTCATCTAATAAAATATTAATTTCAGCAACTGTTTTTTAAAAAACGGAGATGAGCTTGAGTTCCCAGTCTGTATAAAAAAATATTTAAAAGTCTTGTGTACATTTATTATAAACGGCTGTGATTGGTCCCTCATGTGAACGATGAGAAAAGTAACAGGTATCAGACCCTATAGCCACTGATGATACTTCATAACTAATAACCTGACAACAATTAACACCAAACTTTTTTGGACTAAGATAACAGAAAATGAAGAATTGTTTTAGAATCACCGTACTTAACCAAAAAAAATTAATAATAAATTTAAATAAATGAAAAACAAAACCACGCCTATTTGCTTGCTAGGCTGTTCTTCTAAATGCCGTTCTACTCGTTTTTCACTCGAGGTTAGAGCTCTGTGACATTTTGTGTCCAAATGTCACGCTTGAACAGTCGATAAAATAGTATTCTTCGTTTATATATTTTTAAATAGTGTTGAAATTTGTCTTAGCTACTTCGTTTTCTATTTCAATAACGTTTTATCTTCTGGAACCATTCTTTCCATGCATTCTATTTTATATGCTTTATTTTTCTCTTCATTGTGTGAAGAAATATAAAACATGCTTTTATGTCCTTAGTAATATTTATAAGACATCACATATAAGAAATATACAGGACACATAAAAAGGCAAACTTTTCCTTTTAAAAAAGTAAGATGTTTATTTCAATAGAAAAAATGGGCATAACTCACAAGCTGCAGTTATTTCATTTATGTAAAATTAATATTTTGTTCGTTTTTGTTTACCTTCCTACAAAATATTGAATCGTTTTTAAAGAAGATCGGAACAACAAAGGTCTTAATGGTTTGGAATGGTAAGTAATTAATTATATCATTTTCATTTTGGGGTGAACTATCCCTTTAACAAGAGGCCAGCACTAAAACGTAAGCCTGTGATTTGATGATCGTGCTGTCCCGAGTTTAAACAGAAGAGGGCAGCTTTCTCCCACGTTCGAGCCTTTCTCGAGGACGCGCTTTGAGACTCCACGTGCACCCGCAGAATGGAATGCGAGTTCACGCGCTTGCTGTTGCGAAGGGCGATAGCGTCGCGAACGAGCGCGCACGCGAGCAGACGGATCCGAGGAGACGCACGTCACGAATCCGCAGAGATGCTGAAGGAGCCGCGATAATAAAGGGACGCTTACAAAAACACGGCGCTGTTTGTGCATATGTCAGAGAAAAGGATATCTCCCGCCGTCCTCATGGACAGACACTCCTCGTATATACACCATCTGACGTCTTCGACATGATTTTAAAGCGCATTTTGTGAGATTTTTTAAACCACACCCGGCGCTGTGAGGAACGGGATTGAGGTGAGTAACATGGATACGGACACACGGCTCTATGCACATGCCGTCAGTGACAGCTGCAGTCATATTTATGCAGTTATATGACGGTTTTCAAGGTCATAGCCAACGAAATGAACAAGATGTAATATACGAAGTAAATGGAATGTGTTGTCGGTGTTGACTGTAGCAACGCAACCCATTGAGCCGAGCGGATCACATTTCAACAGCGGGCCGCTGCCATTTAAACGAGTCCAGACTTAGACAGAGTATTAATATTAAATATGCCAAAAACTAGCCTGATGTGTTTACTAAGAAGGTAAAGTTTTACGAATCGAGGTAAATGCTGTAATGAAATGACATTGGGTTTACAAAACGCCAAAAAAAAAAACATAGTGTAACAGCTCTCATAGTGTTACATACGGGGATTTTAACCGTCTGCACACCTCTAATACATTAGTTACATTAGTATCTGTATGTTAGCGTCTTACAATGACAGCTGACAATCACTGAGACAGGAAAGGTCACTACTAAGAGATTATATCATGTCTTTACTGCTGTCTACATTTACATTCGCTTGATATTTGTATTCAACGCAACTAGTACAAGACAGAGACAGATTTCTTTTTAATTTGATTGGTGAAATAACGTCCCAATTATCCGCTGTATGGCTCTACTTGTCTGTATTATTATAGTTCCAGAACATAGTGTAGTCAACGCGCGTGTCGTGGAAAACCCGGAGTGGAATCGGAACAAGGAATAGACATCCGGGTTTTCCGCTACCCTCACATACGCTGTTCCAGACCGTCACGTAAAACGTGATTCTTTGGTTTCTTTAGGAACTATTTTACCAGGCAGATAGAAAGTAGCTAACCAAATTAAAGGAGCGGTGGTATTTTCTATATTTTTTGCATAATTTGAATTTTGCACGTTGACACGTTGAAAGTAACAATTGCATGCATTATTGACTAATTTTTCTTATTTTAATAAAATCTTGGCCACTTTGCAATAATTTATTCCTATATTAATGTAAACAGATTTGTAATTATTTGCCGTGACATGTTTCTTTTCAAAGTTTTTCTCTGGTTTAATAAAAAGGCAGATTGTTTTTCTCCAAAACTATTTATTGCAATCTTTGTTATGTTGTTTATAGTCGAGTTATTTGGCTTCTCCACCCAGCGCGCACGGCACAATATAGATGCTGAGGAAACTACTTTCTCCAACTGAATTAAAGCTGTGCACCTTTTGGGACCGAAAGGGGTCTCAAGTTCGATAAATGAAGTGCCTTTATTAATGTTAATGTTATAGTTAATGTTTAATCAAATATGTCATTTGTATTTAGCAGTTTTGATTACTGACTATGAATTCAGAGATTGTGCATTGTAAATGCTGTCACAGTGCCAGAAGCAACACTAACACACTGTTCTTTTCTTCTCCGGGTCCAGTGGGCACCACACGGCTCCAATGCCAGACCCTGTCCCCTGTCGCTGGCGTTAGGGGACGAGCTCGACCACAGGAAGGATGAGCACAGGGCAGGAGCAGACAGACATCCTGTCCACGGGAATTCTGGTGAAGGAACGATGGAAAGTAGTAAGTCTGCAGGTTTCATCTAATGCACATCAGTGCAGTGCTCAGCTTGTTAAATGACCAGAGAGGCTAGTTATTGATTTAGACAGTTCTTAAAGAGAGAGACTGTGAAAGAGCAACCAGAAGGATCTGCTTTCTGGAAAGTATGTGCTACTACGCTTACCTAAGCTTACGTATGTGAGCGAGACTGTGGGGATAGTGGCAGGTAGTGACTCACTCCTCACGCTGATCTCGTAGTGCAGTGTGTGTGCATCTGTTGTAACACACGCTCTGACCGGCTCCTTTAGTGCACTGATCAGTAATACGTTGCTTCCTCTGACAAAACATGTTGTATAAGCCCTCTGCTGAATCAACCGAGTATAATCCCCAGAGAAAACCGGATTTGTCACTGTACAGGGAGATCTAAAGGAGAAAAAGGAAGTGGCAGAAGAGGGCACATAGAGACATGTGATGCCAAGAGAAATAAAAAGCAAAATATAGAAAATGGCATCTGACTCTTGTGCAGAATATACTGTGGTGCTGTTGGAGAGCACACATGCATTGAATCTAGTAGCTATATTTTCCCTTACTTATAATGAAGTACAATCTTGATGCACGTAATTTTGAGTAGCTTATATCTGCATAATATTCTGTCATTTTAATTTAATTTCAAATGTATTACATGTATTTAAGCTGTGTACTAATGGGTTAAATCAAACTAAAGTTCAGCTAGATAAGGGTGTTGAAATAAGGTGTTGGCTATTTTTTATAATAAATAATGTATTTATTAAATTATTTTAAATTTTAGTAATTATTTTTATAAATCGCCTGTAATTAATCATTCATCACTCAGTTCAAAGATAATACAGTGATATCACTCTGGTCTTTGTTTTTTTTTTTACCTCAGATGAAAAAAATTGGTGGTGGTGGCTTTGGAGAGATCTACGAGGCTCTGGACCTGATGAACCGCACCAGTGTGGCTCTGAAAGCAGAGTCCGCTCAACAACCCAAACAGGTTCTGAAGATGGAGGTGGCGGTGTTGAAGAAACTGCAAGGCAAGTGATTGAGCAGAACAGATAAATATGATTGTTTTACATTCACACGTGGCATACTTGAATAATTCACTAATTTCCTTTTTTTTCATGTGCTGTCCTTCAAAAAGAGTTCAGTAGGATTATTTCGAAAGAATCAATTATTTGAATTATATTGTCTTCTACTGTGTTTTTTCTATCAAATAAATGTCTTCCATCTATTAATGCAAACTTTTAAAAAAACACAGTGACCTCAAATGTATCCTGTGTCACTTTTTATTTGTAAAAACTGCTAGAAATCTTCTTTTATCATTATGTTACATACATTATTTTCTGTTTTACTGGTTGTATATAGTAGTTTAATACAGTCTCATTGAAATGTGCAAAGGTTTGTGCCAGATAAATGTAACCATGAGTTTTTTGATTCAAAGAGGAAGTCTTAAAAATGTAAACCAGAGTAAAATATGCAGCTCTCCGGACTGTAAGGATGAGTAGCCAAGCTTGAAATCAACGTCTTCTTTTCCTGTGGGCAAAAAAAAAACCCAATCAATTAGCAGAGCCCAGCAATGACACCATCATTATCCTGTTTCCCTCCCTTTACAGTCTCCTTCAACCTCTCCACTCTGCTTACAGAAAAAAAATCAATGTACTTGTATCATGTTGGCTGTATGATAGGACAGAGAGGTTTTATCTCCTCTCTAGGGAAAGACTTGTGACTGGAGATCTCTCTGTCCACTCGCTGCCCCCAACCAGATAGTAAACAAACATGACACAATGCTATTGCTTTTTATTTTAAGTAATACATGCAAATCCACTAGTATTTTTTTTTTTTATACATAGTTGTGTTACAGTCGAGGAAAAGGCATATCAGTAAGAGAGGGTCTTGCGGGGGACTGTAGGGTGTGTCGGGGTAGAAAGCAGGAGAAGATCAGAGTAGAATAAGACTGAAGCCAGTTTGATCTGCTACTGCGGCCCAGAGAGTGTCCCAGGAGAGCTGAGCCGCACTGAACCAATGCCATAAACCCCCCTCCTCTCGACAGACCTCCATTAGAAGGAGCAGTAGTGGAGCACAAGGACAGAAAAAGAAACCCACTTACTGTTTGCTGTTTTGTCCTGTGAAGTGGTCAAATTCCATACTTTTGGAGCATTTCCTCTTTGCAGTCCAGTTACATTTTTGGCATTGTTTCATGCACCAAAACCAAATTTTCCACCTCCTCTTTGATCTTTAGAGCTAAAACGACTTATTTGTCACTGTACCTTTAAGACTTGTATAAGTAAGTGACTTTCTCTATGACTGCTTGCATTTAAATGAGTTACAATGAGATGTAGTCTAATGAAGTGCCATCTCGTTGTTTCAGGAAAAGATCACGTTTGTCGGTTTGTTGGATGTGGTCGCAATGATCGCTTTAACTATGTTGTCATGGAGCTTCAGGTGAGATTGACATGCATTTATTCTAATTTAATGCGTGCCGAATATTACAATTAATTTGTGATGATCTTCCAAGCCAATAAGTAGTAATGTGAGAGTGAAGCAATGTATACAGAAAGCTAAAAAGATGATAAACAGACGGTTAAATCAACCTAATAAAGAATTACTTGTCATTGCATTCCTTTTTGCATTAATTTAACTGTGCATGGAGGATTTAGATTTGTCTGTGAGCATTTATTTACAACTGTATATTCAAATCAAATATCAATCAAGTTAAATATTTCCCACAAAGGTGATTAAGTGTTGCCTTTTTGGCTTTTGCAGGGCCGCAATTTAGCGGATCTGAGGAGGAGCATGAACCGAGGCACTTTCACAGTCAGCACTACACTCCGACTGGGTCTGCAGATCCTGGACGCCATCGAGAGCATCCACTCAGTTGGCTTTTTACATCGTGACATCAAACCGGTAAGAAACTCTATTAAACTGCCTTCAACAAATTGTTAGTGATTACAAAATATATGCGACCCGTGCTGGCAAAATGAGTCGCAGTACAGACGAAAAGCTATAACTAAAACAAGTAAAAAAAATTTTTTAAATTTTAAATCTCAAAAGTGACACAACCAAAGCATGTGCACAAAACTTGGAATGATTCTACTCTTTATTTATGTCTTTGTTCTTATTTTTTCATATTGTGGTACTTCTAAGGATTTTTAAGGTATGTTTTTTTTTTTTGGTGCTTTTGTTTTGAAGCCTTCAGAAAACGTAAATGAGATGTTGCGGACTTTTAACGGGTGTAGCGCAGTCATTTTCGTCTGATTCCAACAAATCATATAGTTTAGAAGGTTTTTTTAATAGAGAATATGAAAACGACTAACTCGATTTTGAAGATTTGCTCATTCAGACTTATTTTGCCAGCAGGGGACACACATTTCTGTGTTATGAATAAAAAGCAGTATACTTAGCAACCTTATCGTAACGTGCACTTGTTCACACTGCTTTCAGTCCAACTTTGCCATGGGCCGATTCCCGAGCACATGTCGAACTTGCTACATGTTAGATTTTGGTTTGGCACGCCAATTTACAAACTCTTGCCAAGAAGTCAGACCGGTCAGTATTAATAGTCATTTCTAAAGCAGACTTCTTGTTTATATTTGTGTGAAATGTTATGTTTGACTGGTATATATATATAAATATATATATATAATGTATTCTGTAAAATAATGTTTCTCTCAGCCCCGTCCTGTTGCAGGGTTTAGAGGTACAGTACGATACGCCTCAGTCAATGCCCATAAGAACAAGGTGAGAATCCTCCTACACAGTTTCAGCTGTTTCAGGTACCAGGATAATTGAGGTCTGATCCGATTTGTTTTGGTCTTACTCTCACAGGAAATGGGAAGACATGATGACTTGTGGTCGTTATTCTACATGCTGGTGGAATTCTTGGTTGGGCAGCTACCCTGGAGGAAGATAAAAGACAAGGTGCTGATCAGACAGGAAGAAGAAGTGCTGTAAAAGCATTTTCTTGTTTGGTGGAAAGTAATAATAATATTTGTGTATTTATGGATTAGGAGCAAGTGGGGAAGTTAAAAGAGACGTACGATCATCGACTCATGCTGAAACACCTGCCCCCAGAATTTAGTGTCTTTCTGGAGCACAACAGTAATTTGGACTACTTCACCAAACCTGACTATCAGGTACAAATTTGACACTTTAGTAGATTAATGAAATGTATAGTAGGTATTGGTGAATCTCATGTGAAACTTTTTCTCTGCTCTAGCTACTGAGGACCGTATTTGAGAATAGCATGAGAACCTACAACGTAGTGGAAAATGATCCTTATGATTGGGAAAGGATGAGCTCAGATAGCCCGCTGACAATCACCGCCACGGCAAACACGCCACAGCACCATACGCGCCTCACACCAGCTCAGATGGGGTAAATCATGTGACCGCTTTTTGGTTAAACCCTTTTAAATATTTGCATTTTCCTAATAGTGGTATAGAATTCTCTGATGCTTCTGTTTCTTTTCCAGCGTTGTGAATGCCTCACTGCTACCTGGAGATCTTCTTAAGGAGAACACAGAGGAAGTTCTGCAAGATGAGCAGCTCAGTGATGGGGACAATGCTCGGCCCGAGAACCTGCCTGGATCTCCGAACCTTCCTCTTAGGAACCAGGAGACTGATGTCTGGGAGGACCTGGACCGGAACCGGAACCGAATCTCTGCTGTATGGAAGGTACCAGAATATGTACCATGCACTGAATTAATCGTAGACATCTTTGTTTATTCTTGGAGGTTTCATATTGTGTTGTCATTCTCTTCTAGATGGGAACAGAGGACGAGAATAGCAACCAAGGCAATCAGAGCCCCCATGCAGGGCCTAGCATTGGTTCGCCAGTTAGAGTCCGGTCAGAGGTGGTGCCTTCAGATAGAGACACTCCTCTTCTGAGGAAACTGCGCAACATACATAGCTTTGAGCTGGAGAAGAGACTGACTTTGGAGCCCAAACCCAACACTGAACGTTTTGTAGAGGCCTGGTAAGTGACTTTTATACTCAAATGCATTTTTTTCAAGTATTTAGCAGCTATTTGGTACGTTCTAAAGACTTAGTGTGGCTTCTTTTGGTTTCTGTGACCAGTTCTGGCAAGCAGCCATCCGGTACACAACAGGAACGGGACGCTGATGGTATCCCTGCTCTGGCCATGTTGAACGGAAATCACACAGAGCGTGTTTGGCACTACGACGAGGAATTTCGCTCTGGTGGTGGCTCGCCCAAGCCTGCTTCACCGGGATCTCCTGACGGTGCAGCTAACAGTGGCTTTGTTGCTCTGAACCTGAGCTCAGGTTTACAAGATGTTGAGTTGCGTGACTGGGTGATGGTAGAAAAGGGCTCGGACCTGCAGGACTTCAAAGAGGCAGCAAGAGGTAGCTCAGGCCGTGAGGCTAAACTCACTAGTAGCCCATCCGTTGAGTGTGCAGAGGAGCCAGACGTTTTGCAGCCAATGGATGAATCACCGGATAAAGACTCCACTCCAAGTCCCATACATGGAGGTGCTCACACAGTCCAGGGTCCGCAAAGGATGGATCGGTTGGAGCTCAGTGTATTTGCAACAGGTGGTGGACCTCCTGTTACCCCCACCAGTCCTGGTGAGGCGCTTGCTGAAGGAGCACTCACACAGGTAACTGGCTCAGAAAACAGTTTTTGACTTAATTGTTTACTTTTTGAAATTTGTTCTAATTATTATAGGCCAAACATACCATGAGGCTTTATCTTTATATTTTGAATGTTTTAGCCTAAATGTGAACATGAACTACCCAGACGGGAACTGAATATGAGGTTACACATTGCCAAGCATCTTGCCAACACTTTAAACGTACACAAAACTAAACAAAAAAGGATTGTAATCTATACAAACTAGTTGATTAAATGCAATGTGTAAGGTCCAGTTACTTTTGGTACACAATGTAAGGTTACTTACAAGGTGTAGTTCATCCAAAAATACTACTTACTTACTTTTACTCACCCTCAAGCTATTCTAGGTGTATATGACTTCTTCTTTCACACGAATGCAATCAGAGTTAGCCTATATAAAAAAATGGTCTTCGCTCTATAAAACTTTATAATGGCAATGAAAGGGTGGTGGTATTCAGTAGTCCAATAAACTCCATCCATCATTAAAAGTGCTCCACAGGGCTCTGGGGGTTAAAGGCCTCCTGAAGCGAATCAATGTTTTCTTCCACTGGAATGCCACTCTCTCACTTACAACCATGCAACAGTTAGTGGAGGCTAGAAATTACTGTTTATATAGTTTTGAATATATATTTTTTTAGACAATTGGGTTTAGGAGGCCTTACAGAGCTATGTGGAGACCTTTTAATGATGAATTGATGATGACTATTGAATATCACCACCCATTCACTGCCATTATAAAGCTTGGAAGGGCCAAGAATTTTGGGGGGTTTTAACTACATTGCATTCATCTAAAAGAAGGATGTCAAATACACCTAGGATGGCTTGAGGGTGAGTAAATAATTGTGTAATTTTTATCTTTTTAATCTCCTGTGCTCCTGTGCCTGTAAGTAAGCATTAGAGCCCTCATGAAATTTTCTTTCTACTACTTTTTTCTGGGTGTCGTAAGGTTAACATTTTTTAATGTCACACACACAAGTGTCAGCAGGATAGAGGTGGTGTCTGAGGGCAGCTCACCTGTCACCACAGTAATGAGATCCAGACCGCTCACCCTCAGGTCTGTGATGTTAGCTTACGGTAGTCTGAGCTAAGCTGATCTTGTTACCAGAGCTCTTGTATCCTCACATCCCAGGTCAAGACACTGTATGTGGGTGAGTGAGGTAAAACCACACAGAGCTGGCTTAATTTATTACAGTGTTGCAGTTTCAAGCACTTTTCTGACCTTCTGAAGGTTTGATTTGCTGCGGCCTCTGGAAGATGTCAGTGAATTCCTTCTACTTACATTACCATCTGCTTCCTCTTCCTTCATTACCTCCTACTTTTTTCCGGCCCATTTATTATATTTTTACTTAATTTTCTCCTACCCATTCACCACCCCTGACTCACCTGATCCACCTCACTAAACGCTCTTCACCTCCCTTCCACTGTTCCCCACTACCCTTTTCTAGCTGCCCACTTCTCCTGCATCCCAACCCGAGGAGCTCGTGGCAAGGACGTGCAGCCCTCTGCACCTGCGCTCCCCTAGTCCGCACACCCTCCTGACCACCCTGTCGGACCCCCTCCACCAGCGCGCCCCGCCTGGGATGTGGCGCAGCCAGTCTGCAGACCACCAACACCACCCTTCCTCTTCCACCTCCTCGTGCCACGCCTCGCTGCCACTACCTCCCCAGCCTCGTGCTGCCCATTCACCTGGACGCAGGAAACTTCCTGCTATTCCAGCGACGGCTGCAAACACCAAGTTCCCCTCAGTCATACGAATCACCCGCGCTCAGCTTCAGCAGGTGAATAGGCACTCCCATTCCGTGCTTCCCATAACTTCCACCATCTCTGCCAACCAAAAATGTCTTCTCTCCAGTCCTACTGCCTCCTGTGTTATAAATGTTCTTGATTTTTAAGGTTTTTTTCTGTGCTCTCTCCTCAAAGAACCCCAGGAATACTGTTCTATTCCTTATGCATGCCCCAAAACATTTCTGTTTAAGTTGTCCCTAAAACTGGTTACTTTGTTAACAGCTCTGTTCCTGGTAAACCTATTGAACTAGGTTTGGGCCTGCCTAGTCACATGTGTCCTAGGATTGTCTGCAATAGACTTTTTAACTGTAGCATGTAGGCTTTCTAGTGTACTGTACAACAGGTTGTCTTTTTTAGGTATATAGTAAATTTGAATGTTTTACATTTTCATTACTTGCAGCGCTGTCAGTATTTGTTATTGTGCCACTTGCACTATTTATGACAGGGGTGTCCAGTCCTGCTCCTGGAGGGCTACTGTGTTAGCGTAGCATCATGCTAACTCTAAACTCAGTTGGAATCGGTTGTAAGTCAAGTCTTCCGCTCACTTCAGGAGATATATGTGTGTGCGGTGCTTGTGAAATCATGCTTATTTAAAGAGTTCCAAATTGGTCACTAGGTTTTGGAACAGGGCTTGTCTTTACTTGAATATGTGACTAACAATCTTTAACCTGTTTAATTCAGCCAGGTTTTGCTTTCCATCCAAGTTGTCTAAAGCAAGGGTGTCTAATCCTGCTTTTGGAGTGCGACTGTACTGCTAAGTTGGGTCCAACTCTAATTAAAACAGCTTGGTGTTTTGAAACAAATTGGAATTAAACTCTGCAGGATGTCATCCCTCCGGGAGGAGGATTGGACACCCCTGGTGTGAAGCATTTTATGACTTACAGACATTCTCTTTACACTAACAAAACAATGTTGTGTGTGTGTGTGTGTTTTTGTAAAAGAACAGTTTGTATCTGCATGCAAGCATGTTTGGTTATCAATACAAGCATCTTTACCAAGACTGAACCTGAATTTGTTTCCCCCAGGTGACATCAAGGGCATGAATAATTATGTAACCTATAGCTAACTTTCTCTATCCCTCTCTCAGCTCACAGCTCAGCGCCCCTCTGTGCTGTCTTCCCAATCTGCATCCGACAGCGTTCCACTGGAGAGACGTGATACTGAAAATGGCAACACTGAGATGCATCCACATGACTACACAGCTGACATCCACTCCCCACAGGAGCAGGTCGCCTTCAAGCCTGCCAGCCCCTCGAATGTTAAAGGGAATCCTTTGCTAAATGGGAATGGCCCTCAGAAATCTTCAAGCCCAGTGCCAAGCCTGGTGCCATCTCCAAGGACACCTCCCTCTCCGCGTAGCCCAGTTCTGATGAATGGCTGTCTCACGCCTCCTTTAGACACGCAAAGAGATGGCAATGAGCAGCCCCCAATACTAAAAGACCCCAAGAGTGAGTCTCCCTCTCCCATCCATGAGCCCAACCAATGCACTCTGGAGGAGGGAAAGGAAGATGCTCCTTCCAGAAACGGCACTTCTTCTCCAGTTTCCACTCCCAAACAAGACCCCAGTCGTCGGCACAGCCGTATCCCAGTGTTGGAACCATCCAGCCTTCTGGATCCACCACCTGGTTCTGCTAAACAGAAGTTGCTGCAGAGGAGGGTTCACCACATTCCAGTTTCTCCCTCCGCTTCCCCTTCGTTATCCTCTGACAGGCGTGTAATCGTGGCTGCTATGCAGCGGGACCAGATTTCTTCTGCCTCTTCTGAACGCTCTCAAGATGAAGAGTCACTTCTGGGTTCTCGTTCTGATCGTCATGGAGATGATGCTCTCTCACTGTCCTCATCCTCAAGCCCACTTTTACGAAAGAGCAAGATACCACGCCCAGTTACCCCGACATCGAGCGGGGAAGCCATCACTGCACACTTCGTGCCCCGTCCACCACCAGGAAAACCTCCTAGCCGCTGCAACATGGATGGAAGGTAGTTAGCAAACATATATATATTAGTATATTATTGCGCATACGAGGTTCTGTCAGATTCTGTAGAACTAGAACATGGTTCCAAATCCTGGTCCTCCACGTTTTTGATGTCTCTATTATCTGACACATTTGAGTTCTTGGAGTATTTACTAATGACCTGATGAGTTGAATCAGATGCATTTGATTAGGAAGACATCTAGCATGCAGTTTTATGGGTTCTCCAGGACCAGGATTGGAAACCACTGTTCTAGAAAACCAAAATTATTTCTTACCTCTAAGAACATTGGGTCTACAGTATATCCACCAAACGTGGCACATTACTTTGGCCGTTCTAAAAACCTTATCAGCTTCTTGTCAAATTCTGTCTGCTGCCTGAACAAATATCCAGAATGTTTTTAAAGGGATAGTTTACCCAAAAAATGTAAATTTTGTCATTAATTACTCACCCCCATGTTGTTCCAAACATGTAAGGCCTTTGTTCAATTTAAAAACACAAAATTCGATATTTTTAATAAAATACAAGTACTCTCTAACTTTGCATAGACAGCAGTGATGCGCGGGTCAATGTGTAAACAACCCGAACCCGACCGATGTTGTCAACTAACCCGCCCGCAACTCGGACCGCAAAAAAAAAAGAAAAAAAATTGTACCCGACCCGCTTCCTGACCG
>JAUCMT010000036.1:19684745-19695684 GCA_032357475.1 Enteromius thamalakanensis
GCCCCACCCCCCCCAGAGCTCAACAATGGTTATTTTAGAGTTCAAAGGTATGTAAACCTCATCCTTTCCACTTTCATTTCAAAGACTTCAAAGCACAGACCTTTCCCGGACAGTAATCCAGCCGGACAACCAAACTAATATGGATGATAACAGCAATAACAGAGAATCCCCTAAATCCACCAAGGTACAGTGAATTCAAGCCTGTCAGTTATCTTTAGCTTCAGCGCTTCAGTACTTGTATGCATGTATTGTGATGTTGTCAATAGGAGCCCAGCGCATCTCTGGAGAAGGCAGAGGCGGGTGACTCACAGGAGAGCAGTACTTCACACCCTGGGGAGAAAAAAGGTTAGTACACCCTCTATTAGAGAGGTGAAGCTAAGCTCAGGAAACCTTCTCATCATCTTTCATCATTGCCCCTTGAGAAAAAGGGCTGTCAGATAAAAAGAAGGATGTTTGTGCTTTTTGTAATGTGCTGTTCACAACATTTAAAGACTAGTTTTTACCATCCAAAAAATGAAACTCTTTCCATATATGGCGTTTGAACTCAATTAGTGTGTGCGTTTTCTGTCCAGTCGCTGTCGGGCAGGTCATGTGACTTTCAAAAATAGCATGCAGTGTACATTATATAGGCCAAGTTCTGTAGTATGCAGTCAAAAAGTTGTTTTATACAGACCCAGCAGATATTGAGGAGCAGATTGTGTAAAAGTGTGAAAGCTGCTGTAAAAGATTTTATTATATCAGACTGCTTAGCAATTGTTTAATTTATTATTAAATAAATTAATTTGTATTTATTTTTTGGTGAAAGAGTATTTTTTTATAATTATTAATAGCAACACAATGGATAACAAAGTCTGTCAAATGCATAAATAATAATAATAATAATAATAATATTAGAGTCATTTTGACAAAATAATGGATTACTCCGTAAATAAACATCAATGACATAAATAAAAATAACAAATATAAAAATAAAAATATACAATTTTGATGTCCTTGTAAGTGTAGTGATACTGTAGTAATTTCTTTAACACTTCAATTTTCTGGCTGAATAAACTATAAATTATTGATATGTTTGTAAATATGTGTATTTGTATTTTTTTATGTTTAAAAAAACTTTTAGAAGATAGAAATAATTAAATATGCACACCACATATGTATTGTTCAATATAGAAAGTATTCAGGCATTATGACAAAAGTAGGAGAACTCATGATAACAATGAAGTCACAATGCAAAAAAAACTAGTCCTGTCGAATGATTAATCGCACATGACGTGTGCATTGTGTATATTTATGTAAATACACACACATACAGTGTAAATTTTGAAAATATTTACATACATTTACATGTGTTGCTGAAAGCTTATTATTACAGACTCAAAATCCAATATTTAAACAAACAATACATGAAAACAAGAACCTCGTGTCAGACAAGTACTCAGTGTGGTACCAATGTCTCCATTTCCTAGACTTATAGTGAATGGTACTGATTTTTATATTAAGTAGGTCCTCATTAAGCCGACATATGAATTTATATATGTATTTCCCTAATACAGCTTTAAGAGTATTAACTCTTGAGCCCACGAAAGTTTCACTTGCGCTATGCACATCATTATAGACTACTTGGAGCCTAAGCTTACAGTACTGTACTCTAAGACTCTTACCAGACAGCTTGAAAAGAGGAAAATTCATGTTCTTGTCCTCCTTTGTTTACAAATCAGAACAATAAGCATTGATATCATATGCAAAGCCATAAGTAGAACATATATTCAAGCCCCGCACTACTGGGACAGAACATAACAAGGTCATCTGCATAAATGATGTGATTCACCGCAGTACTCCCCATCACATTTACAAGCTTTTAAATCTTCAGATAAGTCATCCATATAAAGGTTAAACAATATTGTAAAATATAAACCGTACGGTCATGTTATGTAAACAAAAACTCTTATTTTGGACGTGAGTAATCGTTTTGACAGCACAAACAAAGAAACATTTAACATTCATAAAAATAGGTTGAGTGTTTTGATTTCATTTTCATCGAGTCTTTTTCTTCAGAATTTGTGAGTGAAATACACGACAGCTGAGCAAATATTCTCATACGTTTCTACTCAATCCAAGTGTTAAATATCAGTATTATCATTCATCTCTCTGCAGCTCTTCCTCCGATGAAGCCAGCATCCACGTGGACCTCCGCAGCCCTGAAGGAGCTGAAGACGAAGCTGCGTCAGGAGAAGGACAGCATGGTGACGGTGTATCGCGGAGACATAATGACCGTCCACGTGCCCACTGTTCCTGAGGCCAAGCGCGTGTGCTGGGAGTTTGCCACAGACGGCTATGACATTGGATTTGGGGTTTACTTTGACTGGTCTCCTGTCACAAGCCGAGCCATTACTGTCCACATTAGCGAGTCCAGTGACGATGAGGATGAAGATGATGACCTGGAGGGTGAGGGACTACTTCCTGTTCTGTTTCCTGCTTTTGTTCAAACAAACTAAAAAGGGTTGCTTTGTCGTCTTTTGTCCCTTGGTTGCCTAGTCTATCCACACAGTTGCCCTGGATTGTAATTGTAATTATGGCTGGAACATGATTTTTGTCCCATTTTTTTCCCCCTTATTTACAGTCTTCACAATAGTTGCCAAAAGTTAGAGCCAGTCTGTATATTTGAGCTGAATTTTTATAAAATCACGTAGTCTATGATGGTCACAGAGGTTTTTTTTTTTTGGCTTCATATAGAGGTGTGCGATATTGACAAAAATATCTCTCTTTTCTGTTATTTTATCGAAAACAAAGTCGATATTTTGCTAAGTGTGTTATTTAGATTTTATCTTAAGGACTACCATGGACAGCAGACTCCTAAAGTTTTTGATATCCTTTATTTGTGTTGCGGTCGGTTCACACCGATTAAAAACTTTTCCAATACAATCCGACACATATTTTCCAGTTACGTTTTAGGTTTGTTTGTTTTTTAAACCGGGGAGTCAGTCGAGTCATCTATCCACTGCTGAAAATTAGTTTTTTCCTGTACATGTTGAAATTAATGCACAAGTCCTCCATTATAACTCATTATTAAGCATTTTAAGGTGCAAGATGGCGCCAAACTGTCAGCGACAGCCGAGTGATATGCATAATTACCAACAAGCAAGATAATTCGTAGTACTCGGATGAGCCTGTGTTATAAGTTTTACTGGTTGTGCGACTGTCCAATCAGAATTGAGTATTCCACGAAGCCGTGTAATAAGGGGCATATAAAACCCTCTTAGCTGTTATAAATTTACTGTAAACCACAGCTTCAAGGGGCTTATTGCTTTTATAAAATATTTTTTCCGAATACGAAGTAAGGTTTCACAAAATAAAAGGGGCATATAAAGTGTAATGATATTGCCGAGCAACACACAGACATAAACAAAGTTGTATGTTTATAGCATATTGTACAACAGCTTTGAACACAGCTCAACCAATCAGAATTAAGGACCGTAACTATCCATTTTATTAATGTATCTTTATATAAAAAAAGTGCACTTGACTAGAATTCATGTAATGTATGCCTGCGCTCTGCAGGTGTTTCGAATGACTTTTTGTAAAATACTTGTAAAATTTATATATCGCACACCCCTAGCTTCAGCTTTTGATTTCATCCAGTCGTAGGATATTAAACATGATTGATTCATTTGTAACATGTCTTCTAGTAGCGATACATGTTTCTGTGTGAATTTGTTGTGATGATTTAGCATTTTATCGTGTATGATGGCCAGTTTTTTTTACCGACTATTAGGTACTGGGTGACTCTGAAGAAAATTTTCAATATTTTGTCCAGGTCATATTTGACCCTAAATCCAAATAATGAAATAAAACTGTTATGGTTTCAGTTAGGGCTGGGCGATATATATATTGTACCTTCTAAAAACAGCTGACGAAGATTTAGCGCTAATCAAAGAACCGTCTTTACTGATGAGATGCGCATAATATATTGTACGATATATATCGCCCAGCCCTAGTTTCGGTAATTAAAAAGCCTACTTTTAGGGGTTTCGTGCAGTGTGACCGTTATAATGACGCTTTAGCATTCTTGCCAATTTTAGTTTTTCTATAATTTTGTTTTTCATATTTTGAGAAACTTTTTATCAGAGACTATAGAATACCTAAGATGTGTCACTTATATAGTTTTGAATCGGGCAAAATGCAATGCTTAACATGGCTGATCAATCACAGTAAGTCCGGCATTCCGTATAAAATAGCCAATCGCTGATTTGTAAAGTTAGTGCATCAAGTTCCGCCTAGGACTGCGCATGCACACTGACTGATCTAACCTGAGAAATACGTTTTTTATGATGCTATTCGAGCAAAAGAAACACCATTTGTTACACAGTCTTGTCAGATTTCATTGGTGATTTCAAAAATGAAATTTAATCGTAAGCTTAGTGAACAGTTTTGGAGAATCTGATGTTTCCCCATTCAAAGATATAAGATATTAGATTCCCGAGAGGAGTTTCAAAGATGGCCACCAAGTGACATGACTTGTCTTTGACTTTGATTTTATACATTTTTAAATGAATACTAATTTACTTTTTAAGGCTCATATGATTGCTAAAAACAACATTGTTTTGTGGTGTAATGCGAAGTGTTTTTGCTGTTTAAGGTGCAAAAAATGAATTATTTTCCACATACTGTACGTATTTGTTTTTCTATATAAGCCCCGCCTCCAGAAACAGGTCGATTTGTAAAAAGCTAATCGTTCTAAAAAAGTGAGGTGTGCTCCGATTGGCCGAAAACCGCAAGTGTTTGACGGAAATGTTTCGCTCCTTATCATGATATGATGCCGCGTCCCGGCACTATCACACCTTAAAAATAAAACACATGACAAACGAGGCATTTGTTGCATCCAGTGGAGATATAATAACTGATAATCATGACTTATACTGTCTTTTTACGTGTGGCGTTGTATCGCGCCTCATAAACATAACACCATGTCTGCATTTGTGATTGGAGAAATGACAATCAAGCATTAATCTTACCTGCTCAACTCGCGTTTGAATAGTAAGTAGTAGGTTCTTTTAATAAGAAAACTTAACTTACTTAAAGGTTGTGAGTCAGACGTGCCACACTGTCCTTGCAGAGGAAGAAAAGACAGCGCGTCAAGCACATGGCAGCTAGAATAAAAGCCCCGCCTTCTTTTTTTGCGTAAACATTTGGTCTGTGGTATAAAAACACGCCCCCAACTTTGTGATGTAGCAAAGTGGAGGTGTGTTTAAAGGAGCCGCTTTAGGGGGTGTGTACGACTCATAACTTTTATGAAGAATATCTCTTTGGTTTTGAGACTTTACGTTACACTCTAAAGAGAAAGGAAAATTTGAAATAAATTTTATTTTGTTATTGTTTTTATTGAAAGAAAAAAATATTTAATGTAAATGTTGTGAAACCTTTTTTTGTACAAAGCTTAAAATAAGCAGATGCCTTCAAGGGATGCTTTCAGTGATATATGGCCGATGCTTTGTCAAACAGGCCCTGTGGTTCCCGGAGATGTTGAGAAGGGCTCTAAATCAGTCGCCAACTCGAACTTGGGAGAAATCCTGCCTGTGTACCGTCAGGACAGTCATCTGGCGGTTCAAAGCGGGAGCCACGAGTTTCCAGGAGAAGGTACATACCAGCTGAAGTTCGACAACTCGTACTCGCTCTGGCGGAATAAGACTCTGTACTACAGAGTGTACTACAGTGCCTGAGGAATCAAGTGCATATTTCAAATGAAGCTTTCAGTGATACTATTTTTGATCGTATGTATTAAATAACTGTAGAATTCTTGCTATTGTTGATTTGTGCTTTTCGTTTTATCCAAGCCCTATCATAGATCAAAAAATGACCTATATATATATATATAAATGCTTTTGAAGTGAATGGAATCATGAGGTTCATGATACGTGCAATGTAGTGTTTTATGTGGCTTAAAGATGTTATGTGCAAAATGATATATTTCATATAAAAGGTCCAAATGTTTTATAAGTGTATAGTCTGACACCACAACACAACTGTGGTATTGTGTATCAGGGACTACAGAGTAATCAGGGAAAGTATATGGGTTGTGAACCGGGTCAAACGCTTTTCATACAGTTCAAAACAATTCAAAAACAAACAAGGAAGCCGAGGAAGGCAATGCAGGTGACGTGGCAGAGGTCACTGTCGATTCAGGGAATGACACATGAGTGTTTTCTGTTTCTTTGGTTGTTTTTGTTGTTTTGTGTCATATAATACTCCATAGAGCAGCACATAGGAAGGGCTTCTGAGGTCAGACGCACTGCTCAGCCACAAAGACACTGGAAGCCACAGATGCGTTTTTTAAATCTGTTTTTATGGCGGTTGTATACTGTACCGAGATGACTATCGCTGCAGTCACCAGGGTAACTACTCATGGAAATGGTCAAAGCCAGCTTCTTTACAACTTTAAACCATTTCCTGCCACAAAAGCTAATTTGTTGCATAACCGAACCAATATTTGCATGTCCCAGGCGTGATTTAGGGTTGTTTGGCATCAGTTTGGTCTGTGTTGAAGTAATGCAGATATTCTGTTGAAGGTGTTTTATGTACGTTATGCCTCTTTACCAACGTTAATAATAAAACTACCCTTTTTTTTTGCTTCTATCACATGCAACATCCCACTCTAAACGCTGCCAGCGGGGGTTGTAGTATAAAATGATTTAATTGAAACACTCTTGATTATATCAATACCAAATCACACTGCAAATGTGCATGGTGTGAGTTTCTCTGCGTACCTTTATTATTTGCATGTCTTGAGAGACTGTTGCATTGTGCTGCTGAGGTACTCGATTCTGCCAATGTGTTTTTCTGCTCGTCTTTCTCTGTATCTTTTTTTTTGTATGATATGCATATGATGTATGTTTGCCATCCTTTTCTTGTTTTTCGTTAGTTGTGTGTTTTGCTATTTGTTATTCACAATAAACGTTCACAGTGAGTCGAGTGTGGAGTTGCTGACTGTTGCACATCCAGTTTCATGGTTCCTTCCTTTCAGTACGTGGCACTTCCTTCTCAAATAACCATAAAAAGTTCTTTCTCAGCTGTAAAAATAGTGCATTGGAGTACAATCATCATTTCCCTTAAACTGAGAGTAAATTATTGAGTAACAGCAAAGATAAAATTGCTATTGTTTCATGTTTTTTTGATAGAGGGCGCTGTTAAACTGAAAAAATACTCATATTTTTATATACTATTACACACACGTTTTAATTTATTAACAACATGGTCAGCCAGAAACTGAGAATATCCGTTAAGTATTGATGATCAGTCCTATAGAACATATAACTGCTATGAACGAATTAATTTTTAACAACTTAATTCAGGAATATTACATTTTAAATAAAATACCATGTGGCCAAGTTTTTGTTGTGGTTGTTTTTTTCCATCTATCGAAAAAAAAATTGTACTTTTTTAATTAAATATTTTTTGTAATATTTTATTTTAATAAAATAATACGAAAATACATAAATAAATAGAAATATATAATATATAGAAAATTAACAGCACATAATAAACAATAAAATGCTTTTAAGTATGTCTTAAAAATTATAAATTAAAACACATTTATAGTATTTACTTAAGTATAAAATAAAATCAATATAAATTTATATATAATTTTTTTTACGTTTTTGAATGTATTTCATTTATTATATATTTTCCTTAATAGTGGATGTTTCCAGAGTTGTACTCACTGAGATGTAGAGATGTTAATTGGTGTCGGAGCGCGTGACACAGAGGTGATAAATCGACGGAGGTCGCGGGAGATCGGCTGCAGTTTAGAAGGCCGCACACAGACAGACAGAGCCCTGGAGGAGTTGAATCGATCCTGAATCGACAGCATGGGCAAAGTGCACTTTTACGCCATCTGGTCTTTACGTGAAGCTCCTCGACAGTTTATACGGTTGGCGCTTTTATTTGAGCTAACGTTATTTCACTGTACGACCTAATATTATTGTTTTACTTAACCAAACATGTTAGAGTTTGCTGTCACACTTCTACAGGAGTGAGTGTATCTCCGTGCTGGATAGAAATCTCTGGCCACGAAAGAGTTGTTGAACATTGCCATGAAAAAACATGCTGATGAAGGACATAATTTGAGGAGAATATGTGCTCTTGTTTGTTTGCTTATGTGTAGGCTGTGTATTTGTGTTTTTGTCAGTTTGTGTGTGTGTGGTTATTTGAAATCCTCTCAAATGTATGTGAAAAAAGTTATTAAGAGGTATCATACACTACGACTGAGGACATTTTGTGTTGCAGCAAAAATGCAACAAACAAACCTATCAAACCACTGATGTGACTATAGACTGTAAAATAATAATTAATAAATTACCAGCTGAAATTGTAAGTCATAAATTATATCAAATATATAATGTCATAACCTTATATTGTGGAAAAATGTTCAGAGTAAATTCTATTTTTATAATATATACCCTTTTTTGTATATATACCTCACATATGTTGGTTAGGTAGGTTTTGAAGCATGAATGCTAATTTAAGATGGTCCTTAGCTGGTCAAAAGCTGGTTTGGGCATGTGTTTAATGCATTGTCATGAAATGTCCTGATTTACAACAGTTCTGAACATGGTTTTTAATTGATTGAGCGTTACACAATCGAATAACATGCTTGTGACCACTTTCCTGTGTGACGCTCCTGTTTTTGGTTTTCTCTGATCTACCCTTATGTAGAAATGTCAACCGGACAACGTACCAGGTTCAGATGCCGTTACCTTTACCGAAGCAGCTGGTAGTGTTTGGTTTAGGGGAATGGTCATCCTTCTCCAGTGATACAGAAATCTCTGTGGAGATTCTGCTGGGTCCAGAGGTCAAGTCACAGGTCATCGGGACTCTTTCACCTCACTCCAGGCAAGTGCACTGAATCTTATGATTACAACACTGCCCTGCAGTAAATCAGTTGGTCTTAATTCATCCACATTGGCAGTTAACTAAAATGATTACAGTTGTTTGCATTAAGGACATGCCTTGGCAACTAACTAAAATAATTATAAAAAATAAAAATAAAGTAGTGCTGTCAAATGAGTATTCAAGATTAAATGCATCCAAAATAAGTGGTGGATGAGTGTGTGTGTATATGTGTATATATACATATAATTTATAGCTGTATATAAACACAACTTTTTTTTTTTTCTTGTGTGTGTTTATGTATACATAATGAATATTCACAGTGCACACATGTAACCAAAAGCTTTTATTTGGTTGCGGGTAATTGCAGTTAAATGACAGCACAAAACAAAAAACTAATAAAATTGACAAAAGCATATAACAAATTATTAAAATGTTAACTAAAACTTAAATGAAAACTTAATATAAAAATAAAAGCCAATACAAAATTATTAAAAAAGTAAATACAAAAATAACACTTATCCTGATAAATATTTAAAAAAGACACTAATAATGTGAATTTTATATGCTATAGTTTGCATCTGTATTAAATGGCACTTAAACCATTCCAGAATCCAGTCAGTCAAGATTTGTATATTTGTCTTAATTAACAAGCAAATCACCATCATTTAACTCTTAAATTAAGCCAAACCCATATTTATAAAATTAACTCAATAAATGAGATTCGGGTATTATTCTGAGAAACTCTTTCTGTGAAGGTGTCTGATCTGGCAAGGAGTTTGGACTCCGGAGCTTCTCGCTGAAGCCACACAGAAAGGCAGGAGAGGAGTTTACGCCAAAGTCATGCTCAACATCTGTGGACAGGTATTTTAACTTGACATTATGTCCTCAAACTTCTCCCTCTAGAATAAATGTCTTGCATATGTACAGGATGTCTTGTTTTCAATAGTTTGATTTTTTATTATCCATCACAAATTCCTTTGTTAAACTGTATGTTGTTTGTAGGTGAGATCCAGCTTTATCAGCAGCACTCCACGAATAACGAGGAAACGTCTAGTGCTGAACCACTCCTCCAATCCATCCAGCACCCTTCTCAGCAGCGGAGAGAGTCATGATGTGAGTCACGCTTTGTTCATGACTTCAGTGAGATGATCTTGCAGTTGATGGACCCTATTGAGAAAAAAAAACCTTGAAGTCAAAGGAGAGTAAATGAGGGCAGTTGTTTTTTGGGTGAACATTCCCTTTAACTAGTCAGCAGATTTTTTTAGACGTAAGGTTTATGAGATGCCTCAAGACATGGCTTGCAATGAAGTGAATAGACAAAAGAATGAGTTGTTCTTTGTCTTCATGAAGATCACCCAGAGATCTCCTCCTGAGGGAAGCGTCAGCTGTGCAGAGCTGGGCAAACGTAAGATGGAGACACAAGACAGCACACTACTCTATGGTGTGTGGCCAATGGTAAGGAGTTGTCCTCAAACTAGTTCTTCAGCAAGCGCATTGAACTCCTGGCATCACAAGTCTCTCAAATGTTTGTGTGGTTTTTAAAGGACAAAACTCCAAGACGCTCCATTATAGGAGTAAAGGGATGTATCTGGAGTTCCGAAGAAACGGAAAGCCCTCAGAATCCAAAACGAGTTTCGAGCCCAAAGAAACGCAAGCTGCGTAAAATGTCTGCAGTAGATTTTGAGGACGAGATGGCTGTCAAACGTGTGAAGAGCTGGAGGGCTGGTAAAGGCTCATTCTTCTACTCTGATTAAACTTGATAAATGTTTAATACATGTTTGAAATCTTAAAGTCACCTCTGGTTAAAGTAGTGCAGAAGTTAGTTATATTAGTAAGTATACAATTTAATGCATCTAAATGTTTGTGATATATTACTGTGATATATTGTGATATATAATTTTTTTTGTATATTTTATTAATTCCCCCCCCCCTGTATAGGTGTGTGTATATATATATATATATATGTATATATGTATGTGTGTGTATATTTATTTATTTATTATATTTATATTTTATTTATTTATTTATTTACACACATATATCTTTTTATTCA
>JAUCMT010000036.1:19734180-19749473 GCA_032357475.1 Enteromius thamalakanensis
GACATGGACATCTTGGATGACATGGTGGTGAGTAAATTATCAGCAAAGGTTTTTTTGAAAGTGAACTTCTCCTTTAATGGTTTAACCAATTGTATGAGATTGGGATGGGTATATTTGTTTGCCCAACTAATAGAAGATGGGGGAGTGTTTGGAAAACCTGTCTAATATTTGCAAGTGCAACTTTGTTTAGTGACACTGGAGCTGCACAAACTACTATGTGTGTTGGAAGAACTCAACCAAAAATCTTAAAATAATTTTAAAACACTGCTAGAATATTTGCTGACACACTTGGGTGCTTTAATAAGTGTAAAAGTGATTCATAGTGTGTTGCCGTTGTACTGAGATTACCCAGCATATGTTAAGTGCATTCATTTTGCAGGGTAAGGGTGAACGCTCTCATTTTCGGGTGAACCATCCCTTTAAAAAGCAATGCATATTGCATAACGAATAACACATTGAGTTCATTTGCGCATGGTCGAACCTCACAATTTTGCTGTCATATTTTGTTTTGTGCACTATAAAAGTAGTTTATTGTTTTGTAACTGTAAGTTTTCATTATAATGTAGATTAAAGGATTGTACATTCTACTGGGCTGGCAACAAATTCTTCCAAATTATTATTATTTCGTTGTGGCAAAACACGTTATAGTCAACATCACACAAATGGTTTTGAATGTGTCAGGCTTTTGGCTTGCATCCTGGTTTATTTTTTTTAGTGCATCAGTTAAACAATGTACTGTAATTGCTCTGCTTTATGCCATAAATACTGTTTATGACATATTGTGATAATTCCATAGATGTACAGACTGCTTTGTCAGTTATGTGTGAACATAAGTACTCATTTAGCAGCAAAAAGGGTGCATTTAACTGGTGTTGCTGTAACAGTCACTATAATGTACAGTGCCATATACAGCATAAAAACTAACAGCATAATAGGAAACCTCATGAAACAATGATCTTTTGCAGGAGAGTGAGGAATTTCTATGACACTAAAGTAGCCAGGCACCTATTAAATCAGTCGTATACTGTTGCTATGGCATGGTTGAAAGTGTTCTTTTAACTTGTCAGAAGTCAATATGAGAGCCTGCACATGCATGCTTGGCATGGGAGAAAAGACCATAATGGGGTACCGCAGTTAGAAAAAAGAAGAAAAAGAGGAAAGAAAGTGTAATATTTTTAGTTCCAAATTACAATGTTGGAACTGTTGCTTTGCTCAGCCGACTGTCCGGGGACTGGAATGGCATGATGGGAGCAAAGGTACTGCCAAACTCCACCCAGGTTCCCTCCCTCCTTCCCTCTGCCCTCTCTGTGCTTCTCATCTCCCCTCTCTGCAGTGAAAATCGCAGACCAGGCTCAACCACCCCTTACTTTTTGCTCTTCACCATCCCTCACCCAGGTCTCATCGGCAGTGGCAGTGAGAGCCATTCTTAACTTGCTGTGCGGTGAACCACTTTCATTAGTTGAAAGTGAAAGAGAAAAAGACATGTCATCGTAATGCAACCCTACTGTCAGGCCTGAATATTTGAGGATTGCACAGAACAATTCATGTGAACAACTCAAGTTGAGAAAACCCCCGTGTAATCCTACTATTCAGTTCGTAGGAGGTTTTTAACGGCATCTGCTCCTGGATGCAGGATCTAAACCCATAATTGTTTTTTTCTGTCAAAAACAAAAAAAAACAAAAACTGCTGAAGAAAGCCAAAAAGCTTGAAATTCACTGCACAGCAATACTGAAACCTAAGCAATTTTCATATGCTTTGCCTCTATATAATCCTACAGTATATTTCTGCTTTGCATAAAATTGAAGGAGATAAATATTTTTAATCTACAAATCCTATAATTTACAGTAACTTATAATATGTATGTGTGTATATATATAATTAATATTATAATAAAATATTATATAATAATATAATTAAATGTAGCCATTTACCTCAAAAAGGTGAAGTGTTTTGATTCTAAAAGTTTGACCCTACGTGTCCTGGGTACAGGATCTTCCACTACTCTGCGGACACTGAAAGTACACAGACACTGAAGTTTACCATCTGCTGTGCCAAAATACCTGGCAACTGATGCAAAAACAACACAAGAAATCATTTGTCTGCCCTGCATTTAAGCTCTGAAGTTTAATGATAATAAATGTAATTTTATACCCTTGCCACAAACTCCTACAATAAATTAGATAATGTCTACACCTCTTTTAAAGTGAACAAAAGAGGGAAAAGCCCTATTTTAGAAGTTACGAGAGAGAAAAAAGGCAAATTAACTGCATGTAACACAGAATCTCAAGATCCCAATTAAATGGGCATTTAAGAATCTTTAGGAGCTAGTTCATGATATAACTACTATTATTGGAAAGGAAGCTGGCTTGCAGCAATTGGAAGCTTTCATGAGTAGGTTTAAATGCTTGTTAGGAGAAAGAAAAAGTAGTGGAGTAACAAGACTGGCTGTAAGTAGAAAGTAAAGCTGTAAGTTTTAATTAAGTACACCCATAAAATGTATTTTTAAACCAATGCATTTACTTCTAGCAATCCAGCTGGTTTTGAAGTCTTAATATACACTCTTCTTCTGAAGACATTTTAGCTGCATTTAAGCCACTTCAGATGATGGGGGAGGGTACGAGAGGGTATTGCCAAATTTGAACGCCTTGCACGTAATTGACAAAAAAAGAAACTGCACTCTTTAGCAGGTATTCCATGTCCAGTTTTATAAGCAAGGGGAGGGGATGCTGGAGGATGGATTTCAGAAGGCTTGCGATGATGAGGCTCAGGATTGGTGGATGCCGTTGTTTGGCATGGCCCCCTGCCAAGCACTTATGTCTTTATATACTGTAAACAGATGACCGACCAGTCCCGAGTGTGTCTCTGTGTTCACCCTCTCCTTCTGACTCTCTCCATCTTCTCTTTCTTTTCTTCTTCATCTTTGCTATAGACCTTTGCTGCATCTGTTCACCCTCAAGATTCTCTCTCAACAAGACCGGGCAAAAACAGCAAACGCATCCTCCTCCATAAAAACTCTTGAGTCACTTTTTCAAGAAACCGCCGGTCAAGCCTTCAGCTGTGTGCAGTGTCAGCGTGGGAGAAATAAACCATGTCTCAGCAGATGTTGCTCATAACGGCTGTGTCCATGTGGCTTTTTGCTGGGTACTTCCTGGCAGAGGCAACATATTACAACCACCATATGTACAACCGCTACCGTGCGCTCAATTACCATGCCAGCATGGACAATCAGCTTCCTCCAGAGGTACCTGTGGCAACGGAAGCAGTCGCACCTCGTCCAGTCAACTTTAGTCGCACCTTTTATGGGATCATGTTTGATGCAGGCAGCACTGGCACCCGTATCCATATTTACAAGTTCATCCAAAAAGATCCAGGTAAGTCCTTTCTCCATATTCCTGTTATTGCACATTAATTGAGCTCTGCAGAACCTTAAATAACTTACTTGCTCTTCTTGTAGCTAGAATTCCCATATGTATTGCTCTGATAGTCCTGACTCACATCCATGCTCAGTGTAGCTAATGGCATGAACTCAGAATGATCTTGAAGAGTCCCGCCTTGCACACTCTGTGAACGGCTGCCCTCTTCCTCTCTCTTTCGTTTTCATGCTGCATCCCTCTCAGGAGCCAGTGGGTCATAGCACGTCTGCTTACGGTGTCTGTGTTTGCCGTGGTTCATTTGTTGCATGGTGAGAAGGCAAACAGAAACACAGGGGTGGGAAGAAGAAAGAGGGATGGAGAAAGTTGGGTAATAAGCAGCTGCAGCTTCATTTGAAAAATTGCAGCCCTGAGCAATATGTTAAATACAATGGCTTTTAGCTGATAATGCAATAATCGGTTCCACAAAATACCCATCAAATGGAGACCATGGCATTTCTCCTGATGAGGTCAACTCTGAGCCTTGAGAAACTCCTAATTTTCCTGTCTGGAAAAATCTTGGTGGTCGCCAATTGTGGTAAACATGCAATAACCCAAAGTCTCTGCTCATGCACAATAACCTTAGGAGATGGAGTTGAGTTGCCCACAGTCCATTGCTAATGTGCACCTACTAATAGCAGACATCTTCAATTGTCCCATCTGACTTTTCTGTCTGATTCTGTGTCCCACAGTGGAGCTTCCAGTGCTTGACAATGAGATGTACCATGCCGTGAAGCCGGGATTGTCAGCGTACGCGGATACGCCTGAAGTGGTAAGCCACTAACTTTTTTATAACAACATCAGGGAATGTGTTACTTTATGCCAGAATTCTCAATTATATAACCAGAAGACAAGTACATATAAACTGTTGTTGCTGGTAGACAAAATAACGTCAATTAACCTCATTATAGATCATGGTATTGTCAGGACTAGAATGGCTTTTTAGCTCCCTTTGAGGAATTGTGGAATACTTGTAATATTTATATGTTTTTTTTTTTTATTGTCTAGGGTGGGGAAACCATTAGGCAGCTGTTGAAGGTAGCAAAGAAGACGATTCCCAAAGAGCAATGGATACAGACACCTGTGGTTCTGAAAGCCACTGCCGGCTTGCGCCTGCTGCCTCAAGAAAAAGCCAATGCTCTTTTGAATGAGGTATGGCTTTCTGTTCTTCACAGACAGTTTAGTAGAGAAACCAACCATCCCAAAGGAATAAACCACGTTGTGTGCGAGACGGAGAGAAAGAAAGACAGGAAAAGTAAGAGAGACGAGAAACCAATACTGTGCAAAAGCAGCTGTTCTGAGGTTGTCTGGAGTTGAAGGGACCCAAATGCCTTTTGAATTATCGTATTCAGTGCCACCACACCAGCCGCACATGTGGTTTCATGCTTGCCCAGTTTCAGACAAATTTGCCCAAGATTGATTCAGTGAACTTCCTGTCGACTCCAGATAAAAAGAGCCGGCTTGAATTTTTATGTTGTAACAACCAAATGGTTTCTTTCTTTTTTATGGTGTACATTACTAAGGAACACATGAGTCATGAACTCTCGGATTTCTTTACATTGTAGAGCTGAAATTGCACATGATGGTTAATAGATGTAATTTCTGGTTTGTGTCCACAGGTCAAAGAAATTTTTGACGACTCTCCTTTCTTTGTGCCAAACAACAGTGTCACCATCATGAACGGCACCAATGAGGGTAACTATAACCTTCCTATTTTTAACATATCCAAGCTGAAGCACAGATGTAAATTAAACCCATAATGCAATCCAGACTTCATAACATACTTTTCACACAAGCTTCCCTGTGTCTGTTATGTGATAGTGACCCGAGTCTTTAATATAGCTGTCTGGATTAAACCTTGTCTGGAAGCCTCCCACGCTCAATATAAAATAATCCTCCACATTTTTTAATTTGAGTTGACAATCGGCTTCATGAAAACTCAGACATTCATGTACTTGTCTTGTGGTTTTATGAGGTGTGACTAATTTCACATCTCAGACATGTTTAACTACCTGGGTTGGTCCTTGATGGCCCCAGTGCAGATATACACATGCATACTTTCAATAGATACATTAGGCTGCATCTTAAAGAACTACTGAACATATTACAACTACTTGTTAGAGTTTAAAACAAGCACATTTCAAATACTGTCTAAATAGTAACTGGTGTTTACCATGTTTTTTTTAGAAATTTGATTAAATATTTAAGGTGTTTAAATTCTACATCTCAACTGCATTGATGCTCTCTCTTACAGGGGTCTTGGCATGGGTTACAGTAAACTTCCTCACAGGTAAAGTATTCAGAGTAGATTATGACTCTACTCTTACCATAGCTCTTAAAGCTAGCCCAAGTTATATTTCTAACTTCCAATATACTTTAACATGCTTTCATGGATTTGAATAACTGATATTAAACAAGTTTACTAAATCCTATTTGCACTGCAGGTCATCTGTATGCTAAAACAAGGAAAACCGTTGGGATCCTGGATTTGGGTGGGGGTTCAACTCAGATTACTTTCCTCCCTAGGTTAAAGGTATGATGACAAGACCAAATCGCAGCTGACATAGACTGCCTGGAATTATCAGTAGTTTTTTTTTTTTTTTACATTGACACTGTTCTCCTCTATTTCACAGAAAACTGTGCTGACTGCTCCTCCAGACTACATTGCCAAAATCAACATGTTCAACAGCACTTTTGAGCTGTATACTCACAGGTCAGATAACTTAACGATACAGTAGTTATTTTGTCTCTTTCCAGACATGAGACCAACGATATGTTATCAGTGGAAAAAATCGTTTTTATGCTTTTGGCATTTGCAGTTATCTTGGCAATGGACTAATTGCTGCACGACTGGCAACTCTTGGTGCTCTTGGTGCTGATGGTAATTATTAATAAAATGTTTTTATATTTTCTATATATTCGTTTTATAATGTATGATTATTAATTTCTCACAATGCTCGACCTCTAGGTCTTGACTGGAAAGTTTTCAGTAGTTCTTGTTTGCCTAAAAAATTCAGAGAAGAATGGAGCTTTGGTGGACTCACCTACAAAGTCAGTGGAATCCCAGATGGTGAGTGATTCATGCTTTTTTTTCCATGAATGCAGTTGTAATTGTTGCGAACAACTTAGTACAATCTCAGTACAATGGTCAATTCTCATCTAGTTTACTAAATTTTGGTTTTGATTAATATACTGTTTAATGCAAAAATGTCACATTCACATTGGCTTCAAGATTTCATTTATAGTAAGAATAAAACTAAAATCTTCTCAGGGTCTTTTTCTGTCTATTTTAAATTGTCAAGTTCACTCAGTTCACTCATCATGATTCGACACTCTCTAACCACAGACATGTAAAAAAAAGAGCACAAGCTTGGCATTTAGCCTAGCCTTTTCTCCTCTCAGCAATGTTGTGGTGCAGAATTACCAGCTATGATGGGCCTTGTTAAACAGTCCATATGGTTTCCAACTGGTAGACCTGACCAGCCAGTTAGCTCCAGGTCATATGAAAGCTGCCTATTTGGAGCTTACTGTGAGGAAACCTCTCCCTGAAGAGTTTGTGGCAAACCCTCAAACTCACCGCATTATGTTGTAAGGATGCATTCTTCATTCAAGATACCTCAGATATCAAGCACAGGGTTAAGGTTAGGTTGGACCGCCCACAGAAGCCTTAACGTCTGTTTATACACTGATTCTGGGTGTCCAACTGCAAAATTAAGTTTACACGGTACTAGTGTTGTCACGTTACCAAAATTTCAGTATTTGGTACCAATACCAGTGAAAATCCACGGTTCCCGGTACCAATTTCGGTACCAAAGCAAAACACAAAAACGCTTTTATATAAGTGGACTTTTATTTAATCAAACAGCGCAAACTATATTTCATAGCTCAGAACTGCTTTTCTGATGGACCGATTTTAAAGATACAAACATTAACCATAAATGTGTTCTCTAACACACATATTGTGGCTACACAGGTCATTTAAAAGCCTCTTGTGTGTAAAAATAGTACACTACTATGTCCTGTTTTAAACGCTATAGGAGCATTAAATAGTTAATAAAGAAACTTTATTCTGAAACTGACGTTAGCATTTGCCGCTCTTATGCTAACGATTAACTAAGCAAATTGCTATGTTTGTGTTTTATAAGGTTTGATGTATTTCCTCCTTTTGACATAAAATTTCTATGACACCGCTTGCAGAGGGGTTTTTGGTGATCAATGATGTTGCGCTTGTCATCAGCCTAAGGGTGGGCGATATGGAAAAAATATATCACGATTTTTTCTTGGGAAATCACGATTCACGATTTTTAGCACGTTTCTTTTTCAAGTTGGTTTTTTAAAACTAGTTAAATTGCAGGGGAGGGGTGGGCAATATGGCAAAAATATCATATTAGGATGATTCTTTGTCATTGATTGTACTATTTTGCAGACAAACTAATTTGCCTTTTTTATTAAAAACAAAGCCTTTCAAGATAACAAAGTATAAAATAAAGAAGCGCAGATACTTATATACGAGCAGATTCAGTGCTGCCTCATCAGTAGCACCGCCGATCGCCATCTCTCTGTGCTTTTATGAAGAAGACGCAACTGCGCACCTTTCGGGTAGAGCAGCAAGAACCGGGTTTACCCGTTGCTTGGTACTACCGGTACTTCAGAAAACCTGGTACCGTAACATCTAAAAATTTTTTGTACCGTCTTGATACCGAAGTACCGGGTCTTTTGACAACACTACAAGGTACTAGGTATATATGGGAGCATCACTTCTGAGCAGTGAAGAAACTAATTCTGATTGGTTGTTATTGATTGCTCTTAAGGGGACCACTGAAACTACTGAAAAAAACAACAACTTTATTTTAATAGACATTAATAAATAAATAAATCTGGTTTGTTTATTCCCAGGTTTTGCAGGTTATAAGTTGTGCTACCAAGAGGTAATGCGAGTGGTGAAAGGGATTGTGCACCAGCCCTTCGAAGTCAAGGGAAGCAGCGTCTTCTATGCTTTCTCCTATTACTACGACAGAGCTGTGGAGTCTGGCCTTATCGGTAAGTTGGTCTACATTAAGGATAAGTTCAAACGATTTATACTTATCAGTTATGCTGAACAAACTGTATTGCTTCAATCATTTAGACGGGACCCGCGGCGGTACTGTGGAAGTCAGGGATTTTAAAAAGAGAGCCAAAGAAGGTAAGACTTTGGATGTTCTCCCACTCTCCAAAGAACACTCCGGTCAAAGTCCTGCCGCACACATTGCACAAACATAAACCCTTGGTGCTTGTTTGCATTTGAGGTTCTCGACAATCACACTGGCTTCACGAAATGATAGCTCTGCCACCACATAAACACAGGCTGCACCTCTCCCACACAAATACTTCTGCTTGCGTGTGTTCACCTTTTTTGTAACTCCCCGACCCGCTATCTCAGCTTTTCCATGCCCTTACTAGAGGAATATGATGCGAGTTCTTAAGCAGAATGTGACGCATATGTCATAAGACCTGAAACTGATTCATGGAATCCTGGTAGATTGCGTCCACCAGTAAATGTCCGCAGAGATGATTTATCGCTAGGGGGAATGAGTTGGCGCCTTATGTAAGGCTATTATTTGTACGCTGACACTGTCGCATGGTCTCGATGAACCGCATTTGGCACATCGGTTATTCCAGTGGCAGCAGCCCTGTGGATACCCACCTCCTCCCTGACCGCTAGACAACACCTAATGCCCAATATCTAACTGGAGGCAGGCAGGACTTATTGTCTCACCCTATGTGGGAACACTTGGTATCCCTCATCATTTGGAGCACGATCAGCACTTGTGTACGACTTAGGGCATGAAATTATTCATTCCCATTTTCCTTCTCATGTCAAGCTTTTACAAATCACGGAGGAGGACAGCAGGAGGAAAAACTAAACATTGGGTAGACCTGTTTCACAAAGACGTGCCAGACGGTTGTAGCAAACACAGTGCTGGTGCCTCAATGTCTTACCTGATTTTCCCCAGACTCTGACACACTGTAGCCTGACAATCAACAGTCTGGGACTCACTGGATAGTGTATACACGGTGCTTATCATCTCTTGGGCAACATAGGAATCTTTTAGTCTTTTAATCTTGTCTTGGATTTTTTTTTATTGCTCAATGCTGTACTCACAGAGTTTCAAAATATTTAGTTTCTAAAAAAATATGATTGGTGCTTGTCCGTGCAAAACTCTTTCGTCGTGAGCATCCCTATGTGGTTGCAAAACTTTTCAAAGTAGTTTTTAGTGCTAGGGTGTATTGGGTGGTTGCTAGATACTTGCCACCACTTCCTTCAACAAGCCACCCAATTTGAAGCATAAATCATGTCTGTAGCACAGACTATGTGGGATGAGAAATGCGTCAAGGTTTAATACTAAGGCTTAAGGGTTTGTTCAAATCTCTAACTTTAAGTATGAGCAATAGCAAAAGCTAATTACTGTTCTTTGCTTTTTCTTAAACAAGTGTGCAACAAGATGACTAAATACCGTCCAATCAGCCCCTTTTTGTGCATGGACATGACCTATATCACATGCCTACTGAAAGAGGGATTTGGGTTCAAGGACAGCACTGTTCTGCAGGTGAGTGGAAAATATTAAAAACATAATTTAAAAATTAATCTCTTTGGAGAGGAACAAAAATTGCTCTCCTATTTATTAGCTGAATGTTTGAGCATGCAAAAGTAAACTGCCAAACGCCTAAATCAGATGAAGGATCACAGATTAGGCAGCGCCAGATTAATGATCTGCTTCTTTTAACAGCTTACGAAAAAGGTGAATAATGTGGAGACAAGCTGGGCACTCGGCGCCATCTTCGATCATTTCCACAAGCTCAACATTCATTAAAGTCTGCAGGCTTGCAGTGGACACCAGCACGAGGGGAAGCACAGGGGTCAAGCAGGTGCAACACTCACCTGCTAAAGCAGCCCCTCTCTTTGTCCTCCTCCATAACTCTTCAAGTTTCAGACCTGCCCTGCACTGCAGCCCTATATCACAACGCTCTCCCCTCTCATCAATTAAACTTTTACAGAACTGTTCACAAAGAAATCACTATATTTTTGTAAAGATGGCCAGGCCAGCCTGCTATTTCTACTGTGTTTACCTTTTTTTTTTTTCAGTTGCCGTCTCACGGGACGCTGTCTGTCTAACTTGGCAGGTTTCAAAGTTCCAGTGTTTAATGCATCCACTTAAAGCTCCTGATTCATGCTGTTGTGCAGGATATTGTGCAGTGGGAAACATTGTGTTTATTATTGTAGCGTCTGTAGCTTCTTCTGCAGCTTCTTCTTCCCCCTAACCCCTTAGTAGTAGTGCTTGCATAGTAGTGTAGTGCTGTTTCAGGTTTATTATATTGAAATTCCCATTTAGTGCCCCTATTTAGCACGTAACACTTTAGAGTAGATGGCTCAGTTACAGCCATCTGTATACGTTTTGGAAAGTTGGTTGGGATCAGAAGTTTAACCTGGGGTTCATTGGGCAGGTAGAGATAGGGACAAATCATACATGTACAGTCACTTTACTTGAGCACAAGTGTGCATATTAATTCATATTAATGAATAATGCATGTATTTATGCATATCTGTTTGTATGTAAAGAAGCAGAGCTGAAGAGCTGAGTTGGAACATTGTTTTAGAACAAAGATTTTGTATTGTTTTTTAACACTGAATGGCATGCAGTTGAATACACCTGCACTGCAGCCATTAACAAACTAAAAAAACGTATATAAATGCTTACATGGCGAAATACTTGGATAAAATATAACTCAAATGACTACTGGTCAAACGTTAGTAAAGTAGACATTATGTTACTGTATTCAAAATTAGAGTTATTGTAATGCCAACATGCAAACAGAGTACCTTAAACCTCATTTATGTCTTTAAACTTTAGTTATTGTGAATGGATCGAAGTCATTTTAGGCGGTCATGATGTAGAGCAGCGTTGAAATGTTACTGCTTGGTGTATGCAGAGATGCTCAGGTGTAACTTGGCAGAACTAGGTTAGATGATGTGACAGGTGCATACTGCTGACTGATTTAGGACCAGTTTTTGGCAGTATCATGTTAAGTGTGTTTTGTGAATTATTGTACAAATATTTATTACATGAATACTTGCTAAATATGCAGTGTGCAGTTGTTGCATCTCGGTAATCCATTTTTTCTTTAAAGCTGCTTAAGTATAACTTTTTATGTATTTTAATATGTCTGTATATACACTTCAGTAATGTACTTTTTTTTACCGGTTGTCATAGTTCAATGTATGACATGAATTTATCATGTACTACTTTGCCATTTTAGAGGTATTCTCAAATGCTATAAATATGCTTTCCAATTCAATGTTGTGTAAGAAGTGGTATTGTACATGAATAAAAAAATCTAAGAAAAATCTGTTGTTGAATAGCTTAACTTAAATTTTCTTTTTAAGATAAAACTTTATAATTCTGCTTTACGTCTTTATGCAGTGCTACTTTTATACCTTGTGTATTTGCTAGTGACTTTTGACAATTATTGCAATTTTCCAACGAGTTCCAACGATGACTTCTAAAGCCCAAAGACAAAAGAAGACCGGATCGGATGCTACCGGCAGCTCATCTCTGGAGATGGCTAAGTTTGACGAACTATCCACACCTGAGAGTGTGGCGAACATGGCTGCTATTAGCAGGCTTGAAAGTGGAATTCACACAAAATTTGATGTGCACGCCACTGAAATTCGAGGCAAATTTTCACTAGAATGTGAATGAACGCTTAATTAGTCTAGAGACCGCTACCTCAGAATGGATGACCAGCCTTCATTCGCTCGAGCTGACATTTGTTTCTCTTCAAAAAGAGATTACTTCACTGCAAGCCGAGTGCCTCGATTTAGAGTGTTGCTCCCGTAGATCCAATTTTCGTCTAGTGGAAATTCCGTAAGGCCTGGAAGGCCCAAAGCCAACAAAGTTTGTAGCAGATGATCTTTCAGAAATATTTGATTTAGCTGAACCTCCACTCCTAGCTTGTGCTTATCATACACTTGCGCCGAAACCCGCAGAAGGTAGTCGTCCACGAGTCTTCGTTATATGTTTCCACCGCTATGACATTAAGGAGGACATTTGGCGGAAAGCAAGCCGGGGCGGGCAGCTTAAGTTCAGAGACAAAACTGTGTCCGAATTTCCGGACTTGCCTGAGATTGCCAAGAAGCTGGCCACTTACTATGAAGTAAAACATCTTCTGAGGTCCATGCCAGATCACAAAAAAAAAAAAAAAAATCACAAAGAACGGCGCTGAGAATACGTTTGATACTCCAACTATTGCTTTCGTGAGGGAACACATACTACCTGCTTGAATAGGTGTAAAGTACTGCAACTTAATGTCTAATGTTTTTAGGACTATGGACTACTGACAGCACTTATTTCAGTGGTTTAATACCTGCTGATTTATTTTTGCAGGGTTTTGTTTATTTGTTTTAGGTTGTATTTTGCACTCGGTTTCCGGAGATGCGTCCGAGGTAAGAATCACAATATCTCGCACACACATTGGGATGTTTCTCCAGGGTAGCGTACGCGCTAGTTGGGGATGTGTTAGCTTAGTTCAAGGTTGCAGAGTCGGGGGTGTCAGTGAGGGTAGGGGGTGGGTCTCCGCGTTAGGGTTCTTGATGTTTGTTAACATGTTCTTATATTTTTGTTCATCTCAAGAGCACAAAATTGGGCCATTGGGTTTTGGTATTTTTCTTTACACGATTTTCAGTTTTTGCTGGTTTTTGTATAGCTGTTTGGGTTTTACAAATGTATTCTTGTTTCATTATTATTCTTTTTTACTCTTTGTTAAATGATGGCTAATAAAGACGAGTTGGTGAGATGGGTTAGCTGGAACTTTAAGGGTTTGAATAATCCAGTCAAACGTAACAAGGTTCTGATGCATCTTAGAAAGCTGAAAGACAATATTGTGTTTCTTCAAGAAACACATCTTTGTTCATCCGATCATTAGATTAAAAAGAGACTGGGTGGGACTCACTCACTCACATTTTCAGTTCAAGTCTAGGGGATGTGGTATTTTGATAAATAAATCTTGTCTGTGTATCACAGGTTATTGCTTATCATAAGGGCAGATATGTAATTGTAATAGGAACTTTGTTTTCAATTCCCCTAATTCTTGCTAATGTTTATCACTTTATCACTTCTTTTCAGTCATGTATACCAGACCTTCACCCTCATTTATTAATCCTTGGGGGAGATTTTAATTGTGTGATGTGCCCACGACTTGACCGATCCTCAAAAAAAAATCTCTTTTAAAATATGCAGTGGTCATTCAGTCTTTCCTGCATAATTATGGTGTTTGTGATGCGTTTCGGTTTATAAATCCTTCGGCAAGGAAATTTTCTTTTTTTTCCTCAAGTACATCAGTCATACTCACAAATAGGCAATTTGTTTCTAGATAACAAACTTCTTCCTTATCTTCAGGATTGTTCATATGAAAGCATAGGAGTATCGGATCATGCACCAGTTGTTTTAGGACTTAACTTTCCAAAAGCAACTCCAAAAAACTGCCAGTGGTCCTTTAACACTGGTATGTTAAAGGACAATGACTTTTTTAAATTTATCTCCTCAAATATACATTCCTTTCTAAAAATAAACAGTACACAGGGTATTTCTTCTATTTGAGAGGCTCTAAAATGTTATCTGCATGGCTTAATAATTTCATACTCATCTTATAAGAATAGAACGCGAAAGAAGCATCTAGAAGAATTATCCAGCACTTGATAAAGTGTTTGAAAAAACACTGCATAAAGTAATCTTATCTGATCAAACGGGTTTTGTCCGAGAAAGGCATTCTTTTTTTAATATTAGGCGTCTCTTTAATTTTATGTATTCACCTCATTCCAACAATCCCGAAGATGCTGAAAAAGTATTTGACCGCATTGAGTGGGACTATCTCATAAACGTTTTGGAGAGGTTTGGATTTGGTTTAAAATTCATCTCTTGGATAAAACTTCTTTATGCCACTCCCAAAGCATCTGCTATCGAACCCCTGACAACCCCGTACTGAGGTGCAGGGGATTTTTCATGCTGAACTAGAACAGAAGGTTTCGTTATATGTTGACGATCTTATTCTATATCCAATCCTTTAGTCTGAATTCCTCGAGCACTTCTAATACTGGACTCATTTAGTGCTTTTTCTGGTTATTAACTTAATTTTTCTAAAAGTGAGCTATTCCCAGTAGATTCAGCTGCATTAAGTATTTTATATTCAAATTTCCAATTTCGGTACTTGGGTGTTCAGGTAACACTTCGATATGCTGACTTGTTTAGAGCCAATTTTAGCCCTTTACTTGAATTTACAAAATCATTGTGTTTATCATGGAAACCTCTTCCTCTCTCGCTAATAGATAAGGTAAATGCAACTAAAATTAATATTCTTCCTAAATTCTTAGATTTATTTCAATGTCTGCCCATATTTATTCCCAAGTCATTTTTCTCCTGTTTGGAAAAAATTATCTCTCCTTTTATCTGGAATAACATTTGGTTAATCCAAAGGAGCTAGCCTCATTTACTTACTATTGGCGGCCAACTTTAGAAATTTACTATACTGGGTGCAACATGATTTGCAATTGTGTAAACCTCTCTAGGTGCAAATGGAGGCTATATGTTGCTCCCCAGTCACACTAACATATTTGCTGAGTTCTTCTATCCCTCTTACTCACAGTAACTGGTTTAGAATCCAGTTGTTAAACACTCTCTGAGAATTTGGACTCAGTTCCGCAGAGCTTACAGCTTAACCTCTACAGCTTAATCACTATACAGTGTTCTTAACCACATAATGCATGTTTTAGGATTCTGACATTTAAATACACATAAGCACTAGCGAAACAATACATTAAGAGCTTGTAAAATACACAAAGATGTCAATGG
>JAUCMT010000036.1:19749573-19764515 GCA_032357475.1 Enteromius thamalakanensis
TACACAAAGATGTCAATGGAAGCAACAATAACAACCCATTCAAATTTAATTTGCAGATGTCTTTTATTCATATCAGATACACATAGTGTAAGCAGCTATAAAGTTCACTCTATTCTACACTCAGTTCACCAGCCACTTACTCGCAGGTATTTCGGGAGAAATTGATGAGTTTATGTGCTGTAAATACGACTGACGGGACTCTCTAAACTGCAGCGCCAACAAACATGGCGGCGCCCATCTCATGTTACAGATCATGATCAAGATCCTTTATAAAGGTGTTTAAACTATGAAACACACTTATTTACATATATTTGTGAATCGGAATATCAGACTGTTCATGACACAGTGAACAAGTTTGTGAATATTTGAAATAAAAAAAGGAAAAACTAAATATAAGCGTTAAGAGCCTTCTTCAGCTGCACATATAGCCAGAAATGTTTCTTTTCCAGCTTCTCTTTTTGATGGGGCCTTAAATATTTGGAAGGTTGCAAGGTTTAGTTATGATTAACCAGCTATTTATAGATAATACCTTTTCTTCCTTTTGACCAAAAACTTTGGCTTGTCTAATTCACATTTATTTTGATATAATAATTTGATATTGTTGAGTTTTGCCCGTAAACATTTTTTTTTTGGAGAGTATTTTACATCAGCATATTAGGGGTGCTATATCAAAGATTTATAATATAATAAATAATAAACAAACCCCATTCAGTAGGTCATTAAAATCTCAATGAGAGGAGGATTTAGGTACTACTTTACGTAATGAAACTTGGGATGCCTTAAAATGAATACATTCTTCTTCAGTTAGCTCGAACTTAGCAGAGTACAAGGTACAACTTAGCAGGATATTTCCTGATTTGGACCCTACTTGTCCATGTTGCGTTGTGGAGTCAGCATCTCGGTTTCATTCTTTTTGGGCTTGTTCTAAATTATGAAGGTTTTGGGGTCGAGTTTTCAAATGTTTTTCAGAAATATTTAATACTGTAATAGACCCCAACCCGTTGACAGCTTTATTTGGGGTTCTTTCTGTGATTTCCCTGTAATTACTTTTCATCTACTAGCTACCCATCACTTGTGGCTCCATTTTCCCTCCTGTCTTATGTGTCCAATATTTCAGATAAGCACAATAGAGTAGTCACCACCGATCAACTGCAGTCATTCTTGGATGGATTAGAAGCCTTGGTGTATTTTGTAGCTGTATAATCATCATTAGCAATGTTATACAGTGCTTTAATAAGGTGGTATGAATAAAAATGTAAAACTATTTGATTGATCAATTAGCACTTATGTAAATGTGCAAAAATATAACAAAATATCAAATCAGTTGACCATTGTTCCCCCCCCATCTCTATATGTGAAATGCACGTTTACAATTGCGTAATTTAATAAATTGAAACAAAAATTATCTTTAAGTTTCACCAACTTGAAATGTTTTATAGTATATTTTTGAAAGTTACAAATGTTTTTCTCTCAAGCAGTGGAGAGGTTGACGAAACAGAAGCTCTGTAGGCTAGACGCAAAGTACATAGCAAACATTATAGACGATTATTGCTTGCTTACTTACTCAGAATGAGATGAACGGATTCCTTGTTGATCAAACTGGGATGCAACAATTTTACTGTCAAGCCGTTTACCTGCATTGTATACAGCGGGCGAATGAAATAAGCGCCGAACGTGAAAATTGAAACCGCATGCCAATAATCACGCGTGTGCGAATTCTCGCGAGACATAAGTTAATTCGGTTAAAGAGTTATCAGAGCAATCTGAAATGTACTCTTTATTTGTAAATTATAATTAAGGACACTGGAATCCTATTCAAATATACCCTTTTGCCGTGATACATTTTACATCACTTACAAATACTTAATTCTTTGCATTACAATTTTTTGGCAGAAGTGAATTTGTAATATAATGCAGATAACGTGCTTAAAGCTATGCATTTTTATAACTGAAAGGAGTTACGACCATATAGATTTGTAATTTAATATATGTAATGGATAATGTAATGTAATAATATAAATAGATTTATGACATTTGATGTTCTTCCAGAAACATTTAAGGAGCATGACTAGTACACACACTTTTATGCTCAATTATCAAAGAAAGCAGACTAGGCGTTACATCTGATATTTATTTTAGATATTTTTTCATATGGTTGATTGGAGATGGCATAAAAACGTTTTCACACAAAAACAGAAGAATAAAAGAGAATTTATTAATATACACGTATACATTCCAAGAACAAAATCTTCTAACATTTTAGATCCAACAAACATCCAGTTTGCACATAGTGTTTTATTTGCTGGCGAAAGACATGATCTGCTCCTGTGGAAACAAAAAAAAATATAACGATGTTAATTGACTAACATTGGTAAGCACTAGGCATAATTCACAATTTATATTTTATAGTTTTAATTTGAGAAATGCACATCGTCCCACTTTTGAACACGAAGGGCGACACGTCCTTCTTACATGACATTTGAGGCACAGCTGGCCGTAACATCTATAATAGAAACAGCAAATGTGGGAGATATCCCTCAAGGCTTAAGACAAGTTACGGGCCCTCTGGTTGGAATCGCTTAGTAAAGGAATGAAGCCATTTCATAAGAGTGGCCTGTAATAAAAGGAGTGTGAAAACACAAGCCAACACCACCATGCACAGCCCTGCAACTCCACCCACACACTTTCGGTAACAGTAAATTTAGGGCTAAACATAGCCATAGTAGTAGCTCCTGACCATGTAAATTACAGGCACGGATAAGAGTAGAAAGGCATGTAATCAGAGGACAAGATGGGGGGATGGGGTTAGAGAGGGGAAGAAGTCAAAGGGAGAGTAAAAGAGGGAGCAAAAGTTGGAGAGGTGAAAGAAGGCTGAAGCTGGAAGCAGAACAGAGCGGAGAAAGAGGGGCGGATGACAGAAATGAACGAGAACATGAGCGGACTGCCACAGAGCTGGGAAAAAGAACAAGGTCCTAAATAATGGAATACGGTGGAGAAAGGGAACAGATTGTTCAGAGCAGGAAATAAAAATAAATCTGACATTATGAAGGAACTGTGGGTAGAATTAAAGATGTGATCATACTTTAAGTGGAGGAAGTGCGTTGGTGGCCTGCAGGCCGAAGGTTCTCAGCAGAACCATAGGGGCAGCATTAGTGGAGTACAGCCTCTTCATGAGATCAACGGCTGCCATCATAGGAAGATTGTGTCGCTGACGTTCAGTCTCAAACTCCAACAAGTGCTGCATGGCTCCTAGAGTTCAAAAGGAACAATGGTTACCCAGTAAAAGCTGTGAAGTTCTCTTTTTCCTTAAAAGTTGTCCTTTCTGTACTTGCACAAGAATCTACACCTGCAGAAATCTCGCTACTGCAAGATTTACACAAAAATCATATGGCATCAACATCTACAGCAAACAAAAACAAAAAACTCAATTCTTAATAAGTGATATGAATTTCACTTAATTTAACCCATTTACTCACATCCCATACCATAAAAATAGGTCATTTTCCTCCAAAATCTAATATCTGCAATATGAATGAATGTGGAAACCATCAGTTGCTTAGTTGTTCTTAATTATACATGTTTGAATTTCTAATAAACTGATGTCAACAGTTCCACATAAGATTTCCATTTGTGGCTGCAAATAAATTTATGAGCAGTTCTTGGCAAGAGTGACAAGTAAAAACACTGTATACTGCTCCAGGACAACCAGTTTTTTTTTTTTACTAAAGATCGCCCTCAATATAAGGAAATGGAAAAGAGCTTCTGAAAAACCACAGATAGCTACACTGGGCTCTTCAGAACCAAAAAAAATATTTCAGGTATAAAATACATCATGTAATATATGCAAATGACAAGACTTCATCTAAGGCTTATCTCCATCTCTAGAATCTGGCATTCAAGAAGAAATCCAGTGCACACATGCATTCAGCTTGATCGCTGCTGATACTGCAACACTTACCAAGGTCTTTTCCATTATATGCTGCTTGGCTAAGAACTTTGGTGAGATAGGCCACATCGCCAAAGCCTAGATTGGCACCTTGGCCTGCTAAAGGATGGACTCTGTGTGCAGCATCTCTGAAATTAGAAAGATCAGAAAACACAGAAAGGAAACCTTCAGTCAGGAGCCATATTTAACTTGACCAGCCAAACCTACCGAAATGTCCTCCTTGTGGATTCTATATTACCTTAGAAATACATCATCACATTGGTCTCAGACAACCACATAAACACTACAGCTGCACATATTGAGAGATTTCCCATTTATATATACACATATGACTCTATACTTAAAAAAAAGAAAAGAAAATGACATTCCGAACAAATACTCAAACCAAAAATAGTTTCATTCAACTTTGCAAACTTACCCAATGATGGCTACCCTGTGGCGGATGTATTCTGTAGCATGGCCCATGCCTAGCGGGAACATGACCCGGCTCTTTGGGCCAATACCTGCAACGCTAGGTGGAAGCTGACGTGCAGAGCCGCTGTCAGGCATCAGGACAGAGAGGGCCGTCCGAAACAGAGAGCCGGCAGTCTCCACCAGATCAGAATGGTTCTCATTACTCCACTGAAGAGACAGACAGAGAAGTGAACAACAGTGGCAATGGCACCAGAGGAAGAACCTCTATTTATAACACATAGAGTTGTTAAGCTTAAATCAGATTGAAGATGAGAGGAGAGCCAATTAAAAAACAATCATGACTACTGCTAATGTCATTCTAAAAATCATATGACTTTCTTTCATCTGAAATGTAAAATAATGAATTGCGAAGCACTTTTGAAAGTTGTAATACCTTTAAGAAGAACTACAAGTAAATATACATATACAGTACCTATAGAAAGACTTCATACCTCCTAATTTTTTAATTAAACTGCTTTAAATTACTATTTTTTCCACAAGACATCTACACCCCACTCACCATAATGACAAAGCAAATAACAGGTTTATCACAACTTTGCCAATTTATTAAAAATGAAACACTGAAAAACGATATTGCGTAAGTTTTCATGTCTTGACAGTTGAGATTTAGATCAGGAGCACTCCAGTTTCACTGGATCGTGTTTGAGATGTATCTATACTCCGACTGAAGTTAACCTACAAAAAAAACTAAACAAATGATTGTTGCATCGAGACCTGAGGCTGTAACTGTTGCCAGTACTTTAAGTTTTGAGGGTATGAAGACTTGTGCAATGTCATTTTTTCAGTGTTTCCTTTTTGATAAATTTGCTTTTTTCATTGTCATTATGGTGAGTGTAGATTTGTGTGGAAAATAAGCAATTTAAAGCAGTTTAACAAAGCAACACAAAGGCCCGGTTTCACAAACAGGGCTTAGCTTAAGCCAGGACTAGGCATTAGTTAAATTAAGATATTTAAGCTATTTTTTTTACAAAAATGCCTTTTAAGAAAATATTACAGGTGTGCATCTTAACACAGAACAATGACACTGACGTGTTTTAAGATATATCAGAGCAAGATATTTTCATCTGAGACAGCTCAAACATGCAGTTTAGTCTTGGACTTAGCTTAAGTGGTATGAAGACTCTCTATAGGCACTGTACATATGTATGTGTATATCTTTTCCCTATCCAGTAACATACAGTTTCTTAAAAATTAATGTAAGAATCACAAATTAATTTCAAAACTCCCAGTTCCTGTTAATAAAAAAGTGGATAAACAGGAAAACAACTAAATAATAAGAGGTATATTGAAGGACCTTCAAGTCAAAAAGGCTGAGAACCACTTCTTCAGAGGACTTGGAAAAAAAAGAGCACAGCATGGAATTCTTCAAATGACACTTTTATAGCGCTTTTTTGGTTCTTCTTGGATTATGACAGTCCCTGGTCACTGCTGCTTTTTATTGTATGGGAAAGAGCTTCATAAACATCCTTCAGTGGAACACCACAATTTTGAAGAAATAAAGTCATATGGGTTTAGAACGACATGAAAGCGAGTAAATGATGACATGATTTTTATTTATTTAATACCATCTTTATCTTGAGATCTAGAGGTAAGCTACATCTTCTTCCTTTTGTGAATTAAAAAAACTAAAGTCTTAAAATACAGGTATTTCAGCAGAGATGCAAAAAGCATGCCTAATTAAAGTAAAATGCTGAGCAGGCCACAAATTTGAGTTCGGTCTGCAAAAAAAAACATTCCGTGGAGTAATGACCAACACTGGCAAACCTTGGGCTTAATTAGCAAACCAGTTTTGATGGCAAGCGTGACTCAGATGCGAAGGCCTGTGACCAGTAAGGCCAGTAAAAATAGCCAGCTTGGGAAAAAAGGAGTTTCTTTGACGGAAACACAAACAAGAAGGAAAAAAAAAAGGATGTGAGGGTCAGTTTGAGGGCAGTCAGCCGAAATGAAAAAAATGCAGAGCACAGAAAGAAAATTCAATTAAAAATCACTTCTTTATCATGTTATTCTATACACCAAGTGAACGATTGCAATTTTATAATAGCACAGCGAAGGTGTTCAGTTTAGGGATGTGGACCATATGTGTGTCAGTGTTTACTCACAAATGCAGAGTTAATGGCATCCACAAAGCTCTCTTCATCCAGCTGTAGAAGTTCTTCAGCGTGCTGATGACTGGTGGACCAGACCAGCGAGCTCACCGTGTCTGACAACTGCACAGCAGACACACGTCTGGGTTTGAGTACCATTACAAACACACATTTTCCATCTGACCACTAAGCGATACCACGATGAGCCAATGAAACGAATCAAGTACAACTGACATCATTTACAAGGAAAATAAACTCACAGGAAGCATTGCAATGGGCCCGGTTGGTAAAAATCTTTGCCAGGCTACGTTATTTTCTGTGGGCTGAAAAACAAAATATTGCAAGGTTGATGCAACAGGCATTTCTGAGCAAATTCCAGTAGTTGTGAAAAATGCTGGAGAAGCAATATGATTTGAACTAGTAATTAATGGATCATCATACCTCAGACAAATGCAGAACAGCGACAACTGCTGATTGATCGTAATTCCATTTGACTGTTGGGATGCCAGCCTCTCTCCGCACCATTGAGTTTGGCCCATCAGCACCAATCTGAAAGAGCCAATCAAACCTACCTTAAGAAGGTGAGGTTCTGTTTGTAATAGCACATGACAAACTGGATACAGTCTACATACCAACAGCTTGGTGTGGAGAGTTTTTCCATTTGCTAGAGACACCTGAACCCAAGGGATAGACTCAGAGACGTGGTAAGGATGAGGCCAGGTGTACTTCACCACTTTTGTTCGGTACTGCACTTCAACGTGGTCTGGGTGAGACAGGAATGATAAAACAAGAAAATCAAAACATCATTACACATTAAAATAAAACAGCAGAAGCATCAGTCCAAATCTCATTCCGTCCCACTCGAGAAATGGGAAAAATCCAAACAAACAAGGTTTGGCTGTGACAAAGCAAATAATTAAGGATCATCAAAACGCAAAATTATTTTCCTTTCTCTGGTTGAGGCCTGCTAGCATTGACAATCCTCTTAATGGCCTTGGCAAGTCACCCACAGCTGACTAATGGTGTTTATCTACATGCAAACCATGTAATACGTGTGACCAGCTGCCAATATCCTGCACACAACAGTGAACGAAAGCAAAGGAAGCAGAAAATCCACTTTCCTTAGAATCACTGGCGGTCTAGCGCATGAAAAGATCCGGAATTACGCCTATGTTTCGGACTCTCTGTCCACAAAATTGAACACTAGTTCTTGTGCATGGATGAGAAATAGTGGCTTCTTGCTGATTTGAGACTAGAGTAACAGAAAAAAAAACAGCTGGCTGATGCATGTACTCTTTGTCTTGTACTTCAGCAGAAATAGCAGACCGTTAAAAAGCACCAAACTGACAGAAACACGTGAACATGCACGTGCTACCACACATCTGTTAAAGTCAAGATGCGTTTTAAAAAAGGCCTGTTTTTAAAAATATGCCGTTTTACAGAGCATGGCATGGAAAAGCCAAATGCAGAGCCTTGGAATGGTTTACTTAATTGCAACAACAAAATGTTACAGTAAAATGCTGTCCGTGCTCTGGCACCCCGAGCAAGTGAGATGCTACGGCTGGAAAGGAATGTGGTTTTTTAAAATGGGTCAATAGACCACTGCACGTGTCCGAACAGGGTGGCAATTTTCATGGGACTCCCACCAAAAGTAATGTGCTGGATGATCGAAATAGCAGGAAAAACACGGATGCTTCCAAAGAAGCGGAATCTTTAGAAGAAAAACACTGAAGATGTTCAAAAGGAGTAGGAGTACAAATAAACATCTAGCCAAGACAGGAAGGAATGGCTTGTGGTGACATCATTTGCCAAGCCATGCCTAAAACTAATTAACAGGGAGACCACTCAGCGCTTGAGAGGGCTGGGGAAAACATTTAGCAACATGGAAAAAGCACAGCGAAAGCAACGATCAAAGATATATCATCATGTAAAAATCAAAGTCCGGCGTGCGAACCAATGATTACCAAAACAAACACATAAATCGATCCATATATATCAAACATCAAAATGTGGATCTGTTACCAGAGAGAGTTTGCAGCTGTTTGGTGAGGGCGGCCACAATGACGTCGTTCTCAACGATGTACGCCATCTCGTCCTGCAGATTCTCCTTATCAAATGTAATCAGGGCATCTGAACAAGCGTCCCAAACCTAAAGCGAAGCACCAAATTATTGCTGTGGTTTATAACTCTGTCCTTATGCGACCGCTCGGCTGCTATTTACGAATTTCCAAAAGAGCACGTGCTTCATTGAACTTGAACACATCAAAAGCCGTTTCACTGAGCGAAGGGTTTTGCCAGATACTCTAACCAAACATCAGCCTTTGAGGTTGCACGGTTGACTTTGTAAACGCACTGGGGTGAGGCAGAAATGTAAAATGCCATTCTTCGTAGCGATTTATGCTTGTATTTATAGTCAAGCCAATAATAAATAACAAATACGCGAACATTACTGTCGAGCTAAGTTTGTTTCATCAGAGTTGCCTTGCAACTTAGTTAATAAAACATGCAGATGGTTTTAAATACAAAAGGTCTCGGTGATGGATGCAGCTATATTTGAAAAACTAAACGGACTTGTTACTAAGGTGACTGGCAAACAATTAAATCCATGAGTAACAGATTCAGAAGGACCGTTGTATTCTTTAGCCATGCTAAAACCACTAACAGTAGTGGTTTTGCAATTTTTGATACATGGTTACGTGGAAGATTTAAAACGTGACCAACCCGCAATTATAAGGATTTTATACATAGGAAAAACACAGCTGTTGATAAGTTTTGGAGTTGCTATGTACGTCCAGTTGCTGCCAAATTAAAACGGCGCTTGCCAAAATGAGCCTTTTAACACAATCATTTGTGTAACAAAGACACCAAAAAAGATTCAGACCACTGTGGAGGGAAACAACTCAAAACTAAGAGCTGATAACACTTTAGGGAACCTCCGCTTTTTTCTGGTACATGCCACTTCCCAAGCCAGCTTTAGTCACTTTCCTCCAACCGCTTGAGTTTAATTGAAGGGCAAGAGGGAACCTAGTTCCTTTGCAATTTCATCCTTGTTTGGACACAAATGAACTCACAAACAATAAAAAAAATAAAAATTCTTAAAGGATACAGGAAAGGTATAATGGGCGAGGTATATCACTATAAAGTGCACACTGATGACACCCCTTAGTTTGCCACAGGATTTCATTCTGGCAGTGAAAAATCCACATCTTACAGGAGAAACCCCACCACAGCATAGTAAACGAAGGGGCCTTTAACTTGTGATCTCCACACTCCCCGCAGCTTTTACCTCCTCTCCCTGCATCTTGAGTCTTCATAATTAGTAGACACGGTTGGATTTATGTCATCCCGCTAAATAAGACTCTAATAGATAAACTGTGGCTGCAAGCAAAACCAAGCTTAACTGTCAGGTTGCGATGCGGCGTTTGAGGTTCTGCATCTCTAATGTATGTTTTGTATTTGGAGGCTGTGGTTCTGTAGCATTAATTTATGGGTGGCAGCTTACAGTGTGATGAGGCAAACAACGATACGGCTGTTTTTAATGCAGTGGCATTCAGCTCTCAGGAAAATAAGCAGGTAAAGGCATAGTAAATAACTGTGTTGGTTACACATAATGTGTTATGATTTAGTGGTTACTTGCTTTTAAATGATGATGCGAGTTTCTTTCGGTGCGATATTAGATTTTACCATTTGGATTTTCAATTGTGAAAAAGTATTATACTTGGTAGGGTGTTTTGATGGACAGTCTTTGAAGTGCCTGGTGCTTGAATATGTATAGCATTGTGTAGAATGTGATACTATCATTGCATAACGGCACCACCCAAGTAATCATTATATTACAACACACTGGTTTTACTGACCTGCATTTTATTATATGGCTTGCATCTCATATTTACAATATGGTCCCAAGCACCAAGACCTGTAACACAATAGCACACAATTAAAAAAGCTTATTCATTATCATATCCAACCACAGCTAAATGTAGTAACGGAAAAAGTACGCCGTGCAGGAGAGAAAGCTACCTACTGACCTACTTCCTGGTGAATCTTTCATATACAAACATTACACTGTAAATAGCTTTAATGACAGGAGTGCAGTTTCAGAGCTTTGAATGGAACAGATGTACTTATCCTCACCACAGACCTTGTGATTGGATTGTGCCTCCACATTACCCAAAGTACTGGTTCTAAATGATGCCCAACATTGCCCATAATGCAAACATGCATTCTGTGGACAACAATCAAAAGCATATGTTTCGTTCAACATAACACACTGTGTAGCCTGGCTACGGAGAGTGGTTCAATGTCTGTGGCATCACATCTACTACTGTCCGACTAAAACCTATTGTTTTTTTGTTTATTTGTTTGCTTTGAGAAGAGAACAATTATAATAAAACACAATATTCTGTTCCCGCAATTAATTAATACACACCATTATGTAGATATTATTATAGTAATGACTAATATTTTAATCGGGTTATGTTTTAATATCTTCAGTTAACTTTTGTGCTTTTGTCATTTTAATGATTTATTAATTTTACATTTCTATTTAGCTTTATTTCTATATTTAAGTTTTAGCTATTTTAAAACTTTAACTCAAAAAGTTTATTTAATTTAACATTAATTAAATAAAAACATTTAAAAAATGTTTAAAAAGTTGTATCTATAAATGTTAAAGGTTAACGTTGTATTTTTATTAACCAAGATTAATAAATACTGTAACAAGTGCATTGTTTTTTGTAAGTTCATGTTATTACCGATTACCTTTAATGTTAGGTATTAAATATGGTTAACAAATAGAACCTTATTGTAAAGTGGTACCTATTTTATTACCTATATCAGATTTAATTATATATATGAACAATATTTTAAAAGTTTTTGTTAACTTTAACACTAACTATATGGTTTTTAAGAGACTAAATTCTATTATGTATTTAATGGTGCTCTTTGTCTATTTTTGGAAGAATTTTGATTATTTTTTTAGATCTACCCAAAGTACATAAAACGGCTTGTAGGGTGTTCCTTTATAGAACCACATGACATGTCGTATTTATGTTTTTTAAATTTTAAAAGCTACAGAAGTCCGTACCACTAAGAAGCGTTGCTGAGCCAGGGCTGATGGAGCTGACCCTTGTGCTGTAGGTCTCTGGAACCCTGTCCATCTCTTTTTTATGACCAGCTTCCAGCAGAAGAATCCTCCTCCCTGCCAAATTTGGATCTAGACCTGAAAGAAGCACAGATTAAACGCCAGATGATTTATTTTCTTTCCATTGTCCTTTCTAAACCACTGAAATGATGTTTCTTCTGGAATTTTGCATATTTTACCAATATATTCTGAGTAAGAACTTACTAAAGTTTGTATATAATCGGTGCGTTGATTGCACACTGCTTACTTTAGCATCTTACGGGCATGACAGCGACACATTGTTGTACAACCGCAATTGCACCCTTCACCTCCAGCTAAAACACTTTCATCAAAGCAAAATAACAACCTCTCTTTGCGTGAAAAACAAGGGTGAAGAAAAGTCACGGGAAGGACTTTATTACGTTACAACTGGGAAGTGCAGCCAAGGGGAGCAAAAGCAGGCTGGGTCACTGTGCATGTTAGGGACACTCACTCACCCAAAGAACATGCCATAGCGGTGCCCACCATTCCCCCGCCGGATATTATAATGTCAAAGAGCGCGTTTTCAGAAGTGCTGGATTCCTCATCTCGTTCAGTGGACGCGAGCCCTCTGCGCACCGCTCGCGCTCCATTGAGTGCCCTCAGTGCAACACACTGCCGTCCTATCCCGAGCACAGCTACTTTAGCTTTGGCAAAAGTGAACATTCTAGCGGAGAAACAGACGTGATGCAACTTCTTACAGCTAAATATCCTGGAAGTACAATTCTAAACCTCTTCCTTATGTTTGTCCTGTTATTGACAATAACGGTACTCTGTCATCCAGCCATGTTGTTGGCGTAAGAGTTCTGTTTGCTACACTCCTTCCGGATATTAAAAGCCAGTGAAATAATGAAAATAAATCACGGGCATAGCCAAAACATTTCATTTGCCTTAACTTTGCAGGTGAAATGTATGTTACACACGGCAGAATAAATTTGCCAGCGTGTGTTTTAAAATACTTTCACTTCTCAGCTCTTGTTCAGAAGTGTTTGAGATACGTTAGTAGCATGTTACCTTTAGCGCCACCTGGAGTCGTGGAGGATAAAGTCAAGCGCGTTTAGTTTCTTTAAACATGAACACAGGCAGGCAACATGTAGCCGTGTTTTGTTGTTGCATACAGTCCTTGCTGAGAAACAGATGTTGTTTTGTTTCTAGCATTCCTGGAAGACATACTGTGAAAGTAAACTTAGGATTCAGTGTCGTGCTCGGGCGCCGGTGGGTGGAGGCTGTCACTGCTGCAGAGATCATGATATCTGTCGATTCCAGAGACATGGAGTGTGTCTTGATCTTTCAGAGTTAATGGATGAGTGTTTGAACGATGTCCTCGTGTCGGGCCTGATCACAACATGGATCAGATGACAATGGTGAGGGGAAAAAATCATTAATGGCGGAGTAGGGTATGGAGTACAAGAGTTGTTATGTTGAAATAGAAAGACACATCTAATATTTTCAAGTGTATTTATCGATTAAAAATTGATTAATTTGCCTTCGTTATTGTTTATACGGTTAATTTTAAATTGCTTTTGGCGAAGGCGAACAACAATAACAGAGCGTAACTATGCGCGTTTGGGGTTGCCATAGTAACAACATTTACGCTGTTGACGTAAAACAGCAGAGAAAAAGTAAAGACAACCTCAGTGTTTCGATAACAATAATAATGTTATTTTCTTTCATATTTGTATATATAAATAATTGTTTTTATAAATAATCATTTGATACCATAAGTACCTGCATTCATGGAAACCAGTGCTGCCAAATGGGGTGCTTCTTCAACCATCCAAATAACATTATTAAAATATAAATAACATTATTTAAACATAATATTTAATGCATAAAAATAATGCAGTGCGCATATATATATATACTGTATATATATATATATATACTGTATATATATATATAATTTATATATATATATATAATTTTTTCATGTAGACTCCCAAACTTCTTTCAGCTTCTTTCATATTTCAAAGTTAAAACCATCAATTAATCCAGCAAACAAACTAAATACAGATTTTCTTTGCAGATCTCTCCCACTTTAGATTTCTCTAGATCTGAAGAGGGAGACAATGTGCATGTTTCAGAAAGCCGGCTGTATTCTAAAGAGGATAGAGATAAGTCTGAACTAACTCTTGAGCTGCACTTGGAGGCTCTGAAGGTCAAACGCAAGCAGCAGCTGGAGAAATTAGATCTGCGTCACCAGGATGGCCTGGAGAAGAGGCTCCTGCAGAACTCCCTGCTCGCCTCGAGCACTGAATGGATCCTTAAATCCAAAACACCCCAGCAGAGCGTCAGCGATCATGATGGCCGAAACGAGAACCGCAAACACCACAGGTAATCCAAATATTACATCTGATAGCGATGTTCACATAGATCTAGTACTGAAACATACGTCTTCCAATCTTGTCCTCAGTTCAAAGGTGTTTCTGCAGAATTTTGCCTTAAATGAAGTCAAGGCACAAAAAACTTCTGGAACTAATTCTTTTGGGAGAGAGAGACAGAGGAAGCCTCTCCCCGAGGATTCTCAGAAAACCAAAGAGATGGCAGACCTGGCTGAGTGTCAGAAACAGTTTCGTGTCAATCCCGTCCCTGAGCACGTCTCAAAGCCTCTTTATATTGACCTCATCCATGAACAAGAGCGCTTGAGGAAGGAAGGTCGTGAGCAGAGGAGAGATTTCCTCTTGACCATGCAGAAGCCCTTCAGGTTCCACAAGAGGGAGGAGAAGAAGCCAGAGAGGCTGAAGGAGCAGATGGCCTCTGCCGATAAAAGTGAAAAAACAGAAGCAGTTCGTGTGAGAAAACCTATACCGAAAGCGGTCTCAGACCCCAGCTTCTCTGAACAATTGAAAGGTGCCATTTATTTGAATATTTACCAAAATCATGTTCAATGTATTATTTTATGAACATGTCTTGTGTGTACTAAACCCAATATGAAAGGTTCAGCTGCAAAGGGTCGTTTAAATAAGCATTTTTAATAGGCTCCTATATGTGTAGGTTCAGTAATTTCACTTTAATGGCAAATAATAGATTGGTTACACCTATTAGTTGCTTATTAGCATGCATATTACTACAATGTTAATGCTTTAATTAGTGCTAATTTATTAGTGCTAGTTAAGCACATTACATGACCTTATTCTACATCCCTAACCCTACCCAATATTTAAATTTAACAACTATTTAATTAACTATTAAAAGCAGCAAATTAAAGGAGAAGTTCACTTTCAAAAAAACTTTTGCTGATAATTTACTCACCACCATGTCATCCAAGATGTCCATG
>JAUCMT010000036.1:19764615-19780062 GCA_032357475.1 Enteromius thamalakanensis
GCTTATAAAACATAAACTTTTTTATTTATTTTGGAAATGACCGATCGTTTCGCTAGATAAGACCCTTATTCATCGTCAGGTATCGTTTAAAGCCGTAAATTTTCAGCAAAAGTTTTTTTGAAAGTGAACTTCTTATTGAAGTTTTCTTTATTGAAAAAGTCATAGTTAAGAGGTGTTACCTATTCTAAAGTGTTACCGATAGATTCTTTCCATTGCCATTAAAGTGAAATAACACAGCATTGCATAGGAGCCTGGGGAAAAGGCTAATTTTGGAAGAATATGGCACTTTTGCATCTGAACTCTTCATCTGTAAAATATTTAAAGAAAAAGTTCACACGAAAATGAATAGTCAAGTTTCATTTAAGTATTTAAAACATCATTTACTCACCTTCGAAACCTGTATTTATGTGATGCTGGTTCAGAACAGGAGCAACAAAGGAAGATTCGCATTCATTTGAGAGCTCAGGAGACTCTGAAAGCCTCCTCAACACCCATTCAGAGGCAGGAACCCAGTGCAGATAGACAAACCCGCAGTGCTCAGAAGAGCAAAAGCAAGATGCTGGGATACTTGGACCAGACGCTGTCCTTCAGACCTAAAACTAACGCTGCCGTGCCTGACTTTGACAAGCTCTACCAGGCCTTTCAACAAAAGGCAGTGGAGGCAGCAGAGAGGAGAGATGTCACTCACTGTAAACCCTTCCAGCTGCGCACATCCACACTACAGCCACGCCACAGGAGCCCAGAAGACCCACAGGTGGATATCCAGATTATTTAGTTTAGATTCCTTTAATGCAATGTGTGTTTAATATGCAGCTTTTCTTGACTAGGAATCTAGAGACAAGACAAACCTAAAGAGAAGCAGTTCATTTGGTGGCCTGACCTTACTGTCTATGGACACTCTTCCAACTTACATAACAGATGCTGCCAGGAAAAGATCCATGGCTGTAAGGTGAGCCTGACAGTTGAATAAAAATCTTTAGTAACTAAAATCATTACAACGAATAACAGCAATCATACATTCTTTTGGTAACACTTCAATATAGGCACCAATTATTAACATATTGGCTGTTTATTAGTACTCATAAAGCTCATAAACTAATACCCAATACCAATAATAAACAACTACCCTACTAACTAACAATAAGCAGCAAATTAACAGTTTATAGATGCAAAAGTCATAGAACGTGGTTTGTTAAATCCTGCTGGGCTAGTTATTTTTTTTTGTGTCTTTTGTATTTATCTATTATATTCTTTTGTATCTATTTTGTACCCTGTATGCAACATATTTGGGCTTGTTATATGAAAAAAGGTTACATATAATGAACTGTACGCGCAAAAGAGAAATATTCACATATAGTTAAATGGATGTATTCCACTAAAATCAAGGATTAATTTCCTGATTAAAATGTGCTTTTCTGTGCTTATCATAATAAAGAAGATCTCTGGAGCTGAAGGACCTCAAGGAGCAGGAGAATGCCAAGTGGATGAAGCAGCACAGAATCAAGTCTCAAGCTATTAGTAGGGCAGTAGCAATGAGAGCCAAGGCAATGGACCCTCATAAAAGTCTTAAAGAGGTCTACCAGGAGAAACTCAAACAGAACCGGTGAGCACTTTGGAAAAAAAAAAGAAATCTGAGGATAGGCCAGGAGTGCAGTAACTGATGATGAGTTGTTGTGAATGTAGGCAAGCTGATCTGGAAAGGATGAAAGATTATCAAAAAGAGCTGAAGGAAATCCAAACCCGAGTAACAGCTCGCCCGTACCTGTTTGAGCAGGTGTCGCAGGTACACCACTTAACATTCAAAACCCATTCTTCTTCCAAATAATGTAACTTTCATATTTGACCATATACTGTAACAAACACTTTCAGAAAAATGCCAAGAATAATGCTGAACGCAGATACAGGAATACTTTGGAACAAGCAGGTCTGGACGAACATTTTGTGAGATCAAAAGGAGAAACAAATAAGGTCATCCACGAGGATGAGGATCATGACAGCACTGAAAGCCAATCCCAGAAGAGGTATAGAGACACATGAATGATGGGGTTCAAAATTAATGTTGTTATGCTTATCACAGAGCGGAACACGTCTGTTCAGTGTGTTAAAGTATTTATCCTAGTTTTAATGAAAGGTTTGACATTGCTTCCTCTCTTGTGACCCATACCCGTCAAAATAAAACCATCTTACTCAATGCAAATACAGTAGATGCAGTTTCGACATGAAAGATCTATCTATTATAAATCTTTCTTTTTATGAGTCAGCTTTGTTGTCTTTGGCGTAGCGAAAAAGTAACCATGCAAATATTATGGTGTATAACGATGTTCTACTATCGCTTTATTTACAGTGCAGGAAGCGAGGAAGACAGTGTCACAAATGTGGAGGAAAAAGAAGGGAATGTGGAAACCAAAGAGGAAGAGTTGTGCTGACAGACGCGGTTGGTGGGCCAGTGTATTTCATCCATATTCCATATGTGTAGGGGAGACTGTGGTCAGACGACAAATTGCTGACAGATCGTTTAGTTTTAGACTAACTGTTTGGGTATGATTTAGTTTTATGCAGATTTGATTGATTTTACTGTATTTTTTATGTTGTGCCAGTGAATCAGTGTGGACCTTTATAATACAGCTGAGCCCTCTTGTTCTTTTACAGTAGAGAAGGGATTATGAAGGTTCAAGAAATTCCATATGGGTGTCAACATTTTTTAATAAAACAGAAAATCAAAAGCATGATTCATTTTATGATTCTAAGCATGTTATGGGGGCTACTGACCCAACAAAGCAAGACATAACTAAAAAATATTTGGCAACCAGATGACCTGCATATTAAAAGCAGTATATTTGCTTGAGTTCTACTTACTGCACATTAACTGTTGTACACAACAGAAACAGCTCTTGGGTTTAGTGCCGGGCACCCTCAGGGTTTGCAAACAGTAAATTGGGGAAGCCTTGTGTTGGCACCAATACATTTTCCACCTGGCATCTGTCAAATATGGCTTTGAACGTTTGCTATATAACTATAACTGTCACAGAGACTAGCTTTATTCTCCAAAATCCATTTGAATAAGTACACAAATAAGACAACTTTTCTTTAGCACAAGGCCCATCTGAAATTCTCATTCCTGAAGTCAGGCTATTTTGAGAGTCATAGCCCTGGTTGAGTAAACAGCCATTGGAAAAAGAGCTTGTGCATTTGGCCACATCAAGAGCTTTTTACTCCAACTGGCTTCTACAGTCTTGGTTGGATTTTCTGGGATTTTTTAAGGAATTAAAAGAATTTGTGTTTCTGTGTATAGGAATGGAAAGTTCTTAGTTATTTTCAAGATTTTGAGGCATAATCTTTGCTTTTGCTGTTACATGATGATCTCAAGATGGAACATAATTACTTTCAATGAGCCGTGTAGCATGTAGTGTATTTTAAAGGATAAAATTGAACATTTGGCGAAAATATGATTGCCAGTCTTGTCCATTTTGTTGTATAACATGTATATTTAGTGGTTGAAAAAGTCATGTTGCTGAAAAATTCAACTGCACATTTGAAAATGACTGCCCCGGCAACTGGCACGTCATTTCGAAAGGAGTGTATTTACAGGTTGTGTGTATATGAATATCACCGCAAAGTCTTATGAGTGGGAGACGTTCGGTTTTCTTTGAGCTCAAGTTTCAGATGTGTCTGTGGAACAAACATGAAGGACGGGATGTCTACCTGATCTCATGAAAGCGCGTATAAATAGTACTCATGGTATAGATTTGCATGTTTATGCTAAGCAATGGGTAGGATTAGGGTTGTGGAGTAAATGCATATCATACTGTTTGTATGCGAAAGCTGTATCATATGCAGGCAAACAAATGTTGTATCATTTGCACACAAAAAGTTTTGAAGTTTTGACAGGTTTTGTTTATCATGATGATCTTCACAAAAGAGCACAATTTTGTGTTGAAATCCCTTTTAGCAATCTGTTACATCTTTGTTACAAAAGGTGGTTTTAACAGCAATGCCATAGGACGCGTTTTGGTTAGTTTTCTTAGTGTGAACATTTTAATAATTTAATAAGCTTTTTATCACTGTGAGGAACCTTTTGTGGATTGAAAAGGATGGTAAAGGTTCCTTGATGCCAAAAAATACCCATTATTTTTAATAGTGCAGGTTTATTTCAAGACATGTAAATGCTTAAAAAATAATTTTTGGCACAAAAATAAAACATTAAAATATATTGAGCTTGTGTTAACCAAAAAAACTAAAAATATTGAATTCAGAACAATTTAATCGGAAATGCAAGAAAAGTTATAAAACACATTTCCTGCAGCACTCTAGTTTACAGTAAAATGCATGAGATTTTTATTAGTTTTTTTCATTTACATTAAGCGTGGCTAAGTTGCATCTAAAAATAGGCTAGTATTGGACAAGTACAATAGCACACGTAACGATTCAGAACATAAAATCAAAAAACATGAAAGCAAAGTTGGCGTGGGTATTGTGCTGACATTTAACATAATTGCACTATAGGTATCTTGAGTTCGAATCTGAGCAACGTTTCTGATTACATGTTGTGTTGAAAGGAAAGGACGTGACAAGTGGCCAGGTATGGTTTCCCATACTAGGAATTTGTGCTCTGCATTGAACCCATCCAAGTGCACACACACAGCAGTGAGAAGTGATCAACCACGCACACACACACACACACACCCGGAGCATTGGGCAGCCATTGCTGCGGCGCCCGGGGAGCAGTTGGGGGAACGTTGCCTTGCTCAAGGGTCTCACCTCAGTCGTGGTATTGAAGGTGGAGAGAGCACTGGTTATTCACTAACCCCACCCACAATCCACGACCTTTGGGTTACAGGTCCGACTCTATCCATTAGGCCACGACTGAGGCATCGGTATCTTGCTAAATTGAGTACCACTTAATTTTTAGGTTTATAATTTTAACAAAAATAAACGTGCTGTGGCAACTTGAAATGTTGACATAATGCTATCATCCTAAGAAATTCCTTTTATTTTGTCTCTGTTGAATATGTAGATTCAATAAAGCTGACTGACAAAACTCAGTGTCCATCTTGTCTGTTTCATGCACACACATCACTCAAGTTGTTTAGGGCGGACAGAATGCTGCGTTTGAGTGACAGCTTCTATCTTGAGCTTTAAGTGTCAGATAACTGAAAGTTCAAGTGCTCCTGCGAGGTCGCCATGGCAACTGTGCTCTCTCCTGTCACACTATCTTCAAGTGCTTTGGGTCTTACTGTCACAACCAAATGTCCCTTACATTGATAACATGCTAGATATAGCTCTGAATCAGGTGGGACATAAGGGGCGAATTATCCAGGGAATCCCTGCAAATACATTTGTTCATCCACATGTGATCCTGTAGAAAATACAATAAATTAAACTGAAAAAAAGTTTTTTTAATAAGCTAATTTCAAGAACTTAGCCTGTTAATCTGGACAAAGGTGAATGATCTTAATTAAACATAAATGCTCAGCTGACAATATTATGATTTCAAAGTTCAAGGCATTTCAAATTTCTACATAAAGTTTCTCCAATAGTAATTTGACATTATACTGTAAATTCACATCACAACCATCTGAAGGTTTGATAGGATTCTTAATATATTTTGAAAAAAGTTTTCCACCAAGTGTGTGGAAAATATATTATTGTATATATGAAAATATATATATATCAAATATAAATATATTTATATTTTCCAAATATTATAATGATTTAAAATAACTTTTTTTATTTCAACATATTTTACAGTCTTTATAATTAGTGATGGAAAGCTACATTTTCAGCAGCATTAATTCCGTCTTCAGGGTCCTTTAGAAATAATTTTAATGCAATTATTCTGTGCTCGAAACATTCACAAATCAGTTGTGATGTGTTGTAGTTTTGTGAAAACTGATTAATTTTTTGATGAATAGAAGGTTTTAAAAAAGAACAACTTTATTGAAATATATTTTTGTGATGTTACTGTTAACTGTTTACTGTTATTTTAACCCTTGCTGAATAAAAGTAATTTTGTAGGAAAATAAAAAAAATCTATTAACCCCAAAACTTTGAACAGCAGTTTATATTTAGTAAAGAACATTCTCATTTTTGAGAATTCTCATTTTTTCTCAAAGAACATTTCTCAATTTCTGGTTTTGGTTATATATAACACACAAGTAGATTTCTAAAACACTCACTGTAAAATATTTCTGTAGAAATTACAGTATCATTCACAGCTGTTTGCCAGTAACTTACTGTAGATTTGAATTTATGTTATTTATTAGCTGCAGTTTGTTCAAAGATAAATGAACATTAAACATGAACAAATCTTTTCTTTACAGGACAAATTAAATAAAATAACAGCCGCATGCAAAGTATTTCTGGGAACCAATATAAGGTTGATAAGGATTTCTGTTTCCTGGAATGCTTTTTATGAGGCTGTTTTTAATAGTTTTATTCTGTAAAGGTAAAATACTTGTTTTTGTTTATTGTTCATTAATATTTAAACAAAGCATTGACAATAATTTTTATAAATACAACTCTACAGTAAGTTACTGGCAAACCAGCTGCATAATTACAGCAATTTGTTTTACAGTGCTTCTAAAACCTTTTTCATGGAACTTGTTTGATAAATAATATAATATATATATAATTCTTATTGGTCCTTAATAGAACCTTTATTTAAAGAATGAAGAGAAGCTTTTAAGCAGAATGCAGTTGACGCAGTTGATTAAAATGTATGAATACCAGGACTTGTTTTTTATAATGCCTAGCCTTTGCCATTATTCAAAAGCATTCACGTTCTTTCACTCAAAACAGTACATTGAAATGAGTTCTCCTTGAATGTGTTATTTGATTATATATGCATACAGAAGTGCCTGAAGGTGTTGATATTTTGTTGAAGGCCAGACTCTCACCTGTAGGAGGAGCTATGGCTCGTAACATGTGCTATACTAGGAGTAGCGAAAATTATGAGATATTTCCATTCTGTCCTTATTTACTGTCCATATGAGCATACATGGGTGAGAGCATTTAGGACAGTTACACTGTGCCCAAATAAAAACACAACCCACACTGAAATATATGTAAGTTTCTTGTGTTTTCTGAAACGCAGGAGATTGTCAATTGTTTCCTCATCCTAGTTTGAATGCACATCAAGCAGCATCTATGAGGTTACATGCAGCAGAGAGGGGAGAGGGAGCAGATAGAGGGAGAGATAAAGAGAGAGAAAGTGAGTGAGTGTTTGCATGCGTGTGTGAGAGAGAGCGGGGGGAGCAAAGAGGAAAAGAGAGAGAGTGAGACAAAGAAAGAGAGAGAGAGAGCAAACACAAGGATAGCAGGCTTGACATATACATATTCGCAGTGAACAAACAGAAATCCTAATGCCAGAGAAAGACAGACGAAGCCAGTGAGAGAAGAAGGTCACCTCTAGAGCAGTGAAGGAACGGTACGTCAGCTTCACTCTGTTTATTGTGACCATAAAGTCAGGGCTAAGTTAGGTTTCTTGAGTGCATGAAGCATCCGTTTGCAGCAAAATTGATTTCGGTGCATTAAGAATAGATTGTAAATGAAATGTATTTGAACCTATAGACCCTCCTCTGATCAGTCTTATTGTGCTTAGGAAATGATATGCAATGTTGACACTTCACAGGGGGGGTCATACCTTAAGACTGAACTCTGGAAGTCTGGAAATGGGAATTCGGGAGGTCCTGCTTTAAACGGATGAAGACATTTTGATGCCACACCACTGAAAGACGACCAGGGAACGCAGCATTACTGAGAGTCACAATGGAGAAACTCTCTGAAAAAGAAAAAGGTCTGATCCGGGACAGCTGGGAGAGTCTGGGGAAGAACAAGGTGCCACATGGAATTGTTTTGTTCACGAGGTAATATATTAATCTCAATGCATGCTGGCTTAAACTCTTTTGCAGCAAGGGATAATGCTATTTAATTTAGTCTGCATGCTTATTTAGAAAGTTGCTTTTGTGGGACAGATGCATTTGTGAAAAATAGGAATTTAATCAAATAATTTGGTTTTGGATATTTGGTAATGAATAATGCATCTAAAATAGTTTACTATTTTTAAAGTAAATATATTTTTCAGTTTTTTTGCAAATAAATAGCACTTTATACATGCAATAATTGACAGTGTCCTTGCATTCCATATTTAAAGACTTTACTCATCACGGAGGTATAGCAATTTTAAAAAACAAACTAAGGCATAATCTATATAAATTCATCAAATATTCTCCATCAGTCTCCCGCTGTCTGTTCCTTTAACCGTAGCTCAGTAAGAGGCTTGACTTGTTGCTTGGCGACAGGGAGCAGCAAGATCATTTTCATCAGAATCACCTTCTCAGAAGAAAGATGCTACCAAGTATCACTTTCCTGAGTATTGCTTTTCAAACTCCACATAAAGGATAAAAGTGACTTTCTTTGAAAGACAAGGAGATTTAAGCCACAAAGAAAAAAAGGATATACATTGTTCTGTTCAACATCAAATAGCTTAAATCACCTAATTTAATTATCCTTCTTGTTAAGGAAATGTGAAATAAGCAATTGCGTTTAAAGATCCATGTCAATGAACGGCTTTGTAGTGCTGCCTGATTAAATGTAACATTTCTTGTTAGGTTGTTTGAGCTGGATCCAGAGCTGCTTACTCTCTTCAGCTACAGCACAAACTGCGGGGATGCTCCTCTCTCCAGCCCAGAGTTCCTCGAACACGTCACCAAGGTGAGCCCAGAGGTCAACATCTAGTCGACTAAAAGTGCAGGAACATACTTTTGGGCAGTTTGGGCAATACCATTTCTTATGCTATCTTGTGTCCTTGTGTTCTCGCTCTGTCAATGTTAAATTCCAATACTCAAAAATTTTTAAAAAACAACCACAACAACAAAAAACATAAAAACTGAGGATATGCCAGGAGATGACAAGTCTGTCATTTTAAATCTGATTGTGCTTTTCTTCAAGGGTAGACTTTCCCTGTGCAAGCTTGCAAAAAATGGCACTTATGAAAGTAAACGAGTTGTTTTGTCTGGCATAATTTTAATAAAGTGATACAGAAATGGAGAAAGCACTTTTATTGGCATATCTTAATACCCACAAAACATGAGGGATTTTTAATAAACAGGTATAAAAAAAAGATTTAAAATAATAAAAAATAAACAAAACTAAACTAAATGTTTTAATTATTGCGCACCAAATGCCTGACCTTCATACTGACGTCAGAAGGTCTGGGAACCTTGGCCACATTGATTGGCCAAGGACCACCCAATGCCACATGACTGACAGGTAAAGCAACCAATTACGTTTTGTTTTGTGCTACGTCGTGTTTAGGGGCGTAAAAATGTTCTGACAATAACAAATTGTTGTGTAAAAGTCCTTGACATATTTAAAGTGTCTATGCCACAAACGTTTCATATTTCATATGCTTTTGAAATCTAGCATTTTGTTGATTCTGATAAGTACTGACACTCACAGTTGTAAGCGCGGCAGCTTTATTGCTCCACGAGAGGGTTTGGAGCTATGGGATCATTGTTTCCAGGTGGAATATTGTCTCTTGGAAATTCCATAGAATCCAACCAATCAGATGGTGGGTGTGACGTATCAGGCTGAGACTAGGCAAGGACAGTCTTCATGAGTCTTAATGGCTGTTCTTTACATTCTTAGTGTGGCATTGCTGGTAAAGTAGGTAATGGGCCGCAAAGAGTAAGGAATGTGTCAAAATGGACATACTAATCCTCCGCCTACAGTAAAATAGCCTGATTTGCTCCCATTATATGTAATATATTTGGTTGTTGCTTGTTGCACCATAGAACCCTATGGTTCATTTAGGACCAGTATGTCCAATCCTGTCCTGGAGAACCCTGTTCCTGCAGAGTTTAGATCTAACCCCAAATAAACACATCTGAACAGGATGAAGCTGGGATGAAGCTAAACTCTGCAGGAGGTGACTTTCCGTGACTGTATACCCCTAATTTAGGCTATAATTATTCTTTCTATTTCAACTTCTGAGTTTACATCCATGTTTACAGATTGTATATTTTTTGTCCAGGTGATGCTAGTAATCGACGCAGCTGTGAGTCATCTTGATGACCTTCATACTCTTGAGGACTTCTTGTTAAACCTGGGCAGAAAGCACCAGGCAGTTGGGGTGAAGACTCAGTCCTTTACGGTGAGTAAACTTTGCCTTCTGGTTAATTATGATGACTGAAATTACATCTGTAACACTCAAATGTCAAAAATAAGAATGAGATTGACAGTGATCTTCTAGGAGAGTCACAGTGATTTTCCAGAACATTAACTGATTGATTGGGTTCTTTAACATGTTTCTTAGGCTGTTGGAGAGTCCCTGCTCTATATGCTTCAGTCCAGCCTAGGTCCGGCTTACACAACACCACTACGCCAGGCTTGGCTCAATATGTACAGCATCGTGGTATCAGCCATGACAAGAGGCTGGGCCAAGAATGGTGAACATAAGTCCAACTGAGTAGGAGGTAGATGTGAGATAAGGTCACAAACTAACTTCTCAAAAATTGGGTATGGGACCAACATTGGGAAAATCAGTTCAGTTGTATTTTGGCTCACTGAACAATCCTAACTTTGGTAGCTTGGTCTAACTGCAGACTGAGATTGTAGATAACGAAGCCTGAGGTTGAAATATGCTTATTAAGAGTGCAGGACAAAGATAGTTTATGGTTGAAACTTCAAAAGCAAAATTTGCTTTGTACATACAGTAAAGACTAAGTACATATAGTAATGACTAAATGTATTTCCTCAAACTATCTTAAATGACTGTCTTGATGTATTGATGTTTCATGTGAGCGCAAAACAGGTTTGACTCTGCACATGCGAGCTTGAAAAACTTGAAAAAGTTTTAGTCTAATGCCTCCTGGAATCAATTTAAATGAAGGCATTTAAAGCCACTACAATTGAAACCCTAAATTGCACATAATTAATACTCTTGCCTGTGCTGTGTGTAGTTTAAGTTTACTGTAAGTTTAGTGATGTTCAGTAAGTTATCTGAGCATGAACATTGTAGTATTTGGCAATATGGTCCAAATGATAGTATAAAAGACAATAAGCAATCAGTAGCCATGATTGTTTGACACCATCCAAATGTTCATGTCAAATGTTGTTTGCCACATTCTTTAACCATTAACAGTATTTCTGGCGATGAAAGTAAATGACGAGAACTGTTACATCCGAAATAGCTTTTGGAATTTTTAGACTGTTAATTTATGAACCTGTGCCATGTCATAAGTTTACATTTCCATTGTATGGGATTATACTCAAAGCACTCTACTCAAAGGCTTACTTACGAAAGACTTGTGTAGACTGTTACTTCACATAAAGTGACTGTTATATCATAGTGACTAGATTATTTGTTCACCTATTTACAATTGTAGATAGTCGAAAAACGTCTTTATGCTAAATGACCCGGTCCAGTGGGTGTTAACTTTAAATAAGAATTTTATTTCACAATTTTTGTTAACAATTTTTGTGAAGAATATTTTTTAAAAAATAGTAAATTGCATTAGTTGGCTTATTACAACCTTGTAAATTAAGAATATACACACTCTTATCTAAGATAAGAATATTTGTTGCCATAATTATGAGCTATAGAGAAATGTTAAAAGCGATGATAACCTTTTTGCTGCTATTTAATAGCTTTGTAGAAATGTTGTTCTCTTTATATAAGAGATATTTCTACATTTAAATGGTTCAGTCCAAGTATTTCAAAGTGCGTAGAACTGTCACAGATATTGAAACTGCTGGTATGTTGCATTTGACATGTTCCCTGTCTGTCAGTCACTACAAGTTATATTGGGACGACAGACCGGGGTCTTGCCTAGAGCCCTGATTCACTCTGCTTAAGGAAAAATGGCAACGAAAATTGGCTGGTTAAACAATCCTGAGCCACTCCCCTTCATCCGGGTTTAAAGAGGTGACAGGTGCAACCACTCATCAAATTTTGCTTTGGAGCCGCAAGTTTATGCCTGCTGCTTTGAAGCGCTGCAATGAAAAGGAAGCTGAAGCAGACGTTGTTTTTCTGTGGTGTTGACGAAACGATCAGCAGTTTCCCTGTCAAGCGATTCCCCTGGGTGTTTCACAACAGTGCAATTTCTGAACATGGTTGTTTCGTGTCTTTTTCAAAATGCTCCTTTGGCTATGTCCTCTTGGGTGTGGGCGTTACATGTCTCTCAACGACGGCCACGGAGGTTGTCTTCACTATGGGTCTCTTCACTATCTTGGGCTCCAGCATGCTGAAGACACCTTCGTGGCGGGAGGATGTACTCATTGCAAGGCCATGCCCCCGGCAGAGTTGCGATCCCACCTTGCCATCCTTTGGGATGAGCATGCACCCTCTGCTGCCACCCAGCTGGCTTGTCCACACCTCGCAGCCCGAAGCCCTCACGACTGGATGATTGGTTCCTGGATACTGACCATGATAGCAGATACAATAGCAGTACAAAGTCCTCCCCTTCTGCACTCCCTGTCTCCCCAGGTCTTGATTCGGAAAGGCTCAGGTAGATCCGTTTGCTCTGGCAGTGTCTGTAGGCAGCTGTTGGCAGTGTATCTAGCTCTGAAGCATTTCTGGCTGCTGCTGCAATTCAGACACATATTGGTCTACTCGGACAATACTGTGACTGTATCGTACATCACCCACCACCATGGTCTACGATCATGTCACAGCTTGTCACAGCTTGCCCACCATCTCCTCCTCTGGAGACAGTCGCAGTTCAGATCACTGCACGCTATACATATTCTGGGGGAGCTCAATCGTGCAGCCGATGTGCTTTCACGACAGCTCATGTTCCCCCGGAGAACTGCGACTCCACCCCTAGATGGTCCAGCTGATTTGGAGTCGATTTGGAGTGGCTCAGGTAGATCTGTTTGCCTCTCGTGAATCTTCCCAATGCCGGCTGCTGAAGGCCCCTTTAAGCCGCTGGAGTCAGTTGAGCTGAAGTTCCTGTCTGCTAAGATAGCACTCCTGACAGCGCTCATGTCCATCAAGAGGGTTGGGGACCTACAGGCATTTTCGGTGAGCGAGGAGTGGCTTGTGTTCGGGCCTCTCACGTTGGCCTGAGACCCCGGTCTGGATACATGCTCAAGTTTCCTACAACTCCGTTTCGCAATCAGGTGGTGAACCTGCAAGCACTGCCCCTGGAGGAGGCAGATCCAGCCTTGGCATTGCTGTGTCTCGTAATAGCATTACACATATACATGGATCACACCCGGAGCTTCAGAAGCTCTGAGCAGCTGCCACGGAGGTCAGCAGAAAGGGAAGGCTGTCTCCAAGCAGAGGTTGGCCCACTGGATTGTGGATGCCATCACCTTGGCTTACCAGGTGTCCCTCTGGCAGACATTTCCAGAGCCACGGACTGGGCAAAACCGAACACCTTCGCGAGATACTACAATCTTTGCATTGAGCCAGTTTCTTCTTGTGTGTTGTGTAACAGGTAATTGGCAGAAAGAACTGGCTGGTGTCATGCTTGCTGCGCCATTCCCCCTCACAGTAAGTTTACTCTTCCAGTAATTTCCCCAGGTGGCGAAACCTGGTAGAGATTCCTCCAGCATCCTCGGCAGTCAGATTGGGCCGAGCAGTTGATGCCAGGCTCAGTATCGGTGTGCATGCCCGGGGTCTGGTCAGCCCACTATACTGGGCTAGATGTCCATATAGTTGATTCCCTGCGGGTAATCCTATATGTGTATCCTCCACGGTAAGGTTTCCCTTGTTAAACCCGTGTCTTCCCTTGACAGATTACTCTGTCTATCTCTACTGGCAGTCGTTCCTCTCCTTCCCTGGATAGGGCCAGTCTTAGAGACAAGATCGTATGTTGTACTGCCTCACTTCGGGTCAGTCCATACTAGGGTTCGACCTTGACGACCTTGAACCATTGCTGGGAGCTGGGACTCATTCTCGGCTCCTCAGCAAATCTGATGAGTGGTTACATCTGTCGCCTCATTAAACCCGGATAAAGGGGAGTGGCTCAGGATTGTTTAACCACTTGCCAATTTGCATTGCAGTTTTCTCTTAAGCAGAGTGAATCAGGGCTCTAAGACCCCAGTCTGTCGTCACGACATAATGTCTTCGTTCCCTCCATCAGGGAACAAGGGTGACATACGTAATTGAGACATTACTTTATATGACAATACCTACTAGCCTTTTCTGTATATTTAGTTGTATGTGGATTGATTATTTAATTTTATTTATTGCTCAATGGTGCACTATTTTACTTTTGTGTAAAAAATTTATATTCTCTCTCTCTCGCTCTTTGAGACTGTTCTCTTTTTCTGAATATGTATGTAACAACTAACGGCTTTCCAATAACCTCTAAGATGTCTGTCTTTAAGGAATGAGTTTATTAGTATTGAAAATCTTTTATGAAGATGCAATGGTTACAACATTTTCAAGTGAAAGTTGATGTTTATTGACCATCGAAGTGTTGTGTGTGTGTGTGTTTTCTTCTGTGCTTTTTCTCTTGATATTCTGTGACTGAATTGTCTCTATGTCTACCTCACTGAAGCAGCTGATATTAAACAGCGATGTTATGACCTGGCTCCTCAGTAACCAAAAAAGTTATATTTCAATTACACTGTACATCCTTTTTCCTTAGCCAGTGACCAATCAAACTAGAATCAGGATCAGTCAAGACTGTAAACATGTTGGAAGCTTATTTGTAATAAAGGACAGAAATAAAGAAGATCTTGCGTATGGGTCTTTGCTGGAAATGTGTGTATGGAGTTTCCATTTTTGATCTCTGTATATTTCTTCATGTTATAATATTATGAGCATTCTTATTCTACAGTGGCATATATTTAATCTCGAAAACCGATAACTTCTGAACTTCTTTAACTAAGGGACATATAATGACATTTTTAAATGACCCTGAATCCTAAAAATGTAGTTTAAGTCTTGCTGTGACTACACATTTTTAGCTTTTCTTAATGGTCCTAACCATAAAAAACAACATTATTTCTGTTAATAAGTTTGAAAATCATATTTTTATAATCACAACAAATTTTCTTTTACACCATGTTTCCTTTGACCCTACTACATTAGCTTGCACATGCTATTGCAGTATCCATTAGGCAGTCGTGGGCTAATGGATAGAAAGTTGGGCTTGTAACCAAAAGGTCATGGGTTCGAGTCCCAGGTCTTGTAGGGATTGTGGGTGGGGTTAGTGAATAACAAGTGCTTCCTTCGAGACCCTTGAGCACAAGAGTATCTGGCCGCAGCCACTGTGGAGCTCCACAGTAGGCGGAAACACGTCACCTCCACCTATAATTTTAATAATAATTTTGGGTAAGTTTATATTTTAGGCATATATTTTGGGTATGGGTAGGTGTAAGGGTAAGGGTAAGGGTTGGGATACGTTTATATTTTAGCATACATTTTGGGTAGGGGTAGGTGTAAGGGTAAGGATTGGGATAAGTTTATATTTTTGGACAGTAATGTTGATC
>JAUCMT010000036.1:19792309-19803542 GCA_032357475.1 Enteromius thamalakanensis
CTGCTCAGTCGCCGTTGTTGGCTCTTCGTTTCTTCGATTTACATCAGTTCCGCTTGTGTTGTTTCAAAACGCGAGCTTACTATTTTTGTCGTGAGTTCTTTGACCAATCAGATCTCCGATCTGTTTCAACGTGCATTGGCCAGCCAGTCGAGCCAAATTTTTTATGCAAGATTCGGAAGGATGTAACGACACACATTTTTAGTAATGTAGTGGAGTACAAAGTACAGATAATTGCTGAAAAATCTACTTGAGTAAAATTATAAGTATGAATTATTTTTTTTACTTAAGTAAAGTATAGATACGTAAAAATTTACTTACAGTAAGTACAGTAACGAAGTACAAATACTTCGTTACATTCCACCACTGAATATTTGACGCACGTGACACAACAAAGAGCGGGATGTCCGATTCGTAACAAAATGACTCTTGCGAATCAAGTCGAAAAGATTCACGTAACAGCATTGAGTTGTATTACTATTTGAATCATATAAATGATTCAAATTATTAGTAGCAAATAATGTGTACCCTCTGTGATGCTCCATAGACCATATTGTAAGTGCGTTACTGTAGAAACTGAGCGAGTTTAATTTATGCTGACAGAGCTTAAATCTTTTAACATCTCAGTTTGCTTTAGAATATTTTTTCTTTCAGTTCATTAAGTGAAGTCTGCTAAATTAGACTGCATATTAGTCAGTGAAAAGCTCGCTTTTGAACGTCCTCACATCTCTCCCACAGACCAAACAAGTAACTGAACTTCACAGGAAAGAAAAAAACAAAAACAAACAAATTATGGAATGAGTGCCTCATTGACTTTTAAATCTACTGTAGTGCCAATTAACTGCAGTATGCACAACACAAATGCTATTGTCACTGCAAAACAAACAATAAGCAGGAGCAATTGACTCTGGCGCACACTGCAATAAAAGGTTGAGGGTGATAATAACAGTAATAATAATCTAATAATAGTATACACATGAAAACAATGCGCTCTCAGCATAATGTTGCACAATTACGTACCATTGCTAAAATACAAGTACTGAATAAAAATAACAATAATAAGCACAAACTGCAACAACAGCAAAAGGATTAATAATAAGCAAATAAGATTTGGATGTCTCAACTCATTGGAGCCATACAATGGACTATGCATAAAAAAGTACGTCGAAAAATCTGTGTGTCAACCAAACCACCAGACACCCATTAACGTCATTAGAGAGAAAAGATAAACACAGAAGAAAGTAGAAAGCGTAGTCCGAGCAGGAGAAGCGGCTGGACTCGTTCTTTGACAGATCTCAGCTTTTATCCACTTCAGATATTTCTATGAAAGCTCATCAAAGTTCTCAGAACTAAAACCGCCATGTCAGTGAATTCCCAACAAGCTTTTTGAAGCAGTTTGCATGGATGGCCGCAATTTGTTGTCTGTTACTTGTAAATGGAGGTTGTAGAGGAAACATTTTGCAGCATAGTGCCTCTTTATCAGCCACTAGCTAAAGTGAGGCATGGGGCTTGAGCGTTAGAGAGTGGGAAATGGGGGCAGGTTGGTCACTGAAAATGCACAGGACTGTCCATGAGAGGACTCGGGCAGCTGGGATTTGCCTCATCCTTGAGTTCAGTCTCAAAAGTTTCCTCCAGATCCTTCTCCTCCACCCCTTCGGTGTCATGCACTGAACTCTGGCTGTTCCCCATGGTGCCGTAGCTCTGGTGGGCTGGAGAGGGCATGGGAGTCAGGCCCAGCTCTGGCTCCAGCAAGACGGAGGCTATAAAAAGCTGAGGAGAGAAAGAATGAGAGGAGAGTAGGTGGACAGCAAGAGTGTCATTATCTTAAGAGCTTCTTCTTTTTTTTTTTTTACGCAACATGCTACATGTGAAGTGCCTTTGACACTGTGAGTGGAAGCCTTAGAGGAGATGAGAGGAGAGAGACAAATTAATTTCATAAAGAGGATGTGAAATGAGAGTGTGATGAATGAAATGAGCTGTGACAGGATGAGCAGGTACATTAGCTGTGGTTGTGGTGGAAACGGTGCTTCTTTCTGCATCAGTGAAGGCTCCTTCTGTCGTCTGATCGGACATCTGTGACAAAACAAAATAGCATTTATTTTCCTAAATAAATCATCTTTGAGAACTCATTTCCAAAGCCCATTTAAGATAATTTCATTTCAGTGTTTTCAAAGCCGCACTGTTGACAAATGGCGTACATGGATAGTGTCCACCAGATGAAGTACAAAAATTTTCTTTCTGTACAAAAAGTAATCTTGTAGCTTTATAGTATTATGGTTGAACCACTGACGGCAGATGAAGCGTTCAGACGACATTTTTCATACTTTTCTGCACTTTCACAGTCATGATTGTTTGGAAGTCAATGGGACAGTCACAAGTATACCGGTTTTCATCTTAAATATCATAAATTGCATTCCATGGGTAAGCTAACTGCAAATAACAAACCAGTAACGTTTTGTTTCGATAGTCAGTGATGGGCAGTAGCATCGCTACAAGTAGTGACGCTACTAGTTTAACTACATTTCTCAGTAGCGTGTTGGTAGTGTCGCTGTTTTCCAAATCAAATAGGTTTATCAAGTAGCGCGGTAGCGTCCACATAAGCTAACGTTACATTTTCCCAAACATTTCTGACGCTTATGCACAAATCGGAAATACAAATTCTACGAATCACTGATCCTAGAGCAGTATATGACGCCACCACCATACTGTACAAGGGACAATACAGCCGCATTAATGTCAGTGACTTCTAACTGCGGTTGGCAATGAGCTTTTCGGTGTTAGCGCAACCTTTTGCACCGGACGCGTGACATGCTTGGGTGAACACTTTTTTTGAAAGACGCCAGAGGATGGAGAGGAATTGATCACGAGAAGTTCATGTCGCTGACTGAGACAACAGTCTGTTTTTTGCCATGTTGGTACTGTTTGGAGTAGTTTATAATTCTACTACTGTTGTCTTTCCTGTGGTTTAAGCTGCACTGAGTAACACATATGCATGCATTCAGAAAACAATACATACACACTCTCGACACCTTTAGTTTAGACCTTCTAAGTAACTTTGCAACTACATGTCAACTAGCAGTCATTAGAGTATTAGAAGACTTAATGCTTAATATCTTCTAGCACTTTATTTTGATGGGTGCACAACATACAATATACTGACTATGAGAATCTTTGCAAGTATATGTCAAATTATTCTACTAACCCTAAACCAACCCAAACAGTCTACTCAGAGAGTTAGTAGCCATGTAGTTGAGAATGAATGAGAATTAGTCACTTTAAAAAATCTAATCAAATATCAAAATAAAGTGAAATCTATATATCTTCATACTGTAAATTTAGCTCATGTGCTTCCTGTGAAACAGAATCAAGAAAGTTGGTGCTTATAGGTGACAAATTGTTCAGAAATTAAGCAAGTGACATCTTAATGAAAGTCATTGAATCATTCACTCAACTGATTCATTCAAAAGAAAATATTTAGCAACAAAACACTGCTTTGTGCTGATTGGATATGCACAATGGTTTCATTAAGTGAAAAAAACAATATCCTAAATAGTGTGTCTAAAATTTGTTTAACTGTTGTATAGAACCAATGTACCATAGCTGTTAAAAACAATGTAAAATACCCCCATATCCTTGTTAACTTCTAAAAATGACTGTCATAGCAATAATGTCACAATGCAACAAATCACAAATGCAATTTTGCTTAATGTAGCGATAGACTTTCTTACTTTTTCTGATGCTTTTGGTGGGAAATATTCACTCATAAATTGACAGTTTTACCATCATATCCACCATGTTTTTGTAAGTCATCAAGGTCAAGGTTTAATCACTGACCTGATAGCTTGTTGATCTGTCAGGTCGTAGTTTTTTCAGACAAAAGCCAAAGCAGGAGAAGGCAATACAGCACAAAAGAGTTATGAATGTGAACAGACTGATGGGCTGCACTGGACCTGCACAAGAGATAATCCATGAGGTTTTGCTTTTATATAGGACAGAGCAGGAAAGCTGATCTATCACATAAACATGGCCTTGGTCTAGGTCAGGGTCTCATTATTAGTCTCTTGGTTTGGGTCTGGTAGTGGTAATTGAATTTTTATATGTACTTTGACAAGACAACAGTCTTAACTGCAATTTCCCAAAGAAACTAAAAATCTTCAACAATACAGAGATTTTGCAAGAATTTTCATGACTCTAATGAGCTACTGTGAAAGTGGTAATTATTATAGCTTAATTCATGCTGTTATAATTTCTACATTTTCTGCTTTCTAGTTCATTGTAAATAGACAGTCTGAGTCTGAGCATTGGTGGTTAGATGTTGGTCTGGATCTAGGCCTGGAATGGTCTAGTCTTGTTCCAAGCTGGGTTCTGGGTCTTGGAGAAGTCTTCTTGATTTCAAGTGAACATGTGTTCTACAGTAAAACGTGAACATATTCTAATTTCCACTGGATTACAAAATTTGTTTCAATCCATAGTTTAGTCATTCCAGTAATGTTTTTATTTGCTATTTTGAAAATAAAGACTTGGATTTATTTAGAACATCCTCAGAAATAAAGGGACATGGGGTCCTGCCTTTTCAAAAGATACCCTTTAGGTACAAATGAGTATCTTTTAAAAAGGTACCGCCCCACTGCAGTATAGGTTTTTTATTTTATTTTATGGTTTTTGTTTATTTTTTTAACAGAGAAAAACATTTAATGCAAGTACAACCTGGTACTTTCAGAGTGTTAGAGAAAATAAAAGATTCAACTACAATATCTGAAAATATGCAAACTGGAACTCATAGGAGAGGAAATGGAGAAATAGATAGGTAGTGTATTTAATGCCAATTCTTGTTATTGAAAGTCACTATTAACAACAATGTGAAACACAGCAATGTGAATATTAGTCAAACATTCTTCTTTAGTGATTCACAGAAAACAAAAAACTGTTTAGAATGACATCAGTGTGAATAAAAAATTGAAGAATGATCTCTTGGGGGCATTAGACAGTTACTACCAACATCAGTTCAATTATACAGTATATGTAAATACACTGCCATTCAAATATATTATATATATAAGGAACTCTTCATATATATACATATATAGAGTAAAATCAATAAATTTAATTAGGCATGACATGAACCTACCCAGTCTGAGCACAGAGAAGAACAGCAGCCAGAACATGCAGAGAATAGGCGCCACCACCACTTGACTGATGGCGGCCGAATGGATCCGCTGGCTGAGCTTTGTGGGTAAATAGGCATAGTAGATATTATAGCGATCTACCATATGCTTCAGCACAAGGTACAGCAACCCTGCGAAACGAACAGAGCTGGAGTTATCAAATAATCTCTGATCACATCTCAATACACCATCATTTTTAAAAGTGCTTTTCTGATGGCTGAACAGTAGCAATGCTTTGCAGGTAAAGTCATTTTTTATGAAACGTTCCTGACCTTGTATGCTACTGCACAGGTACAATATTTATATATTTACCTGTTTACATAGACCACATGTGAGTGCAAGTTGCCAAATGAATTCAGAACTAAGTGAAAAATCATGATGATGGATGTCAGTCTATAGTAAATAAACAGTCATGGTGTGTATTGGTGACAGAACAGGCGTGGAGTGGGCGGCTGGATCTCGGCTAGACGGGTCAGAGCGTCTGGAAGACTACAGCGGGTTCGCACCTAGCGGCCATGTCACACCGTGATACTGAGATGCTGTTGGAGATACGGCTCAGACGCCCACACACTGACTGAGGACGGGAACGAGGTATTCGAACGCACACGGAGGTAGAAATCAAGACTGACGGAAAGAAAAAAAGAGAGCTGCTGGGAAAATGGGAGGAAAAGAAAAACACGACACAAATGGTGCAGTGGAGACGACAGACGAATGGATTTGAGAGCAAATTAGGTGGAGAGAGGAAATTAAGGAGCAGAAAAAGAAGTACCTAAAGAAAAGTCTGTTGTGAAATAAAAACTTTCGCAGACTCACCAAAAGGAACGATGATGGGGCAAGTGATGCTGTAGGTCATACTGACTGAAAATATGCACATGGTCCAGGCATATTCAAGACCAAACTGAAACTCGTAGGCCTGACTCTGAGGATGAGAACGAAGAAACAGGCTGTTAGTGTGTTTACTGCTATTTCTGGTGCTATACGCTTGTATGAAAAAGAGCATGGAAATACACAGAAATATGTTCTAAATATACTGTATGTGTGTGTGTATATACACAGCACACACACATATATCATTTAAATAAAAACTTTTATTTTGGATGCAATTAATCATGAACAATACAAATATCTACTACATACACAAAATACACATTTACTCATGTTTTTTAAAAAGAAATTCATACTTTTATTCAGCAAGGTTGCATTCAATTCAGTTCAATTTAAACTTTACCTTGTTACGCAAAAACAAAATATAGTAAATTATGTTATTTTTAACTTTATATTTAGCAAAATTAAGAAGAAAAAAAGCAGCCTTTGTAATATAAAATGTTTCTTTAGAAGCAAATTATCATATTAAAATGTTTTTTAAAGGATTGTGACCCTGAAGACTACAGTAGTTTTGCTATCACAGACATAAGAGACTCACTCACTCTTTTAACATGGATGCGTTCAGCTTTAGATTTGGCAAAGCAAAGGCGAATAGAGTACACCAGAAGAGCAGGAATACGCAGAAGCTCCATAGCCGTTCCGATCAGACTGGACGTGATCACGTAGTTCACAAAAAAAGCTCCGTTATCAGGCAAAAAAACACATCTGAGGGGATAAAACAAAGCGGATGTAGGTTTCAACAAATTGTGCATATTGAAGATCTAATTAAATTAACCTTCAGATGTAGGTTTGGGCAACTTACTCAAACTTTACATCAGTTTCATCCAGGAAGTGGACGTCAAAGAGCCATCTGAAGAACAAATCCAGACTGGGGAGCAGACAAGAAGACATAAAATGTATAATAATGTACATTTTATATACAGTGGCAACCAAAGTATTTGGACACTTTAAACTTATTCCGGAATATTGTTCTTTTTTACTAACTGGTTATTTATAGGGATACATAAAGTCATTTCCCTTCAAGTCACACATTTCCTAGCAAAGTAACCACCAGTTCATCACATTAACTATGAATATAATCACCTAAGGTTTGCCTAACAAGTGTCTCTGATAGCCTGTATTTTTTTTATGTTGCGACAGTTAAAACTAAACATATTTTAAAAATAAAGTTCATAAAAATGAATCTTCTGTTATGATCATTTTTTCAGTCATTGAGTTAAAATTCATTTTGATAATTTTAATGGCGATCAAATATATCCAGGTGGTGTAACTGTCTGGGGACTGCAAAACAGAAAATAGCCTCATTACAAGAAAAAAAAATGTTGGCATAATTGGGCCATCATTGTTTATCATTGACCCACATACAGTACATACTGTATATAGTACTGTTGTATAATGTTAAATATATATATACATAGGTAAATTTTAGCTTGAAGTGCTTTCATTGACATGCTTTTATAGCCTAAAATGACTGATTATATGAGGGTTACCTGGATAGACCCAGTGATGGTAGAACAATTACCATGAAGACAAGCAGTAAAAAGCACTTATGCATGGTGACCTGATTCTCACCGGACCTGAAAGAGACACACACAATAAGGAAATTCCACTAATCTCACCTGAACCTCAAAAAAATAAAAATAAAAAATGTATTAAATAATAATAAACAAACAAACAAACAAACACATTTGTGCAGATGTTTGCATGATTTATTATTCTTTTCTCTTCCATTTTCACACCAGTTCTTGTAGTAGACAGACTTTGTTTGTGTTTGTGGTTAGTCAACAAAACACAATTCTTGCCTCAAGTGACTATTTCATGGTTTAAAAAAGGTAAATGTATTAAGTAAATATTAAAATGTAGGTTTTATGTTGACTTGTGTATATTAATAATCAGTGTTTTCAGTGGAAATATGACAGATACTCAAGTGCAGCAGGTTCTGCAGAGGGTTTGATCCACATGAACTATAATGTGACTCTGTGAAAGACGCCGCCAGTGTGCATATGATTATTCCCTTGTTGTGATCACTATGACAACAAGCCTAGAGAGGCAAGCGGAGAGAGCAAGAGAGAGGGACACCATGTAAACGTGTTGTGCATGGGTGGGTGGGAGACTGGGTTGGGGGTTGTTCTGCAGTTATGCAATATGTTTGTGCGCTGATATGAACATGTTTATGCAACGGATTTAAGCTGCATTGCCAATACAACTACCAGCAGCACAAACTTATACTACTCAGTTGGACACATTTTTGATAAAAACCATGTATGTGTTTTATGAATATATGTATGAATTTTGATAAATGTCATGGTGTTGCTGTTTATTTATTTATTTAATTATATTTGCATACAATCCAAGTCAATCAAAACCAAAACATGCATATATGCTTGAAATTACTTTAATTTAGCACATGATGACAGAAGATATTTTTAAATAAACCATTTATGTATGTGTTGATAAATGTGTATGTTTTCATAAATATATTATTAAATGGTGCTTCATGAATTTGTTATAAATGTGTGTACAATATTCGTTGTTATGAATCAAGCAAAACCTTCTGGCAATTATCATTACCACAATGCAAAAAAATCTAATTCTCACTATTTTAATGTAAATAATAATAATATATTTAACTAATTTTATTTGCATTAAGGTATAATATGGCATATAAAAAAGAGTAGTTTATTTAATGATGTTTTGCTAACAGATTTCTGAAGGACCACGCACAGGTAATTAGCAGCTCGATCCCCGCTAATTATCTTTATTGTCTCATCATCCTATCAGAGCATGAGATATTTCTTAAAAATAATACAAGCCCCTTTCCCTCAGTATCTCGATCTAAGCATTAAGATTCCCCGAACATGTCAGATTACTCCACAGGAAGAGAGCCCGCAGCTCCCATCAGAGGCCGCAAGCCTATCCGCCAGCCAACGACCCTCCCGCCCAGACGCCTCTGCTCTTCCTCTCCTCCCCAAACAAAACCCTCAAGCCTCACCAGTCTCTTCCTGCACATCAGCCCGCTCATCCGTTCCCATTTTCGAAAAATTGACAATCCCTGCACTTCATCAAGCGCTCGCAAAAGCTAGTATCCCATTTTCTCGCCAATCCCCTAACCCAAGCGGAACTACTCTCCCTCTTTTCTACCTACCAGTCATCTCATCACTGTCGTTCCACCAGCAACATGCCTTCTGCCAGCCTCGGGAAAGCCCTGGATCCATCCGCCAGCAGTTCTCTCTCCCCAAATCCACATCAGCCAGCATACCCAGCCAACACCCCAGCTCCTCCAGTCGCCGATCCATCCGTAAATCTTCCCATCTACCAGAAAGCCTCCTCCACCCAACAACCCTTCACCTGGCCTCCAGCTTCAACCCTCTTCCTAGCACAAGCCACCAAGTACAGCTTGCTACTCTCTGTCTCATTATACTCAGCCAGCCAATCCTCTCCCCATGTCTTCGAATGCCCTTGCCTTGGAACCCATCAAAGTATCCTCTTCAATCAGATCACAAATCCTATCAGGTGCGGATATCGATCTCTTCTCCCTCCTCTCCCTTTTTTCCCTGTATTTGCAGACCGCCAAGTGGATTGCGGAGAATTTACAGCAACCTTTAAAGACGCCAACAATAATCCATCCCGCATCCTATCCCTCACCGAATTTGTAATCGCCTTTAACCGATACTCCGAAATGATCTGTTCAGTATTTTCCCACAGGAGGTGTGAGCTCAGCAACTATCTTGCCATTGTCGCTGAGCTTGAGCTGTCCTATGGCGGCTCCCACTTTTACACATATCCTTCGCTTTTTTCCACAAAATGGGCCATCAGAATCTCTCAGTGGAATCAATGCCCATACTGGGGAGCCCTAGATCTTGAACTTCACAACCGTGTGTTCACAGGATGCCGCAATATCACTTGCGCGGTCAGCAGATCCATCTCTCACTCTTCCCTAACCTTTCCTTTTGTAAACCTCTCCATCCCTTCATGCCCTGAACCTCCCCAATGCAGATCTACTAGCTATGTTCCCAGAATCCCCTCTCTCCTCCAACAGCCCTATCGCCACCCCCTTCCTCCTCTCATTCTCCTCCCTGTGACAAATTCAATAAAGGCAGGTGTCTGCAGGAGACCCCCTGATGATGTCTGCAATTTCTTCGTGGGGAGCTTATGCTAGATACATTTGCTTAGTATCTAAATCTATGAATAAAAATACAAAATAGTATCCATTGACTCCCGTTAATGTTTCTCACTTAGCAAAAGAATTGTTTTATCACCCTGACCCTAACTTTTCTGATTATCTCTTGTCAGGATTAAAGCTCGGGTTCCATCCATGTGTCTGCTGTCTCCCATCTGTCCCAATCTGCAATCCCCCAACACCGAACCTGAATCCGTAGACCTACTGATTAAGTAAGAGTTGGAAGATGACTTCATGATCGGCCCCTTTACCAGCCCTCCCTTCGCCGTCTTTCGTGTCAGCCCAATTTTGATCGCTACATGAACATTTTAAGGCAAAAAACGCCTCATTATCAACCTGTCTTCTCCCCACAATTCCCTCATCCCCATAGAGGAATTTTCCCTCAATTATCACGACATAGACCAAGCAATTGCTAAGATCAAACTCTCCAAACCCAAAAGGTCTCTTTAAATTAGTATGTAATAATAAAGTTAATAATTTAATAAACACACATTTGTTACATTAAAAAGTCATCTAAATATTTAGAGCATTTTTTTCCTAAACACATTTTAAACACTAAAAATGCCTTTACAGTACTGCATTTACAAATTAGTATGCTTATTAAGAAATAAAGCAGATATAATATAAAACAGGGAAAATTAATATAAAAAGCAGAGCTTACCTAAAAATTAATTTGTAGTAATGAAATACATTCACTTTATTTTGTGTACGTAGTGTGCAAACTTTTATTACTTTTCATCCCAGACACAGATAACTATGTTTTCTAATAAAACAAACATTAGCCAAAGCTGATTGTTTAGCTGAATTTTGCAACTTTTTTGGTTAAAGCTGCAGTTCTCTTGCAGGCTACCTGCATGCCCCAACTGTAACCACTGTCCACCATTCTTTTACAGGAAAATTGTTGTGTTTATTTATTTGTTTTACAATCATTGGTAACACTTTAGAATAGCGGATGGTTATAAGTCATTTATAAGAGATTAGTTAATGATGAAATGTTCATCTACAA
>JAUCMT010000036.1:19840420-19882543 GCA_032357475.1 Enteromius thamalakanensis
AAGCACATCAGCTGGCGAACCACTTGACAGAAAAGGCTTAAGAGTCTATATGAAGAAAGATGAGTTTACACAAACTTTATAGCTATGGCAGCGCCTGCAAAATCGTGCCAATTTATTAAAGACTGTCATGCAGACACTCGCAGCAGCAGTTCTACATTGAATTACTCCCTGGGTGAGATCCCCTCTTAGCCCCTTTTAGAATTTCAAATAACACAAAGAAAAATGATAAAAATAATTTATTTTGAATAAAAATGACAGAAATAATAAAAAAGTTATAAATTATGCATTGGGAAGGGTTAGGGAGGATTTTGTTTTCCCAATAAATGTGTAAACCATGCCATCTATTTAATGATGTGAATAAATAAAAAAATTTAAAAAATACTAATAAAAAAAACAATTACACCTAATAAGTTGCATTCTGTTTTATAATGCATTTCAATCGTCGACATTATACGGCTGGTGGGTCGGCATACGGAGAACATTTACACACTTATGGCTGTGAGGGTGTGGGATTGCGGACTTGCTAAATTATAAACACATAAACGTATTTATTTCTGCATGTACATATTTAAATGAACCCTGATAAATGCTTCTTTATAAAGAACATTGTTTTCTCAATACTTTTCTAATACCGCTGTGAAGGAAAGAGCACACAATCGATCATCGAGGCATCAATATCAATGGACAGCACCTGCTAAGGTAGCTCTTAAGAAGGTTTACCTTAAGCACCATCCTAAGGTATAGTTGGGCGAACACACGTAGGAAAGGTATAACTGTAGTTAAGGTTAGACATTTGATATCAGTGTATTTTAAATTACGTTAATTGAAAGTTAGCCAAATGTATATGACAAAAAAAATCTTTTGTTATTACTTTTTTTAATCCTTCATATTACATTAATCTGCATGAAGAAATTCACTGCCCATCAGAAATTCACTGCAGGAGCTGATCCAATTTAGATAAAAACTTCTATTAAAAATTTCTATTAAAAGTCTTATCAGTGTTTAGGTTTCGTTTGCCGTGCATTGCAGTGTGCCAGATTTTTAGAGTGAGAGTGATACAGACCATTTCTTTTTTACTTGACCACTGTGGTAATATGCTATTTTCATCATTGTTACATGACTTGATTTCTTACTTTCGTTTTAATATAATTTCTAGAACATCTCAACATTTTGAGATACATGTAAGCAAACTCATAGTATAATTTATGTATAGAAATTACAGATGCATTTTATAATGTAACACATTCTGCATACTGTTTGAGAACAGGTTACAATATGACAAATAGTTGTTAATAACACCTTGAATTTAGTCTGGCATTCAGTGTTCATTACACCACTGCATAGTCTTTCATTCATTATAGACAAATTAAATTTCCAAATTGTTCTAAACAATATGAAAAAAAATATTTAATAATAAATCTCTTGTTCTTTTAGCAGTAGAAACCAAAACACCAACACACCATTTAGCAGAAAAAAACAGTTATATGACATCTGAACACTCTACACTACACTACATTGTCTCAGCCAAACCACTTGTAAGTTACCAGAACTACTTAGTTTAAGTTGGTTTAGTCTGACTCACACTAATGGTGTGAGTAGGACACAAGCTGATATCACACACTGTCTGACTTTTATAATGTTCTCTATCACCTTCTGTCTTTCTATAAGTATTAGAGGTGTAAGTTCATCTGTTTTCATTTCTGGGTATTTTGAAATTTGTGTGTGTCTTTAAAAACTGTGCCACCTACTAATGAATACATAGCGGCTGTCAGAAGCTGACCCAGAAAAGCCCAGGACTGTAGAGGGATAATAAATTAGAAATTTACCTGAAATCAATTTTCCTGGCAAATTTAAGTCACCATTTAATATTTAAAAAAAGAGAAAAAAATGAAAAGCTATTGCAATTGGAAAAGTATGTTTTCCAAGTTCAAGATCAAGTTCTTTAAATCTGTGAAATATTCAGCAACACTTTAATTTAAGAACATCTAGGTTATGAAGGTAACCCTCGTTCCCTGAAGGAGGGAAAGGAGACTTTACATATGGGAACTTGCATAAAGACCAATCGCCTTTGAGTTTAAGAAAAGGCCAATGAACATTGGCGTGCACTGATTGCATCCAGGTGCACCTTGTCACTATGTGAGTATAAGAGAGCACAGTTGCAGTGCACCTTCAGGTTTTCGCTGAGGAGCCGAGCACGGCATCAGCGCAACTCAGGGTCGTGGCAAGGGGATGTAACATCTCCGTTCCCTCCTTAAGGGAATGAGGGTTACCTTCGTAACCTAGACGTTCCCCTTCAGTCGAATCACTACGATGATACATATGGGAACAGACCCATGGAAAAGGCCATGACCCCGAGGCCGCGTTACGCAGAGGCCCACATGTCGAGAGGGGGACGTGCCAGCAGAGGAGTCTGCACTTAACTTGGGGGCCCCACAGGGATGCCAGTTGTTACTGAAGCAGTTGGTTCGGGACGCAGAGCACATGTTTCTCACTTTCCCTTTCTACATGTGGAACTTTGAATAATTCAGTATATCAATAAAGTTATGGAAATATAGGAAGGGAAACACGGCCTTCTGGCTGACCGTGGAATATTGAGATTTGTAGTCACAACCTACTGGGCGAAGGAGACCCAGTAGAAACACAGTCAGGTTCGACCCACTCTGCATCTAGTTCTGACTGCGGGGCAGGAGGACTCAGGTTCGCCTTCTTAGGGCAACAACTGAGAGAAGCACATGGATCCCGTGGGAATGGCGCAGCAAGCCGACATCAGCCGGCCTCCCTCTCACCTGATGTCTTAATTGAGGACACTGGAGGATAGAGATGCCGTGAGCCAACGCAAGCTCTAGACTGAGTGATAGTATCAATCACAGTCGATGAGAGGCCGGAGAGGTCTGACACACGTCCCATTCAGGAGCCAGACATGCAGGTTCCAAAGATCAAGGCGTGGTGCCAATCATGCCCATCCCCAAAGGAGGTCCTTCCTCATGGGGATTTTCCAGAGAGGGGCTGCCACGAGGAGCACTAGGTCGGCAAACCAGGTCCACGACGGCCAGTATGGCATTACCAGAAAAACCTGCTCCTCGTCCTACCTGATCTTGCGCCAGCGCATCCCTGCCGAGGGGCGCCTTGGAGAGGGAGTAATACAGCCGGCAATGGAAGGACCTTTGCCTGGGGGAAGCAAAGAGGACTACCTACCTAGGGGTGGAGTCACGACATGCCTGGACACCTGCCCAGCCGCGTTACTGAGGCTGTCATATGCCCCAGGAGCCTCTGAAAAGTCCAGGCACTTCAACACTGCCTGTGCACGCTCGTAGGTGAGGCGAGGTAAAATCGAGACCGGAAAGCACATGCCCTCAGGTTGATGGCTGCGAACCCACCCAGGTGCCGAATACACAAGCTGTCACAATACCTGGGCGGACACCTGGCGAAATGAATCGCCTAGCCAAGGCCCACTGTCCAAATTAGCCGCCGTGAGGGGTTGGGAAGCTATAATCAGGCTCCCAGCCTGGTCACTAGGGGGATCAGAGGGACATTGACTGCCGTTCATGGTGGGTCAGCCTAGGGGACCAGGGAGGGGGTGATCCCAGCAGGATAAACATCCTAGAGAAAAGTCTAACTGCACTGGGCAGTGCTTACCTGCATCGCACTGGCGATATAGGGCTTCGGGTCCAAATTTAAGGAGGCAACGGCTCAGGAAAAAACCTCGAGGAAACTTCTTGAGCCTCGGCGAGGGACGGAGCAGGTTTATTTATATAGCATATTGGAAGAAAGAAAAAGGACACATGATATAGTTTTTAGCATACATTTGCCATTGTCTGGAATTTCTGTTTTGAGGGAAAAAAGAACTCTATACTTTTTCCATTATGTGACTGCTGAGATTTATGTGTTCAGTTTACAGTCTGAGATTCCTGATGAATATATAACTTTGGTCCCTTCTGGCATTTATCTGCAGAACAGATCTACTATGACCATATTAATGAGCACAGAACATATTAATTTGGGGATATCTTGAAGGTGGTTAGCTGTCAGGGTTATCTTTTTATGACTTCACATTAAGAAACTACACTGAATAAACAGAAAAAGGATCTATGATCATTTACACTTTCATTATAGACATTCATTAGCAGTTAAACCTAGAATAATTGTTGAAAAAATGCTCATATCCATGGAATTTGTAAACCCCTATTTGAAATTATTGAAATTTCAAGATGAACATATGGATTTAACCTGAATATATTATATGTCAGTTTTTATTACTGTCACATTAAGCTTTTTCCTGTGTAGATAATAATGATTTTATCTTGTTTCAGCTGATGACAAAACACTCTTCAAAGCGTCTGGGCTGCAGCCTAGAAGGGGAAAGAGATATTCGGGAACATGCTTTCTTCCGTCGGATTGACTGGGAACGTCTGGAAAATAGAGAAATACAACCGCCATTCAAACCCAAAGTGGTAAGAAAATACATGCAGGTCTATTTATTTTTTACATTTGTATTCGTCATATACTAAAAATGCTTTTCAACTAAAGAATGGTGATTTAGATCAAAATACTAAGATATAGGTGGGTAAATGTTATTGTATTATTTTTTCTAGAACTTCACATTTAAAAAATGATGACAGTGTTTTAGGTGTTATGGTATGAAATATTAGTGCCTGTATATTTTACTTATAATTGCAGTATTTATGTAAAAAACAACAAACAAAAAATACACTACCAGTACAAATGAAAACCTCTCTGACACTAATGTGTTATCATCTGCCTGTTCTGATGAATTGCTATGTATAATTTCTGTGCCTTCTGATATTGGCTCTAATAATACTACTTTTCACAGTTTTTTTGTGAAACGTATTATGAATTGGTATTGCTTTTCAGCGCCTGTGGAGGAAGTGAAAATATTTTGTCAAAAAAAATACTAAAAGGATAGAGCCATTTGTCATATTAAATAGCTTAGATTGTCCTTGGTACGGTTGTTGTGTGTTTGTGTTGTATAAGTGGGAGAGAGAGAGAGAGAGAAAGAGAGAGAGGGAGAGAGAGAGAGGGAGGGATGAGCTGAAAAAGCAGTCTACATACATATATATGACTTCTAAAGTGGGTCAGACTGTAGTTGTTTTCCCTTCACAAGCACACATGCTCTCCCACATATATATCATTGAATAGGGCATTCTTTCACATCACTGGGGACAAAACAGAAGAGAAGAGTGGGGTTTGTCTCGAGTATTTGTGTTTCTTATGATGTCCTATTTTTTGTGCGAGTGTGTTATGAACCTCACCTGTCATTTTTAATATTTGTTTTGTTTGTTTGTATTTTTTTCAACAATTGTGTGATGTCCCCTGAGGACATCCTGAAGCTGAACTGCAGCTTTCTCCCATGGTCAAAACTAGGCCAGATACAGACCCTGTGTCCCTTTCACACTAATGGTGGGGGTTAAACAGGCTTAATTCAGCACAGCTACTATTTGAAACATTTAGCCAATCATTAGTCCCACTGCTGACGTAGAAAGTGCCCTACATGGACCTCTGTGTCTGAAAAATGGCTTTTTATGGTATCTGTGTTTGTGTGTGTAATTCCAGTTGCAACTTTAATTGACCTCCATGCTTGTTAGAGCACAACCATTCCATCTCAGTTTCTCATCATTCATCATGTTCATGGGAAATCTGCCTCATAAGAGAGCATGACACGGGCATTTACATTTGACCATCTCTCTCAGTGCTTGAGTCACCATTCATCTCTCCTTTCAAATATCATACAATGAGAGGGGGGGAGGGAAATCTTCTATTTTAAGGCACATCTTGAGCTGCATGTCTTATGGAATCTGTCAGCTTCACAAAAGGAAACTCCATATTATTTATATCATGCTTTCTTGTTACTGTCTTTGTTTGTGTGCATTACATTTGGGAAGTCAGTCGCTTGAGGATTTTACTTAATTATATGATGTGCCAATTAATTAATAAGAGAATTTCAAGAGAACAGTGTACTCTATTTTCTAGTTGATGAAATACTGTTACTTTTTCACTGTTCTTAAATTGCTCGATAGAAGGAAAAAGTATTTAAGTACAGTACTGGGGTGTGAATAAATTTTATTTGTTAAAAAGGGTTAGTTCACTCAAAAATGAAAATTCTGTCATTAATTACTCAACTTCATGGTCTCACTTTCAGAACACAAATTAAGATATTTTGATGATATCAGAGAGCCATCTGACCCTCCATAGACAGCAATACAACTGAAATGATCCCAGATCCAGGTCGCTATTTTAGAGAATATCACAATGCAATGCATACACACGCTTTATCAGCCTTCAGCCTTGTTTACATCCAGGTTGAAAGCATGCGCATGTTCATAATCTGCAGTTGTTTATGCCTCGTGAAAAGCATATGCATTGTGTTGCGTTCTTTGCGCAAAAAAAACAAAAAAGTATTCTCGTAGCATCACAAAGCTGAAGATGAGCCACTGATGTCACATGGACTGTTTTACCAGTGTTTTTACTACATTTCTGGATCTGGGATCATTTCAGTTGTATTGCTGTCTATGGAGGGTCAGATAGCTCTCTGATTTAATCAAAAATATCTTAATTTGTGTTCTGAAATTGAATGAAGGTCTTCTGGATTTGGAACGACATGAGAGTGAGTAATTAATGACAGAATTTTAATTTTGGGGTGAACTAAACCTTTAATACATAAATTAACATACTTCTTTTAAACACTGAGTTGAATCAATAACAAGAAATGTTGTATTAAAACAATTTTATAAAAGCCCTAGGAGTCTAAATCCTGCACACCATATAACCCACACATTTATATATCATTGATAAGGAGGTTTGAATCATTTATTCGGCATAATAATAGGGTTATTATAAATGTGCTTCTGGTACTTTTTCATACACATGGTATGGAGGTTAAAGAAAGGTATTAATGTTCCTTCTTACAGTAGTTCTGGTCATTTGTCAAGATGCTTATGAGGTTTGAACTACTCACAAGCCTGTCATGAAGAATAGCATATGAGAATAACAAGAAGGCAATTTGGGATTACTGTGTTGTTTTGTCACTCAAACGATTCTAGCGAATACATACTTCAAGTTTCATTTGATTTTATGTTTTACACTTATTTTAACACATTCATGCAAAGTGCTTATGTCAGAAGCTGCTGTCGGTTGCCATTGTTTTTGGCTTCTACATCTGTGTTCTCCAAATTACAGTAGTACAGCCAATTGCTTTATCATCCAGATGAAGAGGAACTAGGGCATATAATCTGAAATCTGAGGAGTGTTAAACTGTGCATTGGACATAAGGGAATTGGGAACTAAAGTATAAACGGGCGTCCAAATCTCATATTTCCAAACAAAGAACATTAAACATTTAGTCATTAAACAAATTAAACATTTTAAATCTGCTTTATTTGGAGTTTGAACCATGTGCAGATAAAACAGTGTAACTTTATGCCATGTTTGTTGTCTGCATTTCAATATATATTTAACAAACCTTTGAATTTTGTGTTTGTATGTGATGCAGGATTAAACACATCATGGTTGATTATTACAATAAATTATGTAAAAACAAATCTTTTCTTTTCTGTAATCTCTCTCTCTCTTGCAACCTCTTTCATTGTTTTATAGTGTGGAAAGGGGGCAGAGAACTTTGACAAGTTCTTCACACGCACACAGCCACAGCTGACCCCTCCTGATGAGCTGGTTATCGCCAACATCGATCAGGCCGAATTTGATGGATTTTCCTTCATCAACCCTCAATTCGTCCATCCTTCCATTGTCAACATTGAATAAAACAGGGGGGGAAAAGAGAATGAATGTGAATCTACCTACTACCACAAAACTCTACCCTTGCCTTTACCCGTTTATCTAACAATGTTAAACCAAAACCACAGTTATCTCGAATCGTTGTTTCTTTTTTTGTTAAAAATCTAGCAATTATTTTTCACATTTTTCACATCATTTCAATGTAGGCCAGTCGAAGAGTTTACCTTTATGATTAAAAAATAGATTGAGAGATTTTTTTCTGACTGCGTAACACTTAAACTCTGGTTAGTAAGGGCTGTTTACATTACAAACTGATTGTCTGACTTAGTGCAGACCAGTTTTAAAAGTCTAGAAAGCCATCTTATCTCAAGCATGATTTCACCACATCTACAACAAAGCCCCATAACAGATACAGAGTTGTGTGCTTCCTAAGACATTCTTGCCATTCAGGATTTCTGAAGGAAATCGCCAAAGCCACTGGGGTTTCTGTCTTCCCCTTAGCACTATACCAATTTATCTATTTACAGAATTACTTCTGGTGTCAAGTTTCAGTACTCGCTCTTTGGAGTCTCCAGTGTTTTCTCATTGTAAGTGTCATTAAATGTTTTAAATAAAATACTAAACATCTCTCAGTCTAATATTTGCACATATTTCAGGTATGACTTGGCACACCAGTTTAACAACTTGTTTGTAATTTCTGTTTGTTCTATAGTATAGGGTGCCAAGAGTTTCTGCAGTTCACAAGCTGAGCTGTGGATTCGTGAGATGTTATGAAATGTTTCATGTTTCAAGATAGTGTTTTTTTTTTTTATATATGCTATGTTGTTGCATATAAATGGTTTTATTTTAATTAAACAGATTCATACTTTTACCCATAAAAATGACAGAATAATAAAGGTATTACCTCGTTATCCCTTTAATTCACCAAGTGTTTTTTAAAATATCCTCTTTTACCCACCATAGTAGAAATATCCTGGGAACATGAGAAAATGTTGTGCATGTGTGTCTGTGTATGTGTGTTTTCTGTTTCAGTAATGAGGAATATTATGAGAGAGAGAAATATCTAAGTGTTGGCATTTATGTCAAGCTCTAATTATGTTGTTCTTAAACTCATTGTCTGCATAGAAGTAAACACTAAATAGTAAAATGCTAATCTGCTATACCTGTTGTATTACCATTACATCATTATGTTTGGATTTAACATAATTGATTGTAAAATGTAACACCATTATGCCATATTTCTCCTCTTGCTGCTTCAACATTTTGATTATACTTAATAATACATGCTATTTAAACACTATAAGAACCTTTTAATACTAACTAAATGTGACTTCATTGCATTACAATGGTGAAATTTAGAATGAGGGAAAAAAATGTAAGTGAGTTTGCATTAAAGAGGTAGTTCACCAAAAAAATGGAATCATTCTATAATTTTTTACTCACCCTCAAGTTGTTCAGAACCTGTATGAGTTTCTTTCTTCTGTTGAACACACAAGAAGATATTATGAAAATGTTGGCAAGCAAACAGTTGTCGGCAGCTATTGACTTTCACTGTGCTTTTCCCTGTAATATGGAAGTCAATGGCTACAAGCTACTATTAGGTAACCAGCAAGAGTAAATGATGACAGAATTTTCATTTTTAGGTGAACTCCCCCCTTACTATAATACCAAGGTTGAATTATTAGCTGGTTTAAATGTTTTAGTAACTTTCATAGTCCCGTTTTATGATTATTGTCCCTTTTAAATGTGTAATTTTGTATTAACCACATCATTACACAGTCAGCTACTATAATGCTATTATTCAGGTAGATATTTGTGCAATTGTTGATATCATTGGTGTGTACTGTTGTAAACACTGTAACATGACATGGAAATGACCTTGTAGTTTGCGTAACGAAATCATGTGCTTTCGCCATTCGATTTTCCAACTGTACTTCGTCAAAACACCTTTGCTTTTGGCTGTTATGTGTGACCTAAACGGATCCCATGGTTTTAAAATTTGAGCTGATTGGCTGCTGTCATCCTACTATGGTCTGATAACTTGCCTTTGCTTGCATGTTTTGGTATGAAAATCCACTTGAAAAGATTTGTGTGTATTTATGAAGAATGTTTTGTTATCAAAGGAATATAAAATTGTGATTATAAGCTTATTACAGCATGGAGTATGAACAAGGCCGACAAATATGAACTATTTTTCTCCTTTCACTTATTTAATACCTCTAAGGCCCAGATTCACAAACAGGGCTTAGCTTAAGCCAGGACTAGGCATTAGTTAAATTAAGATATTTAAGCTACTTTTACAAAAATGCCTTTTAAGAAAATATTACAGGTGTGCATTTTAACACAGAACAATGACACTGACATGTTTTAAAATGTCAAAGCAAGATATTTTCATCTGAGACATCTCAAACATTGCAGTTTAGTCTGGGACTAGCTTAAGCCTTGTCTGTGAAACCGGGGGTAAATTTTAATTATTTTAACGTCTTGATATTGTAGTTTGTGGTTCTGTATGTTCTTCTCTTCTTTTTCTGCTGTTAGAAGTAATGCAAAGTATGTAGTAAATTTCAGAATTAAATGAAAACCACACATGGCAATTAGTTTGGTTAGATTTTAGATCATGTGTCAGTTTTCTTCTAGCACTAATATACTTGCCAGTTTAATGTGTTTCCCTTTATAACAGAACAGAGAATATATGAAAACGTGGCATCTTGTCTGTAGTTTAGATCAGCTCACTTCTGTCTTTTTTTCCTAAGATTTATTGGATGTTGACTCTGCCATAGCATCCCTTTGTTGAATTTGTTTGCAAACTCCCATCTTTATTTTCTTGGGTCTTTCCAAAAACCTGATTTGTATCAGTGCCATGCTGAACCCAGCAGGATCAGTGTTGCACTAACTGTGTAGCCACAAAAATCTTTACCAGTATTGAATCCAGTATTCTGCGCATTAGTTTCATGTAGCCATACTGTTAACTGAATGCTGTTACTGCTCTTGAGATCGCAGTAAAGCATATTTTGCTCTGTGTATCTGCCATTCAATTATGTGCACTACCCTGGCTGTTGTAAAGAAAGTTGCATAGCCACCTTTAAAACAAAAAGGTTTAACATGGCATGCTTTGAGTTTCCTCTGCTGTAAGATGATCCATCTGCCTTACCCAATTATTTCTATTGTTGTGCTGTTGAATAAATGATTGAAAACACGAACAAATGAATGAATAAACTGCTATTATCATTGCTTGTTTTTTTTTCCATAAATTGTTTAGTTTTGTTTTAGTTTTACCACCCAAAAATGTAAATTCTGTCATCATTTACTCACCCTCATGATGTTCAAAATCTACAGGTTTGGAAAGACATGAGAGTAATTGAGTGAATGACAGAATGGAATGAACTAATCTTTTAAATGTGACGTATCTGCTTCTCTAGTCATCTATTGTAATGTAATCGGATTTCATTAATTTATTATTTTTAAAACCCAAATTACAAAAACAAGTTGGATTACCCAATTAGCAATTCATGTTTGTTCCGGTACTGTTATGTTTTGTGTTTGTTGAAGAGAAGAGCAAGAACTTGGCTCCTAGTTTTATCATAATATTTTTCATTGCTTTGTGTTCTTAATGTGTTGATTGATTAGTTCATCACTATGTTGTCCTTTTGCTTTGTGTGACTCAGTCCACCTGTTTTATTTTCATCTGTTGAGTTTTTCATTTAAAGGACAAATCAACAGAATGCCTTACTTTGCTCTCTTCCTGTCTCTAAATAGCAAGGTCCTGAATTAAACCCAAAGCACTATCTCTGTTCTTACATTCTAATATTGGTCCACAATGTATAAATAAACCAAGTAAAAAATTGTATTTTGTAGCTGTGTTTGTTAGCCCTGCCTTTGTTGTCTTAACAGATTATACGCTATTTCCCTTTTTCCATGCAATCCTTGTTGCCATTTATACCTAATGTATGATATTGCAAATAAAGAAGGGAAAATGAAACTCAGTCTGTAGATGTCCCTTCTTAAAGATGAAGCTGTCACTGATTTTGGTGATCTGTTATGGTGTCTCATGGACCAGAGCAGGGTGCAGATAAAAATGTAATGCTAAGAGAGTCAAAAGAAGCATAAAATGATCATTCTGAATATTTTATCCAGAAACTCAGGACATTGTCACTCATCTTACCAGAACGATTTCAGCAGGAGTTTTTCCTTTGACACATCACAGAGGAATATTTTTATTTGCTGTTAACACTCAAGCAAAATTCAACACTGCTATAGATTTAAATTAAAACTGCAGACGAGTTTTGTGTGCATGTCTGCTTGTCCACTGTCAGAAGCATATATGTGTGGGTCTTTTACTTCTTAGTAATCCAATTATTCCTAGTAAAGCAGGACACTCTTCTCCCCACAGACTTTGTAGACCATCTAAACCTCAATCCATAATAAAGTCTCAAGTGGTGCATTCATGAACCATTTACGTCTATGGTGGTACATTCATCTGTTTACACAGGGGGACAAAAGCTGTAAGAGTTAAATTATTTACAAAAAAAAAAAAAGAAGCAAAAAACAAACAAACAACAGAAGCCCATTAGAAACCATCACAGAAAGTCCTATTGTCCATTATAAACCATTAGCTTTTTCCAGTAAAACCTTGGTTTGGGGTTTAGGATTTAACATGCGACCAACAGAATCCATTACCTACCAGTAGACACCATTATAATATCCATTAAAACCATTCCCCATTATAACCATTAAATCCATTAACTTTTCTATTGTATTTTGTGCAGACTTCTAATTTTGTATATTTTTCCAGCAGGGATACGCTGCCTATAGCCTAAAGGTCCTAATTTTCACAACTAAAAACTTTAAAATAGAACAGTTGTCGTGTTGATAACAGCCTACCAGATCTCACGAATGTGCGTGTAAATAGTACGTCAAATAAAAACGAAAAGAAAAAAAATAATAAAGTAAATTGGACTTTGGCGTGTTAACGCTACGCAATAGGTTTAGGGTTGCTGGGTAGATGCGTATCACAAACTGCGTATTATGTGCTTGCAAGCATAATTGCTACAATATGCACAATAATACTTTGTATTATATGCACGCCAGATATGCGTTCCAAACTTTCACATTAGTCAGCCTCTGCCCCAACAACACATTAGCCTACCCCAAAAACAACATACATAACAACAGACGTGACACACCAAACAATATACTACATCATCTACCCAAAACCAATAAAAACAAGTGCAATGACAGTAGGATACGAATGCAAACAGTCGCTGTCGGTCCGTGACCCGTCAGTGACGTGAGGAGAGAGGGAGAGAGATGTTAGAGCATCACCATCACTAAGACCAGCACGATGAGAGATGCTCACCCTTAACATGTGTGACGGCTTTTAGAGGTTCGACTTCGGCAAACCTCTCTGCGATGAGATAAAGGCTGTTCAACATTTGCTTGAGAAGAACTGAAGAACGCCCTCTACAAAGGCACGTCTCAGCGCAGGTATTTGGAACTAATTTTGACTCAGTTGTGTGCGTTTGATTGCATGTTCAGATTTAAAGTGCTGTAATGTTTCATAAGACGCGTTCAGATAGGCTACCACTAAACCTCGTGGTTTTCCACATTTTCTTGTTAAAATTCTAATCAAAAACTTTTTTCCATGGATTTTATTTGCTGCATGATTTTTGCTATGCTCTTTTTGTCAATGAACGTAAATAGTGGAAGAGTCAAAGTTGGATTATTGACGTTTTTGCGCGGTGTCTAAAACGATCTCTTGAAGCCATACAAAATATAGCAGGTCCTTGACATACAATACTTTGTCGAGCAGCCGAACTCATAAATACAAATAAACGTTCAATTTTACCGTCAATACAGGGAGCATTTAATAGTTTAATTGTATCACGTATGTAGTCTCTCTCTCTCCCTCTCACTACGTTTTACGATCCAAAATGATGTGTGTTTATATATGTATATATATCGCAATATGCTGTTTATTCGTTACTGTAACATTTTTAGTGTGGTACACAACATATCAGTAGCAGCCAGAACACATAAAAAGAAATACCAAGGGAATGGGTCATGATGCAGTGGCCACTGTAAGTCTGCAAGACCACAAGTGCACATTAATTCTGATGTTTTGGATAGGGCCCAGTCATATATAATATGGCTGGAGGGTATGCAGTGGTATCACTTTCCCAGTGTTTTCACAGCATTCAAGCTGATTATTAGCGTCTTAGCTAAAACATGCTACAACTGCAAAGTGTCAAATACATAAACAATATGATTTACACAATAAATCCAATTATGAATTATAATTGCTTATCTAATTTATTGACAATTAATTAATTGCTGAATTTTTGCTCAACATTTGCATAATGTTGAGCAAGGGGGGAGATGGTTATCAGTGAAGTATAGGCTGTATTTGTGAGAAACTAGCTTATCATTTATTGAATCAATAGACTACTTATGAATCTTCAACATGCTTGCCATTATACATTATTGTCTGTGTCTGAAAGCTGAAAAAATGTGCCTTTGGAAGATGCATTAAAAGGAAACAATCAGAATTCATTGTTACTGTTGCTTCACATCCTTTCATTAAGATACCTTCATCTGATTGATTTTTTAAGCCAACATATACGTTTTTCACTGCCTTTGATATACAAAAAAATCTGTGTATTCAATTCAGAGACAGTTGAGCTAAACAAATATATAAATATGGCATCTGAAAATTGTGGTTGATGGTCAATTTCTGTGTATATATAGTTTTTGACTAAATATTTCACTTTCATGTAATTTCTACCATTTCTAATGTTGTACCGGTTATACTAACACTTACAATAAGGTGTCATTTGTTAATGTATTAACTAACATTAACAAACAATGAACAATGCATTTATTACACTATTTATTAATCTTTGTTAATGTTACTTGACAATTCAGTTGTGCATTGTTTACTCATGTTAGTTCACAATGCATTAACTAATGTTAACAAACTTGTGATTTTAAGAATGCATTAGTAAATGCTGAAATTAACATAAATTAACATTAATAAATACTGTAGAAATATTGTTCATTCTTAGTTCATGTTAACTAATGTTGTTAAGCAATGCTAACTAATGAACCTTATTGTAAAGTGTTACCATTGTAGCAATTAAATATTATTCTCTTTAAAGCGCTCTCTATTTTGTTGTAGACCATTAAACTGTTCCTGCTTCAGAAATCTGTCTGAAACCAGTTTTGTGAGGTATTGTTTTGCTCAAATGCTTTCTTGTGATGTTTTTGACTGAAGGTTAGCGAGGCATCATCCAAGCTTCATAAGCTTTCAAGAGCAGCATTCATTTTTGATTGATCTATTTTTAGAGTTAACACTGTTTTATAAGAGTAGTCACAGACAAGTTTGCTACAGATAAGCTTCAGCTTATGGCACATTCCCAAACAATGATCAACTCTCATATAATGTCAAGGCTACAGTTTTTTGGTTATCAAGTAATGTGCAACCCATGTCGACCATTAGACTTTATCCAGTGGTAGAACCACAGACTTTCTCTGGTGTTTTACAGTCACCTTCAACTGATATGACATCATGCTCATACCATCTACAGGATCAGCACAGCTTTAATTCAGCCATAGACATAACAAGAATGCAGAATCATATCATATTACTGGAAACATAATTATAATTATAAAAAATAGAGAGAAATCTCTCTTGTGTGCGTTACTACTTTTTTCTGCCATAGATTTGATAAAAGATGCTCAAAAATACCACCTTAGAACTACCAAAGAAGGCTTAGGCTGCTTCAAATATGTTATTAATGTAAGATACAAGCACACTGTAAACATTAGGTGCATTTGCCTTTATGCAGTGCTTTACAGACCAATTAGAATATAGCTAGTTAATGCCGTTCACAATTTTGTCCAACAATGGTGTTGAGGCAATATCACTGTGTACTGCCATCAAACTCAGAGTACCACTGGAAAGATTCAAATGCAGTCACTTGCTAATTCAACAATTTCAACAAAGCAGTTGCACAGGTTCTAATGATTCAGTTGTTTCACAATTGAATGGAACCTACGTTATATTGTGTTCTTTTAAATTAATAAAAAAAAATAGAACCCCCCCTATATTTTTACTGTAACCAGATAACCTGTATTATCTTAGCGTTATAGATGTACTTAACTACCATATGGATATTACTTTGACACTCATCTTTGACTACCAGTAACATAAAACTTCCTGACTGTAACACTGAAATGTGCAATTTCTGTGTAGCAGTTTAGAATATGTATTGTATCTATGACCCTATGGGATTTCTTGCACCTGTAGTACTACCAGCAAAGATGACCCTGCAAGAATTATGTCGAGTGAAAATAGGATGGGATGATGATCTGCCAGAGCAAGTAAAACAAAAGGTGGACAGACTGCCTCATTAAACTTCATCAGCTTGAAGAGTTCAAGGTGAGAAGATGCATTAAACCAGCAGATTTCAGAGAAGCTGTAGTAGCACAGCTGCATCACTTTGCACAGCAACTTATCTTCTTTTACGCAATGAACTAAAACGAGTGTACTGTGCATTGATTATGGGGAAGGCCAGAGTCGCCCCTCTAAAAAGGCTTACAATTCCACGAATGGAACTAACAGCTGCGACAGTAGCCACAAAAATGCATTTGATTTTAAAAAGAGAACTACAGCTGGAACTTAAACCTTAAGTGTACTGGACGGACAGCACAACTGTTCTTAAATTCCTCAGAAACGAAAACACAAGATTCAGAACATTTGTGGCGAACAGAGTCACAACAATCTGAGGAGCTCAAACATCGAACAGTAGAACCATGTTCATACCGCATTAAATCCAGCAGACTGTGCCTCAAGAGGACAGAAGGTCAACACTTTTTTGCAAAATGAAAAATGGATCTCAGGCCCAGAATTTCTTTACCAATTCCCACTCGAGTGGCCAAAGAACATGGACCAAATAATGATATCTGCAGATGATCCAGAGATCAAGAGATCAGTTGGTCAATTCAATACAGACCCAACACAGTAACAATTCAGTTAGACAACTCATTAATCATTTCTCCTCTTGGATAAAGCTTCAGCGCATCGTAGCATGGATGTCAAAGTCAAATGGAAAGGAACTAACATTGATGATGATGATTAGAAGGAGGCTGAGCTTGCAATAGTGAAGCACTGTCAAAGAGAGAAGTTTGCAGAGGAGATATCTGCCTTGCAAAATGAACAAGCCATAAAAGGATGGAGTTCAATCTACAGGTTGAACCCTGAGTTGCTTAATAATGTTTTATATGTTGGTGGAAGACTTATATGTTGCTGCTATGCTGGAAGAAGTCAAACGGCCTATGATTATTCCAAAGGATCTTCATGTCACCAACTTGATCCTACAGAATGTTCATGAGAAAACAGGACATGGTGGTAGAAATCACATGATTTCTACATTACAACAGAAATACTGGATACCAGGTGCCAGTAAGACGACACGAGTGAAACGAGTGAAAGTTCTAAGATCAGACAATGGGACCAATTTTTTAGCTGCTGAGCGTGAGCTAAGACAGTCCATTGAACAATGGAACTACCAGAAGATTCATGACCATCTCAGTCAACAAGGAATTAGGTTGGTTTTCAATCCTCCCACTGAATCTCATCATGGCGGGGCGTGGGAAAAGACTGATACGCTTAATAAGAAAAATCCTTAATGCTACAGTTAGAGAACAAGTTCTTGATGAGGAATGCCTTCAAACTGTTTAATCTGTGAGGCAGAGGCTATAATCAACAGTAGACCAATCACTGCAACATCAAGTGACATAAATGATTTAGAAGCTTTGACTCCGAATCATTTGTTGTTACTCAAGACAAAGCCATCATTGCCTCCAGGACTGTTTGACCACAATGACCTGTATTCTAGACGCAGATGGAAGATGGTGCAATACATTTCTGATTTGTTCTGGAAATGTTGGTGTTGTAGGAATTCATTGACATTAGCAAGAATCATTGAAACTATTCCTGACAAGAAGGGACTCGTCCAACAAGTCTGCTTTAAGACAAAAATGAACATTTTTGAAAGACCCATAACAAAACTTTGACTCTTCCAAGAACTCTTCCATGTCAAAGCCAGTTTCAATAAATATAAGCAATGTCATACATTTAATCATAGGCACACTTTAAAATCAATTCTTTACATACTTTATAAATGAGGCACATGGAGTGGACACCATGAAAACACTTAGGCTACATTCACACAGCAGCAGAATATGGTTGTCAGTCCTGTATTTGGGATCGACATCATATTTTGTCTCAAAATGCCTCGCTCACACAGCAGCTTACAGTTGTGTTTAGAATTCTGTCTGTATGAATGTGCACAAAACTGACAGGAGCAGCTCCAGTGGAAAACTGACTGGATCTAAACTTTCAGATGACATGTAGTTAATTTTTGTCACTGTAAAATCGCTTTAAAAAAGAGAACCCGTAAAAGGTCTCGGAATGACACGTGACGTAATCAAGTGATGTGTAATGTAGGAGTTGAAATCTACTGCATTACATACCGTTCCACTCTCAGCTCTGTGGTCTCTGCTGCAGTCCAGTTTGCGCACATTTCTGTTTATTTAGTTTTTTATGAGAACAAAATCCTCCAAGCTTAAAACATAGACTAGCCCCTCTTACACTGCAGGGTTGTATTATTGACTATGTCATCACTACGACACATGCGTTACGGCACTGGATCCGGCTTCTGTTTACACAGAGCTCGTTCTGGGACTGAACGCAGCAATGTTACTAGGTCTCCAACTAATAAATCCCTGGACGGATTTGTCCAGTCTTGTTCTATTCACAGACCTCGTGTGTTCTGATAATGCGGTTGTGATTAACTAGTATGAGTTTGGTTACAAGTTGTCACACCCGCAAATAACGGAACTGTGTGTGAACATAACCATATTTAGGACTAAAATATAGGACTGACAACCGTATTCTGCTCCTGTGTGAACGTGGCATTGAGTGGAGTCCCTGATGACTGATGACTATAGTGAAGCATCCATGATTCCTGGAGACTCTGACATGGTGGCTATGATGGCACATTCCATTAGACTAATGGGCCGATCGCCGAAACAATGAAGACCTTCCCGATATGAGGCACTATTTTTAAAATAACTGCAAATGCAAAATCGAAAAGTGCAAAGCAGCGCTACCCTCCGCAAGTCTCGTGCCAAAGCAGAGAAGAATGAGTCACAGAAGAGCAATGGCGAAGGTGTGCCATGTGCTTCTACCATGATTACCAGAGATAAACAATACGAAACACATATGTGTTCTGTATTGATGTCGACTCCCTGCTAAATTATTTTTCCTCTCCTTGAAATCCCGACTAATCATACCCCCACCCTAATCCTTCCCCACACCTAAAGGCTTGTACACATTGGGGCGATTATCGTTACGCGAATATCACCAACATTTAACGCCTTTTAACTAGGGTTGTAACGGTATACCGGTATGGCGGTTTATCGTGATATTGACATGTACGATTTTCATACCGTGCATATTTGCTCCCGTATTTAGATACCCGGGAATATACACCGCTCTCAGCGAAAGAAGTTTGCCGTGAGCCCATAGGCAAACTTTTCTGGCCAGCATATTCATTGAGTGGGATCGCAGCCCCCCTGGTGGTTGATATACGCCACTGCAGTTATATTGTCGGACCGCACTAGAACATGACGCCCCGCCGAACTCTGATGAAAGACCTTCAGGGCCTTGTACACCGCAAGAAGTTCTAGGCAGTTTATGTGAAGTAAACTTTGCGCCCTGTTCCAAAGCCCCCGGGCTGGGTGACCACTCATGATCGCTCCCCAGCCGGTGAGGGAAGCATCTGTTACTAGGGTAACCCGAGATGTCTGGGTCCCTAGCAACAGCCCTGACTCTAGGAACTGCTGTCTTCTCCAAAGCATCAAAGTACGAGCCCCAGCTCGAGTTACTCTGATTAAACGCCAAGGGTTCCCCCTCGGGGAAAACCCCCTGCTTTTTAGCCACCACTGCAGCGGTCTCATATGTAACAGCCCCAGCGAAATCACACTGGAGGCTGCTGCCATCAAGCCTAACAGTCTCTGGAAACCTCTTACTGTGAGAGCAGAGCCCTGCCTGACCTGTCTGGCCGCAGCCAGAAGAACATCGATCCGAGTGGGTGACAGTCGTGCCCGCATCGAAATCGAGTTCCATACTACGCCTAGATAAGACGTTTCCTGGGCCGGAGAGAGAACGCTCTTCTTGGCATTTAGTCTTAGACCTAGTTTGCACATATGGGCCAGGACGACATCTCGATGTCTGCAAACCTCGGCCCGAGAGCTCGCCAGAATCAACCAGTCGTCTATGTAATTTAGAACACGGATACCCAGTAGCCGCAGCGGGGCTAGAGCCGCATCTATTACCTTTGTGAAAGTGCGAGGCGACAGAGCGAGACCGAATGGGAGGACACGAAACTGATAAGCCACCCCCAGAAAGGCGAATCTCAGAAACCTTCTGTGTGACGGATGTATAGACACATGGAAATAAGCATCCTTCAGGTCTACTGTGACAAACCAGTCCTCGGACCTGATTTGACACGCTACCTGCTTTAATGTAAGCATCTTGAACTTCAGCTGACTGACTGAGAGGTTCAGTTGTCTGAGATCTAGGATGGGCCTCAGCCCCCCGTCTTTTTTCGGGACTACAAAATACTTGCTGTAAAACCCCGCTTGTCTGTCCGCCTCGGGAACCACCTCGATGGCCCCTTTTTGTAACAGAGTAGTCACCTCTTGCACTAACACACTCTGAGACTGGTATGAACGAACTACTGTGTGAACCACCCCTCCGTAGCGAAGTGGCTGAGATTTGAATTGGATAAGATATCCGTATTTTATTATTTGTAGGAGCCAGTGAGAGATTCCCTGCAGCCCTTCCCACGCTTTCATGAAACATACTAAGGGTACCAGCCTGTCGAGACTGGTCCCTAAGGGCTTTTGCCCCCCCGGCTCGCCGGGAGGGTAATGAATGGGCTGCGCCAACCCCCTCGGGGGAAGGATGCCCACCAGCTCCCCTGAGACGCATCCCAGGGGCCGCTGAGGAGCACCAAAAAGAGCCACGGGTGCCGTGTGTCTGAATGACACCCCTGGCTGGTCTCTCACTGCCTCCTGAAGTTTCTCAGGAGGACTTCTTAGATAGGCTCTTCTTCGCCGTTAGCACCTCCCTCAAATCTCTCCTCGGAGCAGATTGTCTTGAGGATCCGTATTGTCTATCCCCTGCACCCCAGCTTCGCGGGGGGGCACGGGACGCCACACTTTCCTTCTGACTTCCCCTTTAACCAGAGGAAGCCTTCTGTGGCCGCTGCTTATCCCGCGCCGCCGTTTGCTGCGCACGGCGGGGAAGAACAGACTGAAAAGCAGCCACCTCTTTTTTTGACTGCTGGTGCCGCTCTACCACCGTCTCCACTACCTCCCCGAATAACCCTGAGGGAGATAGTGGAGCATCCATAAGCAAAACCCTTTCTTGCGTTTTTACCCCGGATAGGTTTAACCATAGGTGGCGTTCGGCCGCCACCAGAGCAGCCATAGACCTGCCTATAGCTCTAGTGTACTCCCTGGTGGCGTGCAGAGAAAGATCGGCCGTGCGTCCTAGCTCAATTATATCCTCCGGATCAACTTGTTCTCTGCCACTAAGGTCTTTGAGCAGTTCAGCTTGATAGGCTTGCAGCACCGCCAGGGTGTGCAAGCATGCACCAGCCTGACCAGCAGCCGCATAGCCTCTGCTGACTAGCGTTGACGTAATGCGCAGTGGCTTAGATGGTAAGGAGGGGGATTTCAATGAGGATGCTTCTCCCGGCGACAGATGGCTAGCCAGCGTCTGTTCTACCGGGGGCATCCTCCTATAACCCTTCTCTGCCATTCCTGCCACATTTCCATAATAGTCCGAGGCAGGAATGAAGGAACGGGCAGAGAAGGGTTTCTTCCAGGACCTGCACACCTCCGAGTGAAGGTCCGGGAAGAATGGCAGACTCCTACGAGCGGTCGGCGGCCTCGGCCGTAAGAACCGCTCATCAAGCCTGCTCGCCTGTGGCTCAGTCCGCTGGGCTTCCGGCCAATCGAGACTGAGCCTTTCAACAGCGCGAGTCACTACTTCAAGCAGTTCGTCATACTGCTGTGACTGCTGTGCTGGCTGGCTGTCCACACTCACAACATCAACCTCCTCGGAGGAAGATGAGTGCCTCTCCACGGACGGACCGGCCCGAGGGGAAGTAGCCGCTCGCGGCGCTTCCGAACCCGGTACCCGGCCCGGTCGATTCGGTTGGAAAGGAGATAGAGGATCACTCGTCTCCATTTCCCCCAATAAATCAACCTGCGATCCCCATGAGCGCAGACGCCGGTTCGCCTCAGCGACAGCGGGGCCTGACCCACGGGGAATGCCCACGAAGGCTCCGTTCTCAAAGAGAGCCCTTCGTGAGCGGAGAGTTGCCAAGGAAAGCTCATTACAGCACGGGCAGTCTCCTCTCTCGAGAGCAGATACCGCGTGCTGTTCCCCCAAACAAGCTACACACATCTCATGTGTGTCAGCCGGAGTCAGAAAACGGTGACAAGGGCTCACACATTTCCTAAATTGCATATCTTGGCTCATGGTAGTTTCTCAAATTATTTTAAATTTTTAAACTAAAGACAAACAGAGCTGCGACAGACTCACAGTAGAGCGCGTGCTGAATGAAAAGAGCTAATGATTGATACAGCGCACCTGGGTTTATAGCTCCAGCTGTCATGACGTCACCAGCTATGACGTCTGGAGCCTTATTTGGACAGATTTCACAGCAGTTTCAGAGCGTGGCTAACGCCGAGGCGTTTCCCAAAGCGTCTATAGACGCAGTGTCTCGTTCCTTCAAGGAACTGGGGTTATATACATAACCCAGAGACGTTTGCTCTACATTTGCTCTTCTAAAGCTAATGGAATGGAGATTGCGATCAATCTATTAATTCTAAACTATACTAATGCATTCTAGTCTAATTATAACTAATTATATTATTTATCATATAATTAACATGACTACTATCATAAACATATTCTTTTAAAATGTGTTTTAACTATTGGTTTTCCCCACCAACATTAAAAATGGCAGAAAAAGAATAAGAATAGGGATGATTTTGACTGGGAAATTTTTCAAGCTAGCTGATGCTGATTACCTCACGGAGGATCTCCCGGACAGCGCAGGACAGAACTGGCAGGATGTGGTGCTACAGTGCCTGATGGACTACTTCGCCTGAGGTGAACGCACATCGCAAGAACCTTCACCTGCACCAGAGCGCGCAACGCCTTCACCTGCACCAGAGCGTGCAACGCCTTCACCTGCACCAGAGCGCGCAACTCCTTCACCAGCAACTGAGCGTGCTGCGCAAGAGATTGCACCTGAGCGTGCAATGCCTTCCTTTGCACCTGAGCGCGCAATGCCTTCCTTTGCACCTGAGCGCGCTGCGCAAGAGACTGCACCTGAGCGCACAACGCCTGCACCTTCGCAGGCGAGTGCGCAACGCAGGCTTAATCCCCACCGTCCCACCCACTTATGCTCTCTGCCTCGTCGTCGTCTGACAGTCCTGCAGTTCACCCTCAACTCACCGTCCAGCCAGAGCGAGCCACGCAGGACTGCCATTCTTGGCCTTGGTCCTCCCTCACTCCAGCTCCACCGTGGCCTCCCGAAGCCCCTCATCCGTGCTGGTCGCCGACCTTTGCTGTCAGCTCAGCTCATCAGCCTTCTTGAAGCTCCCCCGACTTCAGGCCCCTCGCCGGAAAGGAACATTAAGTACCACCCCCCCTCCCTTATTATGTATGTACTTTTGCTTTCACGGCACGAGGACGTGCCTTTCCGGAGGGGGGTGTAATGTCACGCCTTGTGTTTTGTTTATTGTCTGCTCTGTTTAGTTTTGGTTTTGTTTTCGCCCTTCCTGTGTTTCCTTATTTGGTCTTCTTCCTGTCCTTGTTTAGTTAATTAGTTATCTGTCCCACCTGTGCTCCTCACCTGTCCTGATTTCTCCCTGATGTTCTCCTGTTTAAAAGCCCGTTTAGTTTGTCTTGTCTTTTGTCAGATTATTATCGTTACTTTGAGTCCTTCCTGCCTTTAACTACTCGAAAGCATGACAATTTTGTGTTCTGTCACTGTATATAATTATTTTTTAAATTACCATAATACTGTTATAATATACCACTAATATTAAGAGTCACACGGGCTAGGAAAGAAACCAGAGTGAATACAAATATGAACAAATATGAAAGTTCTTTAGGAACTGATCCACTTAGACAACACAACATTTAGTCATGCCTGAATAAAAATTAAATTGATCTATAAGTGAGATCTTTTATTGAGCACTTGATTAAATTAAATGTGCATCTCTTTGTTTGCAGCTTTTAAGCTGTCTACTCTATAATAAAAATCTTTTTACTGTATTATAGCAATGAATATCACAAAATGTAAGAAATGCTAAAAACATTCACTTGATAAAACTTGGTTTAATTAATTAAATCGTACATTAATATGAGCGCACACACATTAACTATTTGTTGATAAAGTAGAAACTAAACAAACATGGCTGATTGGGAGATTCGCTTTCACTGTGTGCTGCGGTGTAAAAGAGCCAAAAGTTTTCACACCTCTGATGCAACTGGCAAAGCAAGAACCAATTCCAGCAAGGTGCCACTAAAATTTCTTCTTTAATGAGAATAGTAAAGAATAGGAGCCAAAAGAGAGATCAGCCAAGAGCAGGTGTTCATCCTGATGATTTATTCATGATCCAATTATGAGCTTCAACCAACATTCTGTCACAAGTGCAGTGACATTTCGACTACTATTAATTGCTTTATACAGTCAGTCTGATAATCATGCAACGCTGAATTTCATTCAAAGATGCTCCATTCATATGTAAAGCAGATGGAAAATCTAACTGGTGACTGGTGCCATAACTGTGTCGTATTCTTAATAGTCAGATGGACACTGAACACTGATGAAGACTGCAAATGTCAGGCATTTATCGCTCTTTGGGAGAACCATTGATTTAGAGATTACTTCTTTCCGAAAGCATGTGTCAGAGTTTTTGTGTAGTTTCTTTGTGTTTTGCTCCCCATGTGTCTGCCCTTGCCCATATTTGGTATTTCCTTGGTCTATGTGATTATTGGTTGATTTACTCCCAGCTGTCCTTAGTTCTGTCCTCGTTAGTATGTGTATTTAAGCGTTTGTGTTTCAACCCTCTGTGTCAGTCTTTAAGTGTCAACCCATGTGTGTTCATTTCGACGTCCGAGATTATAATTAAAAGAAGTAGTGTTTGCAAGATCTCTGCCTCGTGTTATCCTTCAACCACAGCCAGTGTGACAGAAAGACTGACCAAAACCGAAAGGTAAGGATGATTACCGCAGAGGAAATTCTTCACCGCCTCCTAAATTAACTCACTCCTCTTCCCGCTTCGCACGAGTAACGGCAGGAGGCCATCCTCCATTGCCCAGCTTGCGATTCGCCATTCAGCCGAACCTGCTCCCGAAAAGCGGCACTGTATGGAGGCAAATTAGTGCCAGCATTACAAAAACCTTCACAATATAGAGTCAAATCAGTGGCAGCTCCCCAAAGGCGAATCCAGATCCCTGCGGATTCCAGTCCGTGTGGTTCGTGTCCAGATTTGTGGGCTGACATGCCAGCTCTAATCCCTGTGGATTCCGATCCGCAGTTTCCCAATCCAGTTCCAGAGTTACGGCCAGAAGTGCCGTTCCCGAGTCCAATTCCAGAGTTTCAGCTGGTAGGTCTGAATTCAGTTCCAGAGTCTTGGCCAGGAGTGCCGATCCCAGTTCCTAGTTTACAGCCGGGGGTACCGATTCCGATTCCAGCCCCTCGATTCCAGCCAGGAGTGCCGATCCCAATTCCTGCCCCTCGATTACAACCAGGAGTGCCGATCCCAATTCCTGCCCCTCGATTATGGCCAGGAGTGCCGATCCCAAATCTAGTTCCTGTTTACGGTCAGAAGAGCCGTTTCTGATTCCAGTCCCTTATTTACGGCTAGGAGAGCCATTCCATTCCCGATTCCATTCCTGAGTTACGACTCGCACTGCAAGAGTGCCCTCCAGAGTTCGCTGCACAAGAGAGGGCTCATAAATCCCCGCCCTCCCACCCACTAGTGCCAGCATGGCCAGAGTGCTCCCCGACTCCACCTCCGGCCTCTGAAGCCAGAACTCCGCCTCGGGTTCTATCATCGCTCCAGCTCCGCCTCGGGCTCTATCATCCCTCCAGCTCCGCCTTGGTCGGTCGGAGTCCATCCAACGCCTTGGGACTCCATTCCTTCGGCTTTGCCTCTTCCTTCTATCCCTCCGGCTCTGTCAGGCTCCTCCCTCCCTCCGGCTCCGTCCTCTCTTGCTCTGCCACTGCCGTGGCCTTCCGGATCCCCTCAACCACATTGGTCACCGGCACTCTTTGGCTCCGCCCCCGTAGCCAGGATGCCCCTCAACCCTCTGTGTCAGTCTTTAAGTGTCAACCCATGTGTGTACAGTTTAACGTCTGAGATTATCTTTAAAGAAGTAGTGTCTGCCTCGTGTTATCCTCCAACCACAGCCAGCGTGACAGCATGACAAGTCTAGCAAATGCCACAGAAGCTTGTCAGAGCAGTATAGCTAGTATAACTGGTGATGAGGTGGTTTGGTATTTTAAATGTAATCATTAGTAGCATAGCATACTAGCTAATGTTTGCCGGGTTTTGACTTTGGTGTGCAGGTTTGTTTGTGCCTTTTTACTTATCTGCCATTTTATCTCTTCATATTTAATGATATAATAATATAATATAATGTCGTGGCACAAAAATTGATTTGATAAAAGATTTATTGGCACTAAAGACTGCTGTGTCACACCGGGTTAGCACATGGAATAAAGTCGAAAAATCATATAAGCTGACTGGCATAACCAGCAACAGCCTGCTGTTTTATTAGCAGTAGGAACACCTTGGTCAGCCTAATTTATTATCTTAGTTTTGCTGATGAACAGCATGATTATAATGGTTGGTCCTGTTAGATTAGCAGATATTGCAGCCAAGGATGCAGGTGGGTGGTACAAGGCAGAGGAGACCTTGTTTTACTAAGAAAAGCCAGTGTTAGCATACAATAATACACTTTGAACAGAGCACAAACTACCACAGTATAGCACACTAAAAATCCTTAAAAAAAACATAATCTCTTCTAAATTGTGGCATAACGGAACATTAAGCAGTCACACATTTCCCCTGCTCACATTTCTCAAAAACACATAGAATAACACTGTCTGCTGTTCATCCCCTTTAGGCTCACGCAAAGCATGCTGGGTACTGCAAAACCTCTTGATAACACAATATGTTTTTATTCATGCACAAATTCTTTATTGTTGCACAGTTGGAGTTATAACGAACAAAATATCAATTTCACAAATCCATAACAACAAAGAAATAATTACATAAATGCTGTAGTAAATGAAGACCATTTTTTATAACTGTTGCGCATTATAACATCACTGGAGCACATTTCCTGCCCAAACTTTGGAATGGTTCATGTTATTTGGGCATTTTATTAAAAATAATGAATCACTGGGATTACTCACATCAGTTTGTCATGACTATAATGCAGTGTTTTTGTTACTGCATCTTGTTTTTATTTATAGTTTTATAAATCAAAGGAGGTAAACATTAATAACATCTAAATAATAAATCACTTTCACAATCACAATGACCTCTAATTAAATATTTAAGTAAAATTGTTGTTTAATAGCCATCACGCAATATCAAATACACCTCTGGATTTATTATATACAAATAAATTAAAATCATATAAATTATTTAGCATTATGATCATTTATAATAGGGAATGTGCTTAATTGTTATGATACAAGTAAGTTGCCCCCCTCTACCTGGTATAGTAATATTTTATTCTCAAAGGGATGATTAGAGACTACATTTCTAATTGTGAAAGTTATTATGATTATCTGCTTGAGCATCATCACAGCTTCTTGGCAACAGCGTGGAGAAATCTATCCGCCCCCATCCTCTGATTTGTAACGCGCAGCTTTGACTTGATCCCCATTCAATACATTATCCAGACATTAAACTCCCAGCTGTCAGCATGCGAGGACTAATACAGCCATTATCCCCAGAAGCAGCAGCACAGCAACCATAAGTTTAAAAAGATAATATAAGGATCTCACAATAATACACGCACAACGTGCGCACTCCCCTGGCACAATAAAACAGCGGGGCTCCTGGAGATGTTGTACACGAGACGGTAAACAAACAAGCCAAAGCAAAGCATTTTTATGCCATCAATATGCCCATAGTATTTCCAGACGCCTCAAGGAGTTCAATTATTTAAGTATCACCCCTCCCCTGTGTTTAGCACAAAAAACAGAGCCTAGGTCTCTGCAGCAATAGCGTTATAAACGCAATGTCTGTAACTGTTACATCAAAACGCCCACTTTTAAAAGCCGTTGAAGTTCGGAACGAATCATTGAGTCGTTTGCTCAGTCCTTTCTTGTGCGACACAATTGAGAATAATTAATCAGACGCGAGGTAAATGTAACAATAGTGCGGCTTACCTTTCAAGCACGTCCTATGGTTTATGTCCGGTAAGATGCTTCTGTCTGTCTGCATCAGCACCAGCGCACACGGGGAGCGCCCATCCGCTCAGGGACCGTGTGGAAAGAGACACGCCTTCAACAAACACGAAAACGAAAAAAGTTCCGACTTTGCGTTTCTGCTTATCACAGAAACTTGCTTGTTGGCAGTAACGTTAACCACATATTAAAAAGCTAATGTTAAATCGTAAGGCAATGTTTGGCATGTATTAGACGCTACAGGAATAAATGAAATGAACGTATTTGATAAACGTTGATTTGCACTGCCATCTGTTGGTGAGCGTCGTAAGTGCATATTGTGTGGAAAACAGCATTTTTCAGCGGAATACACATATAAAATATAAATATAAACTCACATAGTCATACAAAAATAATAGATACACACCTAAACATACCTATATAACGTGTAGCTATATTTGTTTTTCTTATTTCCAGTGAAGCTGGATGCTGTATCCACACCAACAGGCGGTGCTAAACTACTGAGACACATCGCGAACAGATGCTCAGTATTACGAAATTATAACCGAATTGCTTTTTCTGAATGAATTATATGTGGTTTATTGCAGGGTGAGTGAGGGATGTGCTCCTGTGCGGATTCAGCAGCACTTCAGGTCTAGCCGGCGTCAGGTAATAAATATCCCCGTCCTGTCTTTATTATAAGCTTCTGTTTCAGACAGATATGATGCCTCATGCTTTGTTTTTCCTTATACTATTGATCACGAACCATTTCTGTAATGCGTATGTTCGTATAAGAAAAATACAATTGTAATATGTATTATACCTCTGAGATTTATTTTAGGATATCTGTTTTGTTAATGCGTCCATAGGGTTCATCACATCTTTTCTCACTGCATTGTATGAAAACAATGCATTTTAGCGTCATTATAACTAATAAAAACATGGTATGTATATTTAAATTCTAAAGGATGTCGATTTTGTTCTGTGTAAGGTGGTAGTTTGTATAGAAATGTGATATCTGGGGGATTGAGGGTTTGAGGGTTATGTAGGCTATCCGTTTCTTGACGATGTTGTAGAATGTATAAACTAATGCATGCATTTATTCATATTTTACTTTTAAAATACTTTATCCATACTTAATAGTACTTTTCATATTTTAATGCGCTGAAACGTTTAAGACACCTTTATTTATTACTGAATATAAACTGTAAAAACTACTTAGCAACATAGGCTGAACCAATGGCTTGAGTGGGGGGCGGGGCTACCTGTTTTGCCGACCAATGGAAGACAGGGGAGTATTTGGGAAACAGGTTTGAAATGCACATTATATCTGGAATTTACGGTGGCCGAGAGTGCAAAACAAATCACAATTCTGAAAACAAAATAACAAATTACAAATGCAAAAAAAACCCCAAAGAACAATTCTTAAAACACTACAACAATTCAGAAAACATTACAACAAGTCAGGAACACAACGAAAAATCAGATAAACCGGAAGAGGTAGAATCAGGGTATCTTCTGTGTATACCATATACATTTTCAAACTAAAAAATGGAAACCGAAAAAATGAAACCGAAAACCAAAAAGAAAACTGAGGGGTTCAATATAATTCTCAAATCATCTGTACTTGCCTAAAATAAAATCTAGAGATAAAACAGTTAGATACATCCAAAATCACAATGTTAGTTTAAATGTTTGACCTACACAAATGTGTGTCAAGCTCTGAGCTCTTGTGGTACACAGCCGTTGTGCCGAATTTTGACTCCCCTTCATTGAAATCAATAGTAACCAAAACCAAACCAAAAGTGGTTTACTTGTTTTCTGTCCCTGAACGAAAAATGGAGCCGAATTCTTATATTTTTTTTTTGTTTGAACAAATAAAAAACGAAAAAATGATCAGTTATCGGTTTCCATTTTTTAGTTTGACAACGGATATGGAATGGACGGAAAATACCCTGATTAGGTAGGTATAGTTTGAGATCGCGCCACTCATCGCTGACTCAACAAGACATCTGTCAATCAAGGAATGCAGGAAGAACAGCAGACTAGCTGTAAAAATTCTAGTAACAGTTTAAATATATTGTATGAATTACACTTTTTATGTAATAAAACATTTTTTTGCATGTATCTTTGCATTATTATAACTACTATTATTACTTTTGTGTTTTCTGAATTGTTATTAGGTATTAGATTTGCATTTGCGTTTGTAATTTGATATTTTGTTTTCAGAATTGTGATTTGTTTTGCACCTTTCGGCCACCGTAGGGAATTTCATTTGGTTCAGATATATACTGGAACACAAATTTCACACCTTCCCTTATTTACCCATTAGATTTCAATTATTACTTTTGGACCAAGGAAGCCATCATTCTAATTTACTTAGTTTATTGCTTGATACCTAGCCGAGTAAAATTCTTCATTAACAGCCAGTGAAAATAAGTTTGCTGTATATTGTTTCCTGATTGTCATTCAAGTAGTGTTCATTTTCATAGGAATAAACTGTTAATACAATGGTCAAGATGAATTGTATGATTATAAAAAAAGACTTTCTTTTTTTTTATCCTACACAGGCATGTTGTTCAGGATGGTGAAACTCAGACTACTCAACACAATTGCACCTGCGTACTTCTACACTGCAACCGTGGTCACATTAGCCCTGCACTTCTTCCTCTTCATGCCCACTGTTTTCCAAACTCCAGATGTTGAGCTAAATGTCCCCATGCTGGTCCACATCACCGTCTTTCTCTTCTTCATGGGGAATGCTTTGGGTAATTACACAATGACTATTTGGTATCCATCTGAGAGTTTCAACGAGACAGTAATTCCAGTCTGTTCACCCGACTGCCCAGACAGAATTGATGCCCACTACCTCCTTAATGGACGCCACTTCTGTAAAGTCTGTAAGAAAGTGATTCTAAAACGGGACCATCACTGCTTTTTCACAGGAAACTGCATCGGGAATAGGAACATGCGCTATTTTATTATGTTCAGCATCTATACGTCCTGCTGTTGTCTGTATTCATTGGTAATCGGGGTGGCGTATCTTACAATGGAATACTCAATTTCCTTTGAGAACCCACTGACGTTCCTCACTCTTCTACCACTCTCAACAGGTTACTTCTTCCTTGGTAAGTTTAATTTGCCTTTTTTCTTGAGGCTTTCCAACTTCACTTACCAACACTCTACTATTTTTGAAAATAGGCTAATTTTTCAACTTTTCTAAAGTTAAGTTTTACCATTTTCTAATCCATTCACCGGGTCTGGCGTTAGCACTTTTAGCTGTAGCTTAGCAAAGAACATTGAATCTGATTAGACCGTTAGCATTCTTGCTCAAAAATAACCAAATCGTTTTAATATTTTTCCTATTTATAATTTGACCCTTCTCCAGTCACATTGAGTAATAAGACAGATGGAAAATGTCAAGTTGTGATTTTCTAGGCCGATATGACTAGGATACTCCTATATTATTCCGGCGTAATAATCAAGAAACTTTGCTGCGGTACCATGACTGCAGCTGTCACAATGATATTACGCAGTGCCTGAAAATGCTGTATAGTATAGTATATATATATATATATATATGTATATGTATAGTATAGTACCTAGCCACATTGGTATAGAAAACTGCACTTTTTCATTTTCCAAACCTCTTTTTTAACATTTTTTAGTGTGATGCTAACGGTCTAATCAGATTCAATGATCTATGCTAAGCTGCAGATTAAAGTGCTACCGCCAGACCCGGAGATCGGCTGAATGGATTAAAAAACAGTAAAACTCAACTGTTTAACTTTAGGGGAGTTGGAAAATGTTCCTGTTTTCAAAAATAGTGCAGTGTTCCTTTAAGAATAAGAACATTCTTTCTTTTCTCCCCTCAGGTTTGATTTCAGGTCTCCAGTTCTTTCTGGTTATAATGCTGTACGTGTGGCTGGGTATCGGACTAGTTAGCGCCGGTTTCTGCTGTCAGCAGCTTCTACTAGTTGCCCGAGGACAGACCTGGTGCGAGCTGCAGAAAGGGCACCTGTCAGAGAGTCGTGGGACCTGGCGTGCCAACCTGACTGATGTTTTCGGTTCTCAATGGGCTCTGGGCCTTTTCCTTCCAGTTCAGACTGTGGAGACCATACCTGGGAACTGGCAGATCTATCATGATCACAAACATGACTGAAAATCCAAGAACTTGCCATATCAGTGTGTTTATCATGATTTGACCTGTGTGCACCAGTTATTAAATGTGATAAGGGCTTCAATGCATGCAACCGATCTACCTTTTTAGAGGATTTCTGTCATCGCTGTGCAAATTAGGAGAGTGTTATGTCACAAAGAGGTAGTAACACCCATATCTATGTCTATCAGCACTGTGCCGAAACTCAATTTGAGCCCTAGTTCAGGGCAGCAGTGATTAGCTGAGGTAACATCAGAGAATGAGGCCAGGATAAAAGCATAGATGGGTATATACAAAACAATACACACTAGGTAATCAGCACACTATTACACAAGTGGCCTGCTAAAATGTGGGTGACACTTAGTTGAAATGGAATTGAACTGGCCACAATCACAATCAAATTCAAATAAAAACCACATAGGCAAATAATACCGTAATACATACTAAAACTAAAAAAAATAAAAATAAATGTGTATTAATTATATATACATTAATTGACATTTAGAATGCAACACAAGACTGCTTTGATTAATTGCTGTTCATTTGAACTACAGTATATTCATCATCCTTACGATTTACACCAAAATATTAAATAAAAAACTATTTTCAACAATTATTTAAAAAGTTACTTTTTAAATTTTAATATTATCAAATTGTTATTGTTTTTACAGTTTTTGTTGCAGCCTTAGAGAGACCTTCATGAGAGAATTCCTAATAATTGCATTCGTCATGTTTGCTACCTCAATTCTAATTAATTTCAGTTTATTTCATCTGGACCAGAATTCAATTTTCAGCTTATTTCTGAAAAGCACACATGTACTTTATATCAACGTAATTTTTCTAAAAACGTGTGATGTTATTTATTTAGTTATTTTATTTATTTATTTTATTAGTAGTATAACCAATTTAAAATAATTTTCTATTACTTACAGTAAATGGCAAGTATAGTGTGGTTTTGTCATCAATGCCTGCATAAAGCATTAAGTTTTGAGCTAAATTAAAATTCATTTTTAGTTTTTTTCTTTTTAAATGTCAAATAATTTTGATTTACTGCACAATCAAACCAAGCAGTAAGTTTGTGCTATTTTTTCCCTTAGCGATCTGTCCAACATGGACAAAGTAATTAGTAATAATGGAGGGTCAATGTTCTGTAACTGAAACCCTCTTATAAAACAGCAATCCACTATTATGTTTCATGTCAGCCTTTCAGTTATTATAAGTGCACGCTTACAAAAGCTCTGCTCTCAGCCCTGTTTGATGTTTTGAAACATGGCCCACAACATCCTTTGGCTGCAGTTGATCTGAGCATCATATCTTATCAAAATATCCTTAACGTCAGTCTTAACTGGATCAGATTTCTAAGTTGTTTTAGATTCAGGTTAGTTGTTGAGAAGCTGGAGTTTATTATCCCATCACAGCTGAGATGATATATTCACATAATCAATTTCTACCACCTTTTTAGTGTTATACTGTTGTTAATTAATATTAAGTTTCTGTATATGATGCATAAAAAATATGGCATGCAATACTGATGAGCATTTTCTGTTTGGTGAATAGTTTTCTGTGATTGATTTATTTCTAACCCAACTAGGTTACCACCAAAACACAACTTTTAAGGTTTTTTTCTTTCAGCTTCAATATCAAAACCATGATTAGTGATCAAATAGTTCAAACTTAAAACAACCTTGAAATATATTTAAAACGCCTTTATTTTTGAAGGCACATAAAAAGTCAAATGACACCTACAAAATACAAAACTGCACTTCAGTACGATGCTAAAACTAAACGAGACTATTGCATAGATTTCTACTGCAAAAATGTGTCATTTAGTATCGGGTTCTGATAAATCAACACAATGTGTTTATATTTTTGGAAAGCACATACAAATGCAATCTAGAAAAAAGTAAATTTGTACAGCAAAGCACACTTGCGCAGTGTACATGCTATCACACAGTGCATTCATTACTCCACTAAACCTGAGGCCTGTTCAATAAACCCGGTTTATTTCAGTTAGCCTAACTTATTGCCAGTTAATTTGTATTTCAATAAGTCGGACTATCTGCCATAAGCCTGTCTTATTTGGTAAACTTGTTTTATGGAACAGGCCCCTGACCTCTGTCACCAAAGCTTATTAGTACCTGCTTTCCCAAACACAATAAACAGTCTGTATGCATGCAGTATAACAGATTGCTACAGAAAATACAAATTTGCCAATTTGCTCATTCACATCCAAACCTAAAAGACAATTACAACCTCCAATAAGAATGTAAACAACTCACTTAATAATACGACAAGGCATTATAAATAACAACCACATTTGAAGTGCTACTTCAAATACATTCTGACCAGCACAAATGGTTATTAGTCTTCTTAACGTCCATTGGTCTTTCCCACAGATAACAACAAGAACATTTACATAGAGATGCAACGCGTACACATACAAACAATACTATTACAAACACATTTCTACAAATTTTCTAAATATATATTCTCAATTTCACATTTTCTTCTGAATAAAAAAAAGCATTATTGTGCACTTATGTAAAAGTATTCTTATCTTTATCATTTGCTAAAGGCATTTATTAGATACAGGTGATTAGAAAAGCTTTTTTTTTTTTACAGAAGCTATAGCTGCGTTCCAGTTCTGTTTTTTTCAAGGCCTCCTTTTTAAATAGTAATGATTTTTATTGAAATAGAACTAGACGTTCTTTTCAAATTGAGTGTGCTAATAAATTCTGAACCACTGCTTCACTTTATTCAGAAAAAGGTGCGACTGTGACCTAAACACTATCTTGACACAAGGATAAAGATGGCTTATTTTGGATAGATAATGCTTGAAGTGTTAACTATATATCTCTGGACTCTATTGAAGACTCAAATCTTTGATGTTTCCAACCGACGTAACGACAAGATGACAAATGTGCGAAGCGACGGATTAGAAAAGTTAGAAAATATGACTGCTTAAATACTAAAATCCGAACCAGCTGCTACACCATACAACCCACATCTGTGATATCATGCTTTTCACCCTTTACAGAGTCCACCGGTGAATCCACTGGGGTCTGCTCGCTGTTTCCAGAGTTCTGGAGGATAAGCTGCAATCTTGTCCAGACTTTGGGATCTCCACTACATATGGCTTCCAAGAAGAGGTCGGTCTGAGCCTGCAGACTCTGAAGCTGGGCCTGGGAACGTTTATTTTGTCGAATAAGTTCCTTTGTGCGCAGTGTGATGCCCAGTAGCCCTGACCGATTCAAAATGTTATAGGTGTTGCAGAAGCGTTTGTGTTTGCTGGAGCTTGGGGAGAGGGCTTCTGGGAAATTCTCCACGTCGCTGCTCTGGGTGACTGAAGCTTTGGGACTCTTTTGAGGGAATGAAGCGAGGAAGGAGTCGGTGCAAAGTGAGAATGGTGAAGTGGTGGTGTGGGGCTCCTGAAGGTCAGAAAGCCTGGATGAGGAGCTTTCAACAGCCACGTCTTCAAAAGCGTGACCAGTTTCTCCCACAGAAGCAATGTCGGGGTCTTCGTCATAATCTGTGAATGTCTCGGACGCATCCTGCTTCAAAGAGGAAGTGTGGAAAGATTTGTCATCGTAATGGCGTCGTTGATGTCTTCCAGCATGACTGTGGTTTGACCTCTTGTTGATAGCACTAGGACCCTCGTCGACTGTAGAACCTTGTGGGGAAAGTTTTGGAAAGGTGTTTTGCACTGGGACATGCTTTCTGGAATGTTTCTGCTTGCCAGAGCTTTGGTTGGTACAGTCACCAGCTGGAGTGACTGGCTGTAGGAAAAGCAGCTGGGACTGAGGAACCACATCTAGTGAAGCGTTTAAGCTCCAGGGTTTTAATGCTGGGGCCGTGGAGTTGGGCTGAAACAAGAATGATCAATGAATAATTTTGTTAAACAGACATATGCTTTTGAGTTCTCATTCATAATAGCAGGAGGGGTCAGTGAGTCACATGTTTTTTAATCAATGCTACTCTTGATACACTTATTCTATGAGTGGCATGTTTGTAATTTCTGAAATAAAATGTATTTATTAAAATTAATTATTTAAGGGGAACACACAAAGTCAAAAATGTCAGGGTCTTGATCAAAAAGAGATCCTCATTTTGAGTAATTAAATATATATATGTTTGACTTCTGGCAAAGTTAGTTCTGGTTGTACAATGTCATATTGTGACAATTATATTTATTTATGAATTATTAAATCAGACTGCTTGCAAAATAATTATATATCCATGTGTGTATGTTTGGTGTGTGTGTATAAATATATATTAGTCCTGTCAAAAGATTAAATCGTAATTAATTAACTACACCCAAAATAACATTTTTGTTTACAGAATATGTGTTGTGCATTTTTTTTAAATATAAATATAAATACACATTTATAGAGCTTTCTCATATAAACTCTAGGTAAAATAAATAAATACAGTGACAAGCTACATAAACATAACATTTTTCAAAAGCACATGACCATGGTTTTATATACTGTACGACTACATTTTTACTTCTCTTTGGAATTGCAAACATCCTTTTGCAACTGACTCAGCTGCAAAATGTATAAAGGTAGTTATAGTTATCGGCTCATTCCGTTATGCAGCATGTCTTTTCTTCCTAGCTCTGATAAGCAGCAGCAGGAGACATTAAATCCACAAGCGGGAAAAAAGCTGTACACACCAGTGGCAAAAAGACCGTAGGCAAATCCTGTCTCCTACTGCATATCATAAAAATATTTAACCATCCACACCAATAAATTTCATTAGGTCCTGTGAAAAAACATGATATATCTCACCGTATATTAATATCCCAACTGAAAGGGGAAATTCAAATGCCTTTTCGCTATGAATACAGTAAATCACTGTTTTTGACATAAATTTACTTACAAGTGAGTTTTAATAAATATATTATGAGAATTTTTAATCTTTTAAAGTACATAACACGTTGGTCAGTTTAAACCATTTACAAATGTCCTATTCAGCTTATTGTACAGCTAATATTTTGAGACGAAAACACTGAGCAGCAAATTATTTAATCCAAGAATTGAAAGGCAAATATCTGTAATGAGCGGTAACTAAATATAGCTTTTATACCAAAACAATAACATAACAGCAACAAACAGATATATGTCATGAGCTAAAGCTTTTCCAGAAAAGCAACATACACAGACAGAAATGTGTCATACCTGCTTAAGAGCAAGGTTGTTCATTACGATCATGGGAGAGACGCCTGGATGTGAGCCAGGAACGAAAGGCACCTGAGGAGCTGGCGGCATGCTTTGTGCTGCAGTACTGGTTGGTCCGATGTCTTCAAAGTCTGTATGGTCCAAAGCACTAAAATATCCTGAGCTGGCATCTAGTGAGAAAATATTGTAATATTGTAAAAGGTAAGCCCAGTAATTATGTGCAGTTATACACCTATAACAACATAATTATAGACAATGTTGTATAAATATAACGGTGGATTAGTAATAATCATACCATGGCATTTGAGAAAAACAAGTATGGTTGCTTAAAACCATATTACTTACACAGAAAAACAAGAGATGTGAAATATAGTTTCTCTTGTGAGCTGAGAAATTAATGACACAAAGCTGGAAAATCTATAAAGGACTAACCTGAATCTCTGTCGATCTCACTGGAGGCTTTCCGTTTGTTGCCCATGTTGGATCTGCTCTGGTGGTCTGATTTGTTGGATTTCAGTCCATCGGTACAGCCCTGGTCCAGGCAATGACTGAGAGCAGGACAGAGTCATGGATTAAATAAAGGAAAGTCAAAACCCTGAAAGATGATCTAGCGTAACATGAGCACGTGTATGACTCAAGCCAATGAAATGCAGCTCCAAACACACTTATAAACCAAATATACACGAATATAGAGTTTTACAAAACCCTTTTTCGTGAATTAACATATGCTACTAAACAAAGTTTCTCATAGTAAATAAACAGCCCATGAATAAATCATAAGCAGAGGCTGGGAGAGTGCTATGAAAACAAGTAAACAAGTCTACGAATACAGTATGAATGTCGCGAACCCGCTGCTGCAGCACCTGATACACGGTGCCAAACACGAGACTCTCCCATAAACACACACTACAGCACGAAATGCACGCTTTTCCTTACTTACCGACAACAATTCTCCTCAACCTCCCTCTCTTGTTAAGGCTTGTGTATGAAACGACGCTTGACGAGAGAAAACTAAGCTTATATTTCTGTTGTTTTGGAAACTGGATTGCCCACAGAGCAACGTGAGTTTACACACAGCTCCGCCTTCTCGGCTGGCTTAAAAGGCTGTTACCAGGGAAACCGTCGAATCGTCACTTGCTTAGCGATGCAAGATCCGCCTTATATTTGCATAGCGCCTTCTGATTTGTGCAGAGATGAACCCTTGCGACTGTAAACGTGACTCTGAAGTGTGGCGTGAAATCTGCACTGCAGCGTCGAGAGGGAATGTTGCACGCGCTACAGCGTCATTCAATCTATCCCATAGTTTTTAATATATTAAAATTAGTAGTAGTTCACAGAATAAAAACCACATAACAAACAAAACTGTTGTTGTTTCCACGCAACTCAGACGTCAATAACACGCAAAAGGTTTGCTTTTATATTTATTTTTTTATTTATTTGGCAAGTCCACAAGTGCTGTAAACTTTAAAACTGCTTTATAAAGAAATATAAGGTGTTCCGTCTATCTGAATGGCGATCACGTGTCCAGATTACCCTAAATTTACTTAGAAACTAATCCTTAAGCTTTCAAAGTCAATGGAAATATTAAACACATTTAACGCCCTAGGTGCACAGATTAAGTGCAACAACCACAGAATTGCCCTCCCAACATGCCCCCAAAATATAGCCTAGTGAATATCTTCACTAACTAACCCTAACAAGAGTCATGCTACAAAAACATGTTATTCATTGCCAAACTATATATTGCATTAGTATGGAAATCATATACAGCAATGTGAACACTGCCCTTTTAGGTATGTTTTGAAGCTAGGATGCTGGTTTAAGCTGGTTTATGCTGGTCCTTTGCTGGTTTAAGATGGTCCTTTTTCAACTGCATAAACCAGCATCCCAGCTTCAAAACATACCTAACCAGCAAATGCTGTTTTTTCATTATTAATGTTAAATGTATGTCACAATGCAGTAAATAAAGTGATCATAAACAATAACCCGTCCATTCTTTGATCAAAATAACACTCACAGGCCAAATGTTTCACAAAATATTTTTTTAATAATAAGCAAAAATAACAAACAATAGTCACTCTATTAGAAAGGCACTCTTAAAGTTGTATAATATTATTACATATTAACAATATTTTGAAAAAAAAAAAAACATACAACATTTTATACATTGGGAATTAAATTGCCCTTTGGTGAAAACTAATGTATTTATATTCAGGGCCAGCAGCATAGCTAATAATGCTTCTTTGGTTTAATTCCGGCACTTCAAAAGTCCAAAGTGTGGGAAATTCAGTCATTTTTACTGACAAAACAATAACACAAAGCACCAACATTCACTCATATCATGATGAACGTCTGTCTCGGTTCCTGTTGACTGGCCCTTTCAGAGCAAAGTCTCTGTCCTTACACAGTGCACACTTTATATCATAATGGGATGGCTTACAGATCAGTATTTATTTGAAAAACGCAATTATTTTATTATCGCCACTAGAGGTCAGTATGCGAATTTAATGCTCAATTCGAGGGCTAAACCCACAGAGAAGCTTTGGAACGTCAACAGAAAGTACTATGTATTAAAACACCTTCTAACATGGTTTTCACTAGTAAATTGTAATATAGTCTTAGCATAGCAGTAATACAGAATCTAAAGAGATGACATTTGGTTTTTTGTTCTGCGCTTCCTTCTGGATTTATGAACAAACACACAATGGCTTTGTTTATGGGCCTATTGATTAATGAAATGCACCAGTACTTTTACTTCAGTGGATTTTAATAAATAAATAGGGAAGACCTGGCAGATAAACCAGTACTACCACTACTTTATTACTTTCACTACAACTATTATTAAACAATAAAAATAATAATATTATAGTAATACAAGTCCCTAGGGTTTTATTCTGTCTCAGATTTTAGGTTTGGTCTTCAGTTGTTTTCTTCTGTAGAGAGCTGCACAACAGGAGGTTCCTGTATAGATGACTGGAAGCCCCCCACCCTCGTGCTGACAGAAGCCCGTCACCATAACAACTCTGCATCTGGGATGGTGGGGTGCAGAGCAGTGGCAGTATCCATAAGTGAATGATGGTGACAGTGAGGGTCGCACAGAAGGGGGCGGATGCGCGAGATTGGCTGGCATCACGGCAAGACAGCGTTTACCTGCGGGGAGGCTGACACCTGTAAGAGAGCACACATTAATACAAGTGTGCCACTTATTCTCAGAGCACAATGCACTCTTTGTACTCTGTGCCCTTTAAGTACATAAAGCACCTGCTGTTATAAAAATGTCACTGAAATGTAGAAACTTCATTACAGCTTTTACAAAAAACACATATTCTGCATGACCATATTCTACTAGAAAACTACCTTATATTAAGCAGTAATTAGGAGTTTGAGGCAAAAGTCATAGTTAATAGTTTATTAATAGCAAGAATGAGACCTTAAAATAAAGTGTGACACAAAAATGGCACACTAATTAAATTTAGTTCATTTAAGATAGTCAGTTTCTGAGTGTATTTTGTTCTTGTCTATGCTTATTAGAGTATTGAATTGTTAGCTTAGCAACATGCTAATGCAAAAGCATCAATATTTAACTTACGTGTCACAATCTTTCACTCTTTTTTTCTCCTTCCTTTTTCTCCCTCTGTTTCTGGGTTTCGATCTACGACAAAATGAATCATGTTATTTTAATTAGTCTGTCTGCTAAAGTGTAACTGAGTCACAGTAGTAACTTGTTGTTACCTGTCTTGTTTCTTTGTAGGTTTTCTTAGTCTTGGTGTGACAATGTAAGGAAAGCAGAGAGAACAGCAGAAGGATTATTACAATACAATCAATACAAAGCTGTCTTACAATGCAAAACATGTAGTTGCATTAACTAAATTGATCTTTTCCTTACCTACATTCACAGGCTTTGTGCTCCACAAAGGTCATCTCCACATATTCCTGGCCCTGCTCTGCTGGCTTAATCTTTAATAACTGAAAAAGCCTTAATGTTAATATATTTTGCTACCATGTGCCTGAAACAGACAAAACCAATTCTTCTATATACAGTGAGTACATAAAGTATTCAGACCCCTTAAATATTTCACTACTTGTTATTTTGCAGTCATTTGCTTTCAAGTAAGTTTTTTCCTCATTCATGTACACACAGCAACCCCATATTGACAGAGAAACACAGAATTGTTGACATTTTTGCAGATTTATTAAAAAATAAAAACTGAAATATGACCAGAACCCTTCCTAGAGCTGGCTGCCCGGCCAAACTGAGCTATTAAGGGAGACGAGCCTTGGTAAGAGAGGTAAAGAAGAACCGAAAGATCACTGTGGCTGAGCTCCAGAAATGCAGTCGGGAGATGGGAGAAACGTGTAGAATGTCAACAATCACTGTCTTCAGCCCTCCACCTCAACAGTGAAGCATGGTGGTGGCAGCATCATGCTGTGGGGGTGTTTTTCAGCTGCAGGGACAGGACGACTGGTTGCA
>JAUCMT010000036.1:19882643-19916704 GCA_032357475.1 Enteromius thamalakanensis
TTTAGCGTTAATCAAAGAACCGGCTTTACTGATGAGATGCGCATAATATATCGTGCGGTATATACCGCCCAGCCCTATGTTTAGGTGAACTAGTGGACGGGGCACAAACGTGTGAATAAGTGAACAATAATATTTATATACAGCAGCAGTAGGTAAGCAGAGGAGAACAGGATTAATGGTAAGCACAACAGTGGATGATACTTTGACTCAGGGAAAGGCAGTTTGTCAATGGAGATGTCTTTACTGGTTCGTTGGAGTGTTGGAGAAACACAGAGACACTGTAGACAATGGAGACGATGAGACAACACAAAATACAAGTTAGAATCCAGGAATTCAGGAGAGACACAGGAAGAATTCGGGAGCCTGGGAGAAATACAAATACTGAGGAGTACAAGGAAGAAAGTATTAGCGGTAATCACCAGGAATATCTTGCCAAGAGTTAGTCCACTTCGGTGAAAACGAGCTCAGACAATGACTGCAGTGTGGTGTGATTAGTGACAGGTGTTGATGATCAGTATTCTGGAGAGAGGAAGCATTGTGATTGGCCAGGTGCAGAGCCTGGCGTGTCTGAGACAGTACCCCCTCCTCCAGGGCCCTCTCCAGTGCTTCCTCCCGACGAGGGAACCCTCCGACGTCACCGTTTTCTCCCTCTACCTCTGGGTGCTGGACGATCAGGATGGTTGGAGTGTAATTTATTTTGAGAGCCAGATCTAGGACATAATCCCTCGGCACCCAGGATCTCTCTTCGGGTCCGTAGCATTTCCAGTCAACTAGATATTCAAATCTACCACCCCGATGCCTGGAATCCAAAATCTGCTCGACCTGGTAGATCGTGCCTTCATCCATGATCAATGGAGGAGGGGGTTCCTCAGTCTGGCCAGGCTCTGTGGGAACAAAAACAGGATCGTGAAAGGGTTTTAACAGTGACACATGGAACGTGGGGTGAAATCTGTTCTGTGGAGGTAGTTGAAGATGGAATGTGACCAGGTTTATTTGCTATATGATGGTGAAGGGGACAAAAAACCTTCTGTCTGACTTGGTATTCAGGGGCTTCTGATCTGCGGCGGTTGGCCGCAATCTTACGCCTGTGCACTGCCCTTTGGAGATGATGGTGCATCGTCCCAGACTCTCTCACTCTCCCGGAACCAGTAATCAACAGGGGTGACATTCGATGGCTCTCCGGACCTGGGGAAGAGTGGGGGCTGGAAGCAGAGTATGCACTGGAACGATGTGAGTCCCATGGATGCCTGTCGAACGGAGTTTTGAGTGTACTCGGCCCAGCCCAGGAACTGTTCTTGGTGGCTGTGGCAGAAGGTACGGAGGATTTCAAAGAATGCTTTCCATATCTGGGAGATGAATTGCAGGCCTTGATCAGAGACCGTGTCTTCGGGGGTTTCCATATGAGTGGAACACTTGGTTAAACAGATACTCAGGCTGTGGGTAAACCTATGAGGGGTATTAGTCTACAGAGAAACAATTGATAATGATCAATTAGGATGATCAAGGATACATGTGTTTCCATCCTAGAAAGGCAAGTTGTTGATAAAGTCAACTCCTATGTATGACCAGGGGCAGTTTGGGACGGGAAGTGGAAGGAGTTTTCTGGATGGAAGGTGTCGTGGACTCTTTGACATCACACATTTCCGACATCCCCTCACGTACCTTGCAACCGATCTTGCAAGAGTGAGAGAGTTCTGTTGGCCCCAGGGTGACCAGTGCCCAGTGAAGTATGTGAGGAGTGGATGAGTGAGGTTCTTTCATTTTGGGGTACAAATCAGAGATGACAAGGGCAGTCTGACGGAGCTTCGGGAGCTGGCTTGGAGCCGGCTAGAGGGTTTTTCCACTGGATGGGACTGACAAAGAGGGATGGCCAGATGGGTTCAGAAGTTTTTACTTTCCTTATCGTTCTTGTGATCCAAGAGTACTAGAGAAAAGAATGAAACCTTCCAGCCAATGTTGCCACTTCTCTAACACCAGCTTGATGGCCAACAGTTTCCGGTTACTATAGTCATAGTTGACTCTAGCCAGACTGAGTCTTCTTGAAAAGAGGATTCCCCTGCTGCTGGAATAGGATGGCCCTGATGCCAGTGGTGGAGGCGTCTACTTCAACCACAAACTGGAGAAAGCTCGAGAGGCTTCAGGGATCCAGGACAGAGACTTGGGTTTGTGTTTCAGTAAAGATATGAGGGAACTGGCCAGGATGCTATATTTGTTAATGAAGCGTCTGTAGAAATTTGTGAATCCCAGGAACTTCTGGAGCTCTTTAATGGTGGTTGGAGTAGGCCAGCTTGTAACTGCATCCACCTTTCCCTCATGCATTTGGACCCCTGTATGGTCGATGTTGTGCCCAAGAAATTGGACTAATGACTGGTGAAAGGAACATTTTTCAGCCTTTAGAAAGAGTTTGTGTTTTCGTAGACGGTTGAGGACCTCCACAACGTGCCTCTTATGTTTGTGCATGTTTGGAAAAAAGATCAGGATATCATCTATGTAAATTACTAAATACTCGTGAAGGAAGTCTCTGAAGATCTTGTGCATGAAATTTTGAAACACAGAGGGTGCGTTAACAAAGCCATATGGCATAACGAGATACTCATAGTGGCCAGTATGCAGTTTAAGGTAGTTTACTGCCTAATGAAGGCAGTTTTCCATTCATCTCCCTACCTAATTCTCACCAAATTATAAGCACTGTGCAGGACCAGTTTAGTAAACACAGTGGCTCCACGTAACTTCTCAATGGCAGCAGGAACTAGTGGAAGGGGGTATTTAAATAGGACTGTGGACTTATTAAGGGTCCGATAATCTATGCATCTCAGACCTCAATCTTTCTTGGCCACAAAGAAAAAACTTGAAGCAGGAGGGGAAGTGGAAGGGAGGATGTACCCTTGTTGGAGAGCCTCCTCAATATACATCTCCATGGCCTTACTTTCTGGGAGTGAGAGAGGATAAATCCTTCCTGTGGGCACTTCCTGGTGCTCACCAGGGATCAGATCGATGGCGCAGTCCCATGGTCGATGTGGTGGCAACTGGGCAGCTCTCTTGGGGAAAAACACATCTCTAAAGGGGGTGTAGCATACAGGCATGTAAATGGACTGCTTCTCTATGGGGGCTTTCAATCGAAGTAGTGCAGAGTTGACATAGCATCATCTGTATGGCTGAAAACTTTAGTAAAGTGCTGTATAAAAGCCCAAATGAACTCACAGCAGAACCAGCTTGACTCCAGATTAGGGTTGGGTATTGTTTAGGGTTTTTTCGATACCGGTGCCAAATCGATACTTTTAAAACAGTTCCGGTGCCTAAACTGTGCCTGAATTGATACTTATAAAACTGGTAAAAATTTATAATAACTGCACACTATTAATCATTAGTTAAGCATTAGTAAACAGTCGGTTCATCCTTCATAAAACATTGTTCCAACATTAATAGTCATTAGTAAGCAGTTTATAAATACAGCTGTGAATGCCTTGTTCTTGTTTATAATCATATCTATTACAAAGAAGATTTAAAGGCTCAATTATCTTCCAAACAGAAAAAATTAAAAACAAAACAGAGGGATACAGAACTATTCATTTCAAGATGCAAAAAAATATGAAATTGTACAACTGTTCACTTGAATTATTTATCATGAAATTGCATGAAAGGTTTAAAAAGTCTATTCATAAAGTATCTGAAAAAGATTTACTCTATAAACAATACAGAAAATTAAGAATATTTCACAATATTACTATTTTGAACAAATAAATGCAGACTTGATAAGCCTAATACCTTCATTACGTTCATTACATTACCTTCAGCTCATAGCACACACATCCCTGGTTTGCACCGTATGTTGCTCGTGCTCCAGACCACAGGTAAGCAAACCCCTCGATGGTTAAAGGACAGCCGCTGCAGCGGTCCCGAGAGACTTTAAAGTGCAAGTCACAGTTATCTGTCAAGGTTTACAAAGAGAGTTTTATTATTATTACTAGAGATATCGTAAATCATAATTACACAAAACAAGCCCTCACGTACAAGTGTCAATGACCACTAGTGTGCCATCGAAGTCTTCCTCATCCTCTTCAGGAGGCAGAGGTGAGCGGGACCTGTGATAAAACACGTGTGCATTAAGTACAAGTCCTAACGCTGAAGTAGGATTAAAATAAAAGAAAATAAATTCACCTCGTGTCTTCACGGTGTTCGTGGCTCTCATCATAGCGCCTCTTGTGGCCATAATGTGCATGTCTGTCCTGTTCGGTCTTGATCTCTGTATTCTGCTGGCTCTCCAGGTCTGCAGATCGCTGCTGTTCTTGTTGTTCTGTCTTTATCTGATCTTCATTTTTCACCTTTACTGGTGCCACTTCATGTTTTGTTAAAAAATAAATATTCACTATTAAGCAGAGGGTCTCAACCAAGGGGCGGAGCAAGCTAAGCCTCAATAAACTTTCAGAGGTGCCTTAAATTGACTTAAAATGATTTAGAACATGACAAAACAAGTATTAAATTATATGAAAACATCTGAAATTAGTAAAATGTATAGTAATTACAAAGTAAGCTAATAAAAACTTTTGGAAAGTTGGACACGTAATGATTTACACATATTTCTGATTTAGCCATGCCGTAAAATAATTGATCAGCCAGGGATCGTGAGCAAAAACTGCTATAAAGCATTCATTTTCATTCTTCAAAACCACTGAAAGGGACCTGGGCCCGGGGTCAAAAATGTTTGTTAGCAACAGGAGCCTCAGAGTCAAAAATCTTAAGAAAGAAATAAAGTAAATAATCCAATACATTGACTTCCCAGTCAAAATTTGGGCAAAATGCAAACTTTGATACATTTTATGATCATCAAAAAAAAAAAAAAAGATGCTAAACTTTATAAAAACCTGCAACAATAAAACAATTATTTCACAAATTTTACGTGAAGTGGAGTTGTATATATTAGCGATAGACTGATACAGCATTTTTAATGAGTAGCTTCAGCCTTTATGTTTTTCTGTTTGGTCAATAAGCCTCGGAAGCGGGATTTAAATTTTCATTATTTTAATTTAATTTTATTGTATTTTTATTACTACAGCACAATGAATATGCAGATTGGATGCTGACAGGAGGGTCCTGCTGTCACTCGATACACAACTCTGGCAATCTTTAAAAGTGCCCCTATTATGGGTTATGAAAGTTCATGTTTTGGTTTTGGGAGTCTCCAACAACAGGTTAACAAGTGTCCAAAGTCAAAGAACACTTTAATTTCTTATAATATGCATTTATTTTCACCTTATTTGTTCAACAGCTCCCAAACGATTGGTACGATTCAACAAAAACATCTCTCCGGTCAATTTCATTTAAATCAGTGTTTGGGAGCTTTTAATATTTCAAAAGCGGTACCTAGTGGCAAAGAATGAATTTGCATTTTCATTCATTCAGAAGCTTTCCAAAACAAGGTCTGCATGCAACAAGTGAGTGAGCAATATGGTAATATTTAATGTTGACAGCAAAAAACTGTGTGGGACTCATTTTAAAAACGACTAGCTAAGAGTCGATTATTTCCGTTGAGAGCCAATAACTTTATACACGGTGCACTTTAAGATTGAACACTTATTTTATTCAGAGCTGTTTTCTATGCACTGCATGAAAGGTAAATAAAAAAAGATACAAATTTATAAACTACCGTATGCTATGTTATTATAAAAAATTAGAATTACTTGGTCTTTATTTGAGAATATCTGATCATGTAAGGATGCTTGCTCTCTAGGATCTAAAAAATCTCCCTCATTAGATTGCTAGAAAATATCATAACTCATAATTAAGCTTACATGAACATGCATCGAGTCACAAAATTCCAAACTATGCCAATTTCAATCTTACCATCTTTGCAGAATGTCACAACGGTTGTCTGTTGCACATCCACAGTTTTTGATTGATTTGTATCTTTAGGGTCTACAGAAGAGCGCTCTTTCCCAGCAGCCATCTGCACTTGGTCAGAACACTCATCATACCCAGCCTCTGCAGCACCTGTCACAGGCAAACATGCAATGAGATCACAAATGTTTCGGTCGAGTGCCTTTTCATTATCAGCAGTCAAAGCATGCACTAGATGATCTTGACGTGCTCAAACTCGACTACCTGCTTCGGTGGGTTCTTTTTCAGCCTCCAGAGCCTCCTGCAGCCGCTCCACCAGATCCACTTTGAGGCCTCGGGTGTCCAGCCCACGCTTCTGCAACTCCTCTTTCAGCTCGTTCACTTTCAGTTTCTTCACATCCACACTCATCACGCACGACATAGAGAGAAGCTCTGGCTCCCAAACCTGCCAAAATGAACAACGGTTGTGTCAAAACATCAATACATGCTAATGCATGTCCACATCTGTGTTTTGGAACACGTTAGCTTAATTTCTTGCATCTGTCTATACTGGTCACTAGCTGACTGATTCAAAAACCAGCTTAAAGGTGGTCTCACAAAAATAACCAGCTCAGAAACCAGTTATCATGTTTCAGTAACCAGCTCAACCACTTCATGCTGGTTTGTTGCTGGTCCAAAAATAGCTGGTTTGTTGCTGGTCCAAGATAGTCTGTCAGCTTTAATTATTAGTAACCAACTTTGACCTACTAATGACAAGATACAAACCAGCTATCATTTCCCAAAACACAGCTAACGTTACCAGTTCAAACCGACAGGGTGGGACATTTACCCAGCTAATTTGCTAAATCATGTGCACATACAAGTTGTGTAGTAAATGCATTGGCAAACAGGCACATCTACTGTAATTCAGTAAATGCATTCGCATTATGGTGTGAAATAATGAGAAATGACACATGCACATGTCTAGTAAAGCGAAGAAGCATATGTTATGCCAGCTGAGCTAATGTTAGCTCGTGTAAATGTACGTGCATTGCTCTAATGCAAATTCTTAAATGTCAGTTAAAAGGTGTCATGAGCTTACCACAGCACAAGCTCTTGGTTAGTTGAAGGAGAGGGTTTGAGTGGTGTAAACAACACAGGACAGCGCGGACTTCATGACAGGGCAGCAGAAGACGTATTGAATGTTGTTGTCCATAGCGTTTTAGTGCTGCCACCTACTGGACGCCTCTAGAATATACTGATAGTTCAGTGACGATGCATTCCTTTACTATTCAAATTATCATTAGGCACAGTCAGTGGCTGCTAGCCTGCTTATATTACTCTTTTCATGTAATTCTACCCAATAAAATATATTAATAAAAGAAATGGCATGTAGGCAAAACTAATCTTTACTAGAGGTCAAGTTTATTATAGCATCTTAAAGGCAGCAAGCCCTGACAAAGGTGTTGCACAGCCAAAACATCAGAAATATCAACTAACAAACTCATTTTAAATAATGAAATTATATCACCAAACACAAGAAACAAAAACAAAATAAAAATTATGCAAAAAAAAGATGTTGAAAAGAGAGGGAAAAAATGTTTTAAGCAATTATTTAAAAGAAGATAATGTAGGGGATTATCTGATGGATAGCTAAGCAACCATATTAACCATATAAGCAACCATATTAACTTTCTTTTCATTTATAATCATTTAGTATTTTTTTTATTCCATTTAATACCATAATTATTTATAACAATTAATTTTATAAATTAAATTTTATACTCACTTCATAGATTAATTAACTGATTATTACTTAATATTATATTATTTATAGTATTGATTAATTTTTGAAAAAGTCATATAAAAAGCCTTCTCTCACGTTTCAAGGGATTTGTCTTTCTAAGAAAGAGATAAGAGGGAATGTTTATGGAAATTTAAGGTATATGGGATGTTGTTGGTAAGCAGTAATTTCCATTGCTTTTGCCTGTGGCATACACTGCTCTTTTTTGTCATCATCACTTCATATCCAGCTTCTTCTCTTGACTGGCTTTGCTCAGTCAACTTCTTCAACAGAAGACCCTGATGTTTGGCTACCAGGCAAAACTTGTTGTTAACAGGTTTATGGTATTAGGCAGTTTTTCAGACCAGTTATTCCATTACCAGACAGTTCTGTTATACACAAACACATACATACTGTATATATATATATACATACAGAAAGTATGTACTCTTTGTCATATTGCAGCCATTTGCTAAGTTCTTTTTTTCCCTTATTTATTAATGTACACGCAGCACCCCATATTGACAGAAAAACACAGTATTGTTGACATATTTGCTGATTTATTAAAAAAGAAAAACTGAAATATCATGGTCATAAGTATTCAGACCCTTTGCTGTGACACTCATACATTTAACAATTTCTTCTTATCATCCTTGAGATGGTTGTACACCTTCATTTGAGTCCAGCTGTGTTTGATTATACTTGGACTTGATTAGGAAAGCCACACACTTAAAGTTCCTAAGAGCATAGTGACCTCCATAATCCTTTATGGAAGATGTTTGGGATGACTAGAACCTTCCTAGAGCTGGCTGTCCGGCCAAACTGAACTATTAGGGGAGAAGAGCATTGGTGGAAAGGTAAAGAAGAACCCAAAGATCACTGTGGCTGAGCTCCAAAGATGCAGTCGGAAGATGGGAAAAAATTCTAGAAAGTAAACCATCACTGCAGCCCTCCACAAGACGGGGCTTTATGGCTGAATGGCTGATGGAAGCCTCTCCTCAGTGCAAGACACAGGAAAGCCTGCATCAGGTTTACTAAAAACACCTGAATGACTTCAAGATGGTGAGAAATAAGATTTTCTGGTCTGATGAGACCAAGATAGAACTTTTTGGTCTCCATTAAAAGTGGTATGTGTGGAGAAAACCAGGCACTGCTCATCACCTGTTCAATACAGTCCCAACAGTCTTGCCAGCATCATGCTGTGGGGGTGTTTTTCAGCTGCAGGGACAGGACGACTGGTTGCAATCGAGGGAAAGATGAATGCGGCCAAGTACAGGGATATCCTGGACCAAAACCTTCTCCAGAGTCCTCAGGACATCAGACTGGGCTGAAGGTTTACCTTCCAACAAGACAATGATCCTAAACTCATAGCTAAAATAATGAAGGAGTGGATTCACAACAACTCTGTGACTGTTCTTGAATGGCCCTGCCAGAGCCCTGACTTAAACCCAATTGAGCATCGGCAGCATCGGAATGGCAGAGGATGCCCAGGTGTGAAAAACTTGCATCTTTCCCAAAAAGACTCATGCCTGTATTAGATCAAAAGGGTGATTCTACTAAATACTGAGCAAAGGGTCTGAATACTTAGAAACATGTGATATTTCAGGTTTTCTTTATTAAATCTGCAAAAATGTCAACAGTTCTGTGTTTTCCTGTCAATATGGGGTGTTGTGTACATTAATAAGGGAAAAAATAACCTTAAATTATTTTAGCAAATGGCTTCAATATAACAAAGAGTGAAAAATTTAAGGGGTCTTGAATACTTTCCGTACCCGCTGTATATATTACTTTAGTAAAGCATTCAAAGCTCAGTCGATGAGATAGCATTCATAATAACTGTCTTTTGAGCTACTTTCGAAACAGTAAATATTGCTTGCCTTGTCTAATGAGAAATCCTTACTTGCATGGTGGTGTTAGAAGTAAGTGTAGGGTGACACTCCAGATTCTCATCGCCACAGCAACCAGCACAGCGGACCAATGGCACGCAGGCAGGGCTGAAAATGTGCTCCACCTCCCCAGGGTACTCCTGAACCACTTCCACTAGCTTCTCTATAGTGCGGCAGAAGCTTTTCCCCCAAACCTCTTGAAACAGCATCACTGCAACACAGCAAGAAATAATACAAGACATTGACCTTTCCAAGTGAGCATGAATGTACATTACTGAGCATTTGGAAGCATTCACTGAGCAAACTATGAATTGATTAGTAAGTGTGAGGTGAGATTACTACATCTAATTGCCACATGATCCCCATTCTAACACACTTAGCAACAATTCTGTCATGACAGCTTGGTAATGTTAATGTATCTTGGTGGAATAGATATGTTACCAAGACTTGCTACAAGCATTATATCCACAAAATGCTGCTGTAAGCATGTAAAAAATATAGCCGCTGCACATTTAACATAAGAACAACCTCTATCTATAACATACATTAAATCACCCCATAGCAGATCTATACAGGAGGAGCTGGGGAAGGTGGAGGGTTTCTGAAGTTGAGCTCAAGCTCATTGGTTGCTCATGTGAAGAAAACCATTTAGATGTTTCATGTGAATAATCATGTGATTATATCAGATTGGGTAAGAACCAGGGTTTGAAATTAAAACACGCCAACCCACCAAATACGGGTAAAAATCAGCTGTGGCGGGTAACACTTTAAAATGATTAGCCAATTTATCGGGTGTCACATGTGTAGCTGCCATGTTGTGTTTTTCCATGTGTTATACCTTTATAAGGTACTTTCTGTCTTCCAGTGCTTGTCCGTTCTCGTTAATGTCAAGACGTGTGTGTGTTTGATTCTCTTTATCTCAGTTCTTTGTTGGATTATATTTAAAAGGACCTTTGTTTTTTAACACTTAACGACTCTTGGCTTTTGCATTACACATGCCAGCATAACGGAAGAACGGATCGAAACCATTTGAGCGGCATTTTATTTTTTTTCTCCTTTTTGAATGAGTTTTCCCCAAGTTCAGCTCCTTCTCCTGGAGCAGGGATACCGCTCGCTGGAGGCTCACACACTGGACTTCCTTGAGCTCACGTGCCTAACAGACTACCCTGATCCCTCGCTCTGCGTTTTCTACTACAAACGATTGAGCGAGCAGTCGAAGGCACGCTTCCCAGCGGGCGGTTTAAACGAAATTTTTGTCACTTACGTGGAATGGGTGTTGGCATTAAACAGCTTTTACCATTAGCCACACAGCCAACCCCATTCCACTTCAAACAGAGACCAGCCCACCATCAGTGAAAGAGGTGACGGAGAGTTTGCACAAAGCCATAACAGATGGAGAGTCAGAGCCTGCCGCTACGGAGTGACGCAGCGCAACACAGCCTGAGATGGAAGTGTCTAAACAAGTGCGTGGCCGGCAACATTGTCCATTCCCGAGGGTGTTTTAGTTGAGATCAAGGACCTGGAGGAAAGCCCCGCTGCTGAGAGTGAGATGAAAATGGACTCTGGTTCATATTATAAAGAACTTTTGGATGTATTCGAGGAACATATGATAGACTGGTTCGGAGAGGTTATGCCCAGCTCCCCTGAATCTCCGGTGTCTCCGCTGTTTTCATACAGCTCATGTGCTCCTGCATTCCCTCCCAGCCTCCCACTCCCACCTCCTCTCATACCAGCCTGTTCTGTTGCCTCATCTCCATTGGATTCTGTCAGCACCTCGGCTCACTCGCAGTCAGCACCATCAGGGCGTGCGGATTCGCCTCTGGGCAGCCAGTCTCCAGCTCCACTCTGGCTCAAAGATCCCCTGTCTCCGTCCGGTCCTCCGACTCATCCGCTTTGCCTCGTAACTCCCTCTTCTCCACCTTGGTCCGTTGTCCCACCAGCTCCACTGGGCTCCCTCATCCCTCGGCTTCACTTTGGTCAGTCATCGATTATCCTCCGCCTCGCAACTCCTCCAGCTTCGCCACGTCACTTCGTCCCTTTGGCTACGTCAGGCTCCTCCTACCCCCCGGCTCCAACTTTGTCCTTGGTCGCTCCGGCTGCGCAGCGGTCCTCCGGATCCCCATCTTTGCCTCGGTCGCATGAGCCTACAGCTCCGCCATGGCCCTCTGAATCCTCCATGTCACACTGGCTCCTCCTGCTCTCTACTGCCCCCTGGGGCATCTGCATGGTGTAACATCCGACTTCCCCTGCTCCGGGATCCTCCCTGGCTCCTCCCACCTTCTACGCCACCATGAACTTTTTGTTTCTGTGTTTTTGCTCCTTTTCTCCTTCACGCCCTCCTCCAGAGCCCCCGCCCTCCCTCATCTGTTGTTATGTTTACGGCGTGGGGTCACGCCTTTCCGGCAGGGGGCGAAATGTCACATGTATAGCTGTCGTGTTGTGTTTTTCCATGTGCCTTTTGTTTTTTCCCCATGACCTAGTTCTGTTTGACTAGTTATTCTATTCAGGTGTGTCTAGTTAATTATCATTGATTTTCCTTCCTTTATAAGTTGCTTTCTGTCCTCCAGTGCTTGTCTGTTCTCATTAATGTCAAGATGTGTGTGTGTTTGATTGTTTTTTGATACTCGATGACTCTTGGCTTTTGGATTACACAGGCCAGCGTAACAGCGGGTTGCGTTTTGCAACTTATGTTCGCTCATTGATGACTTTGGGACGTTCATGCAAATTAAACTCGTGAAGCAGAATGATATTTGAGTATATTGCAAAAACCAAATAATACGCGACCGGATAAAATCCGTTTAGACTAATGTAGTGCGTGAGCCCATTTGCAGTGCATTCTTTCACTGTATGATTCAGTCTAGTAATATGCATTAAGAATGATCACATAATTCAATATAAGGGGGGAGAAAATTAATATATTTATATATTTTCAGATTGTTAATCAATATATTTTACGAATAGTACCATATTTTCGTAAAAAATGATCTCACAAACAAAAGTAATTTCAAAAAAGTTTTGCGTATCTAAGCAAAACAAGTGTTTCCTTCCTGAATAAAACAACTGTTGAAATGACTTAATTTAATCGCAATGATTCGCTAAACAATGTCTTACTGCCACCTACTGGTGGTTTTAATTGTACATTCAAAGCATCTTTTCATTTGAAAGGGATAGCTCCCTTGAAAATTAAAATGAACAACACAAAATGCTATTCTTGAATTGGCAAGGATTTGTAAAGAAAAGTTTAGGGAGATTTCGGTTTAAGCCAAGAAGAGACTCTATTCTTCTGCTAAATTAAGAAAATGTTATTTCGCACACGCGACAATACATCCTACAATATCCACTGGGACTGTTTCCGGTTTCCGCAGACAGCAGACATGAGAGAAAAGTTCTTATTAGGTTTGAAATATGGATATTTATCGCACAAATACGCGCACATTATTTAACGTCTTCAGAAGTGTAACGGCTATCACTCATTTAATCCCATTTAAAGGAGGGGTCTGGACAATTTTTATTTTAACTTTTTATTTTAATTTTAACTCTTTATTTTATTTTAATTTGTCTAAAAGAAGAAAGTCACATACACCTACAATAGATGCTTGAAAGGTGAGTAACAGACAGGATCATTTTAATGTTTAGGTGAACTATCCCTTTAAATAATGTAAAATATCAGTATTCAACAAGTTTAAAATATTGTAACATTACTTATTATTTTAAATGGTTTATTTCCATATTTTTTTTTGTCCGGTAACTTAAAAATTTAGTTTTTATTAGCTGATGAGCAAAAAAGTTTATTTCAATCCCTGGATAAAACATATGAGCCTATACCAACTAGACTTTAATGTCAGAACTTTGTATTAATGCCTCATTGGACGCATAGTTCTCATTGGAATAATTTCTATTAGGTCTAAATCTCATAATCAAAATATTTTTGTCTATACAGTATATACAGTACATGTTCCATATTTACCTATGCAGACATGAACTACTAATATTTTCTGTACATAGTTTGATTTACAAAATCTCTGAGAAAAAGCAAAAAGCAAAACCTCTGCAGTGTGTGTATGTGTGTGTGAGTGCGTTCATATCCTGTTTTTCATTTATCAGGATTTCTCAAAAAAGAATGTCCTATGGGAACTTGCAGAGAATGATTCTTTATTACCAATTTTGGCTTTTCATTGCCATATTACCCTTGTTATTGAGTTATGTTTGAAATAAAAAGACTATAAATATTTATCTGACAGCATATTTGTTTTCAAAAATAGCCAAAGGGGCTCTGCTTAATAAATAACACATGTCAAGTAAAAGGACTTTGTAGGTTTTAATATACAGTTCCTGCTGTAAAATATGCGTTTTTTCACATGTGTTTTATCTTCATAACCAAGACAGAAATGGAAAAAAGAAAAAAGATAATAATAAAAAAACCTAATTCGACCTACTAATGTTTGTTAAGTAGGAGTTGCTCTAAACTTTGCAAAGATACTGATGAGTATTAGACTGTATTTGTTTTATGTCATGAGGTGATTATCTTACCTTTTGCAGTGTTGTTTACATTTACTGAGGAAGAACTCTGCAAAAAAAGATTGTAAAGAGACAGATTATAATATAGCCTATATAAACATATAAACATAGGCAATGATGAATAAAAAAATATATATAATGGTAGTAGTAACAGCAGCAGCATTGTCAGTATTATTAAAAAAGCATAAAAATATTATTTTAATAAATGATAATAATTATTAATAAAATTATTATTTTAATAAATGGTAATAAGAAGAAGACTGGTGATACACAAGTGCAAGTGACTTTTTCCCACAAGAACATTAGTATATAGTTAAAGTTTACCTAATTTAAACAAAATAAATGTGTTGTAAGTAAGTAACAAAATACACTATATTTTAGAAACATAGACTTTTGACATCACATTTGACATTATTATTCCTGATGTCTGGAGAACATTCAAATTGTCCAAAACAGTTCAATCTGAATCACTGACTTAAATAACAGAGTCTTTGAACAACAGCACTCACTGGTGGCAAGAAACAATAATGCACGTTTCTTGTGCTTTACAGGACATCTACTCTGAGAAAGACTCTCTTTCACATGTGCCTGAACAAGAATCTGAGCCCTATCGCATTCCCGTTTATGTGTCTGTTCAAGTTCAAAATGTCCTTCCTGTAGTATAAGATTTAGCTTTTTTCCATTGTCCATCTCCCTCTGTGCTTATTTTTTTTTTTTTAAGTTTAAAAGTCAGTTTGGTTTTAAGTCAGCACCTTAACTGCATTCAATACATTTGGATGGGAAATAGATACATCCACCAAATTCTGCATCCAGAGGAAATACAAAGATTGTTTGTGAATTAAATAAATAAAATAAATCTCTAAACCTTTGCTCTGCAATATTATGTTATTGCACTATACAACAGATAATGCTTCAGGCTCTTTGCAGAACGTTGTAGTCAATAAATTACAGCCTATATAAATGATAAAAACTAGGGTCATAATTAGGCAATAAAAACGATCTGGGCTCGTCTCCATTTCCAATCTCCATCTTTCACACATCAAACCGGTAAATTACTGAAAAAATTACCATATTGACTATTCCTAAATACACCACAGAGTTTTCTTGTTCTCAGTAGTTTTCTTGTTGTCTTACAATTAAGAATTTAAAGACCTAAGTTAAAACTTGCTATGGTGGTTTAAGTCACCATAGCAAGACTAGTTTGTGAAAGTGGAAGGGCAATTCTGCAGGGTCATTGTGTTTCATTCTGAGAGAAGGGAATGTACTGAGAGATTTTTAGTAAAGAAAAAGTACTTCCATTAACCCCATGCAATAAAACACAGATTGGCAGCACAAAAACGTCTTGTTCCCTATTGAAAAAACTTAAACAAGGCTAAAGGGCCAATCACACAGAACACATTTCTTTGATATTAAAAATGCAAGACGCTAGGCAATGGGATAACATTTATATTGAATACATCCTATAAAATGTGTACACAGTAAAAGAAGCACACCACTTTTTAGTCTTATTAACTCCCCTAGAGATAAACATTTGAGTTTTACTGTTTTAGATCATTGAATCAATTTTCAGTAGTTAAATCGTGAACTAAAGCATGATAAATGAAAATAATATATAGTCCCCAGCATTTTCAGGTGCTATTAAATATGCTTATAAGCCATAATTTTGCTGCTGATGTTGGACTACGCCATCCCGGGAGGCAGCAAGTGTTTAGTGACACTCAAGGATAAAGGTAGGCCTATTCACAGAAGGTTTCTACACCACAGGACTTTTAGACATGAGAAGGCAGGCACTTTGGCATCTTCATGCTCCTTTGGTCTTGAACAGAAAAGCAAGGTTCTCAAAAACTTGGCAAGTGAACTTAGCTACGTGAGGGACATCACGTAGCACCTCTTTGTCCTCGTGTGTGTAACCAGATGGACTGTGTGAGAGTAAAGTACTCCTGAAGGTTCTATACGGGTCATAAATACTGAATAGGAATGTTGAGAGAACCTCCCTAATGTCACCACCAGGAATTTCTATAAACAAGATCAATGCTTGAAGGTGCCGTGTGTGATTTTGACAGCATTAGCAACACCAAAAGCTGGCGTGCTTTTATGTCAAGCCACTCAGACTAATAAAATCAGAGGAAGAGGGAAATAAAATTCTATCCCAATCTCATTTCTTTCACAATGGTAATGAACACTGCAATACTGTCATCATTATTGTGGTAAGTGTTGACATCCATCTGTGTCTAATATTTAATGGCTCCTCAGTCTGTTGAGATTATTTTGATGAGTCCCAATGTCAGAGCCTTAGGCCAATGCTTAAATTGCCGACAGGACAGACTGCCCTGGAAAACACTCAGAAAGTTGATAAATTATGAGTGTATAGTCACTTGCAATATTTAATTTGAAACAAGACTGTTTATCTATCTATCTATCTATCTATCTATCTATCTATCTATCTATCTATCTATCTATCTATCTATCTATCTATCTATCTGTCAGTATATGTATCTATCCTTCTGTCTATCTACAGTAAGTATCTAGCTAGCTCTCTATCTCACTCTCTGTGCGCATGCGGGAGTGAGTGGGCGGAGTTGGCGTGTGAGTCGGTGTGTCAGAGTGCTCTGAGCAAGAGAGATTTCTTTTTTTCTCCAAGGGTTTTCTTTGCTGTAAACATTGTTCCGTGAATAGCATTTCTTACTAGTGGTTTCATTCTTGGCGTTTGAGTTTAGAGACGCCGTCTACTAGTATTGCTGGTCGGCAATGGTGGCTCTGGTGCGGCAGAGTTTTGAGCAGCTTACTTGCAGGCATGGTGTTAAAATCGTGCCTGTTATGAGATGTTCAGTAGAAGATTAGCGGTTGGATTAAAGGCTGGATACGATAGCGTTATGTGGACGTCTCGTATAAATAGCGCATTTGTCAACTTCCTGAACAATATAGAGAAAGTAATATTTCTTCCAAAGAAAGTGGAATTGTTACACAGTATACGTTCCCGCCAGTAATGCCTTTAGTTCATAGTTCTATGACTATGTGATTTTTGCAACCTCTAAGCCTTTGAAATGTTTTGAGTGCGGGGAAAAAGGCCACACTAGACGCACTTGTCTGGAGTGGGTGGACGTTTCTGACTCTGAACCTGACAATGTAAGAGCCAAAGTAACTGAGGGGTCTAATGTTGAAAATGTTGGAACTGATGCGAGTGACACTGTGGTGGAAAATGGTGCTGAAGTAAGCATTGATGTACATGAGCAAGTTGCAGAAGATGCTAAAGGTACGAGTTGTTGGTTCTGTTGGGCCTCTAAGTATAGAAAGTGAGGGGAAAAGGGAGGATGCTGGGTCTAGTGAAGTTGCTGTGGCAGAGTCAGTTTGGAAGAGATGGATACTGAAGTGAGTGATGAAGCACTTTTTAAAGCACCTTAAACTAAAAGAAATAGGCCCAAATCATTTGCCGTGAAAGAGACAGCTGAGCAGGTGGCAGATATAGAGCTTTATAATAATGAATGCAGCACAGATGAAGACTCGAATAGTGATGCAGCTGACATTAACAGTAGGCGTAGTACAAAATCAGCGTAGTGCCAACAACTTTGACAAGATACAGTCTTTTTTGCAAAAGACCAAGAACATAAAAAAAGGTCCGGATTATTTTCCTGAATGAAGGATGTTACAGACTTAAAAAATTTGTCTCAAAATTGAGACTGCAAACTGATGATGGCTTTGAAATAACATGATTCTCTTTTTATCACTTGTTTAGTGCTCTTTCTGTTTGTGTTTCTTTACATAGCATTTGGGCATTGAATAAGAGCTTTATTGATTGAATTTATTAAACATATGAACTTACAAGTACTTTTGTTCAATAAATACATAGTGATGGCTTTAATGAAATTGAATGTAAGAAGGAATGGGAGGGTGAAGTGTTTCTCACACACGAGTTCTACAAGAGGAAAGGTAGCAATTATTTTTACAAAGAGTTTTTGTCTGTCTCTTGTGAAGTGCATGTCATACCTGGAAGGCTTATTGTTGTACGGGCACAATTTGAAAAATGTACACATGGAGCACATTCATATTGACCAGACTTATTGTGTGCCTGGCAGGTCAATAATGGATAGTTTAATACGAGATGTCTTTGAGGTTTCTGATTTTTTTCTTACAGACCCTAAAAAACCGTGCTTGAGCATATTGCCTTCTTTTTTAGAATCTAGAGATATTTTAATCTTGAGGTAATAGACTCTCTTTTGTGGCTGCTGGAGGAAACACTCATCAAAGGGGCTCACTTGGATATAGCAGATGATGTACCAGGTCTTTCACAAATAATGTCCACCAATAAAACTTTTAAATTAAGGAACTTAGTCAATGTAGCTGGATCTGAGCTGAGTAATGTAAAAGCAGTGGCCATGTTGTTGGGGCTGAGATCAGTTTGTCATACTAAGACAATTGTGGGAACTTGATTTGCTATCAGAATACAACACAGGTTCCAGGTCTTCTGGTTCCTGATGAAAGAGATCCTCTTCCAATGTATGGGATTACTCTAGATTTGAAGGATGTTTCTGGTATTTTGCTAAATAGTGTTTACTACAAAAAATTGGATTTGGAGACTGTTACTGGAAAAGTAATACTTAAGTGTTTTGTTAAAATTGTAAATAAAGCTACTCTGAATGGGAAAATTAATACAGTTTGGAAGCTTGTGTTGGAAGGAGAGATAAAGCCAGTTTGGAGGGTGCTTTATAAACCAACATTGAATAAGCATTCAGGTGATTTGCAATGGAGGATTTTACATGGTGCTGTTGCTGTAAATTGTTTTGCGTCTGTTTTAAATTCCAAAGTTGATGATAAATGTATTTTTGGGGTTTAAGGGAAACTATCTTTCCCTGCTTTATGGAGTGTGTAAGGCTCACCCCATTTTTTGCTTGAAATGGCAGTTTATTAATTTTCTAATTGGGGAAGCTAAACTGGCTCAACTGTCTTCTCTCTCTCTCTCTCTCTCTCTCTCTCTCTCTCTCTCTCTCTCTCTCTCTCTCTCTCTATCTATCTATCTAGAACTCTGAGTGCATACTGAACTTTAGGATCTCCTACAACCCAAAACATCAGGTTTAATAACCTCCAGTCGTGCAGTCCGGAGGATGCAAGGCAGGAAGTTTCAAGCAAAATAGGAAAGCAAACAAAATGGTAACCAAACATTTCTGCAGACATTTGGCTCCTCTTAAAAATGTGGATTATGATAGATACTGCATTACACATGCAAATAGAAAAATATGAGAGATTGTATGGGAAAATGTGCTGGCTCCAGTGATGGAGGATTATATTGAACTACTAGTGGTTGTGATGTGCTCAGTTACTGACACTGAAAACCATGTCAAACACTCTCAGAAACTAGTATTTTTTTCCTGAATAATAATAATAAAATAAACTAAAAAAATAATGACTTTATTTTTTTTAATATTTTTAATTTAATATTTTTAATATTAAAAAGCAGTGACAACCACATATAAGCAATCAGTTCAATTTATAACTTATTCATAACTTTATAACCACTCCCAGCTGTAACTCAGAGACATAACGCTAAGGTCAGCAAGTCTACGAGAAAGACCTGTCTCTTAAATAATAATACACAGTGACCTGAAGTCATGCAGAAAGAGTATCCTTCCATCCTGTCTTTTCCAATTGATCCAGCAGTGTGGGAGAGGGCTGGCCTGCTTCAACAGGAAGAGTTTGAGTAAACTGAAAAAGAGACTTCAAGCAGACATAAAGTCTATGGGAACTTTTACTTCAACATCACAAATTAGAACAAAAAAAAAATCTATAAAACTGGTGCCAGACTGCACGCCTTTATTGGCAAAACTAAATGAGACGGGGTGGATCACTGGAATATTTCAATGATGCGTAATAACCACCAGCTCCTTTATATTTAATAATGAGAACAGAATCCTGTGATCATGGTTTCATGCAAGCTGTTGCTTGAGGTTACATTAATTCATACTTCTGTGAGCACACAATAAAAGGCACATTCAAATAAATAAACAATAAAAAAGCATTCTCCAGAGGAATTTCTGCTAATTTAAAAAATAACTAGGCTCCCCAATGAAAACACAGCATGTCTAATAGCGCTTCTTTACTGAGCCAGTGCAAATCTGTCAAATCACAGCCTCGCATCACAGCCATCAAACATTTTTTCTCCAACAGAAACATTTCACATGCTATCGAGCTTTTGCAACACACTGTACAAATCTACAAAACAATAAGCTTTAGAACAAGTTTTGTGCTTGATTTTTTTGTATATTTAGTTAAGGGTATGGGTACTTATGCAATTAAATCACTTTAGTTTTTTTATTTTTAATAAATTTGTAAAGATGGTAAAACCCTATTTTTGGCTGTAAGGTTGTAAAAAGTAAATTTACAGCAGTTTAACATAAGGCGGCAACATAACAAAATGGAGGGGTATGAATACTTTCGCAAGGCACTGTATATCACAATAAACATTTTTATAAAGTGCTTAGATTATTATTATTCAGATTCAAGTGAGTAAAATCCTGAAGGACAACACAAACAATATTTCCTTGGTCAAAACATCTCCACATAAACTCCCTTGAAATTGGCCAACCATGGATAATTGTGCTCCTTATTACAGTAAGCCCTGTTGTGGCTATGTAAATGGGAGCAAATTGCCTCCAGATGAGAGATTAAAGCCTACAGAGTGGATGACAGTCCCCTGAGTGCCACTGGAGGAAGGACAGATCCATTTTTTCCTGATTGTGATTGCGCTTTGTCCCCTGGGCCATAACCAGGCCTGTACAGGAAAGAGCCAAGGTCCTGTCACCACAACAACTCACTCTAAATGAGACTTCTGGAAGCGTATGTGGGTTAATTAATGCATGTGCAGAAGATGAAGGTATATAGTGAGGTGAAGGGGCTGCAGCATGAGGGTTTCGTAGTAAGGGTTTCTGTAGTAGAAGTTGCTCTGAACTGTCCTATAGAAAATTTAATTTTGTGAGCTAATAATTTCTATATAAACTAACATGGAAAAGTGGAGCTATTTTACCAGTTTATTTAAGATGTTTAATATATTTATTATTTATTTTATTATAAATTGCCATTTTAAACTACAATTATTTAATACAAATTAATTTAATGCAAATGATTAAATTAAAAATATATATATTTTTCCCATTCTGTTATTTAATAAGGTCATTTAGTATTATGTATTTTAAATTAACTTGATTAATAAATTAAAATGCCAATATAGTTCATGGTCACAGCACTTCTTATATTAAACAATAAACACATGGGGGGAAATGCTGAAAAAAATAAGAAATATTACAATATAAAATTTTAACTACAAATATATTATATGTGTGTATTTTGTTTTGAAGCTTAGTTCTCCCAAAAATGAAAATTCTGTCATCTTTTACACATTCTCATGTTGTTCTAAAGCACAAAAGAAAATGTTTTAAAGAAAGTTCCATTATATTGAAAAGTTCTTAGAAGCCATAGGTTATATAGAAGTCAAAGGGCTCCATCAACTGTTTGGTTACACATATACTTCAAAATATATGTTGTGTTTAGCAGAAGAAAAAAAGATAATACAGGTTTAGATTAAGTAAAGTAACTATAATTTTTTTTGTTATTTAATCCAAACCGTTATTATTTTTATTTTTGGGTGAACTGTCCCTTTAAGTGTGTGACTATAAATACATTCATTCAAAACAAAGCGTCCTTTTGCATAAATTCGTTTATGCGGGAAACTTTTGGGAGGTGTTGCTGTGTGCATGTTGACTCATGTTTTCCGTTAGTACTGACACGGAAAGGTCATCACCTGTGGAGACGAGTGCAGGGGTTTGTTGTAGTGGAGTGTCCTTTTGAACAAACTGACAACACTTCCACACAGTTCAGATAAATTACAACACAGAAATGCAATATGCGCCGAATGTTCTGTCACTCTAAACATTACTCTGTGGTGGTAGAGCATGAACAGGTGTGGTTAGCCGTTAACAATTTAAAGAAGGAACACTTCGTACTCATCGCAGACTGGAAGCCAGAGCAGGATCAGTTAACAGAGGTGTTTACTTAGCCAGCAAATCCGTCAATGGAGCATGAATAAAAAGCCGCCACTCCACGTTATGGAGGCAGAGGAAGAGCGAGCAGACACAGATGGTCAGCCTCAAATATTATTTTGCTGTAAGTGTTGACGGAGAGGAAGCACCTGCAGACACACGCGTGCTGTCGCTCCTGTCACTCTTTCTCCCCTGTCTTTCCTTATTTGGTGGGTTTTTCCCGATGGTTTTTCTGTTTTTTTTTCTCTGCCGTATGTCTTTTGCGGTATACTTCTCTGTGCTGTCTGAATCACATCCTCTTTTCTTTTCATCTTGATTCTTTTATTGTCTGAGACACTTCTGGATGATTTTCAGTGATCTTGGCTTTCAAACGTTTGATCTTGACCTTCTCATTCTTTTCTTTTTTTTAGACAGACCTCATGCACTTCATAATAGTTTTGCTAAAAATCATTTATTATTAATAGCTGTTTCTATTTTCATATATTTTAAAATGTAATATATTCCTGGCAAAGCTGATTTTTCATCTTCACATGAAATTTCAGAAATTATTATAATACGCTGATTTGGATGGATAAATAAACAAACAAATATGAAAATGTTTTTATATAATTAATGCTTTTTAAAACACTGTTAAATATTTTTGTGAAAACAACTTCTGGTTTTTTTTTATTTATTTGAAATAGCTAATTTATTGCATTTATTAGTTACAGAAATATAATAGTTAAATTTCTGTGAATTTTTTATGTGAAAGGTTTCACTGTAATTTTTTATCCATTTAATGTGTCCTTAAATAAAAGCATTTATGTCTTCAAAAAATATAAATATAAATTCTAGTTATATTTTTTTGTTTGATATTTTTATTTAATATTGCATTTTAATAATATGTAACATTATGCAAAAAGTGTATTTTAATAAATATATTATTTTATCATTCTATTGATGATATTATGTAGAGAAAAAAAAAAAGATAAGTAAAAGTTAAAAAAAATATATATGTATGCACATTCACACAGATTTCTGTTTCCATCCACACTTATTGATTTAGCTCTGGTTCAAGATTCTGTCTGCCCTCTATGTGGAATTTGTATTATTTTGGATCTCGGCAACATCACAAGTACACTTAGAGGGAGCAGTGCCAACAACATCTTCTGACATAAGATCAGATGACCGAAATATCCAACAAAGCTTGCATGATCCTCACCTTTAAAAACAGACTTAGGAAGTTCACCCTACCAGGAAGCTGGAATCTGTGAATTATCATAAAAACCTCAAAAATATTCCAGCCCCACTGTCCTGTCCAGAGGGACTGAGATCTAACACAAACATGTAGAACTAAAATATAAAGTTACATGGAGGGAGAGAGACAATGCACATGATACAATGAGGAAGGAAATGAAAGATGGCATGTCCCATGACCCCCCGAAAAGAAAATGTATTAACACTCAGAGGAAAGACTATGTAAGTAGCCTACACACTGCAGATGACACCAGAGACAGGAAGGTAAAAAAGACAGGAAATGAAGAAAATAGATCGGCTGCAAAATTAGGAATGAACGAATGAAGCTGTACATTCGGTAAAGCAATCAAAAAATCTATCATAAGGAGACTGTGGATGTATTTAACAGCATGACCCAGATTTACAGACCACCGTTTAAACTAATTACAATGCTATTAGGCCTAAAGAGAAATATCACAACTTATTTGGGGACACAGTTTTCAGACTTTTAAGAGTTTAAACTTTGTCGAGTGGTTTTCAGCACCACTTTTGATTACATTAGATGTATGCTGGAGACATTTTAGACAAAGTCAGGAAACTAATTTAGGTAATAAAAAAATGGTTTTGATATGTTTCTAAAAATGCTGAAATGTCCCAGTTTCTTGTTATTTGTTGTTTTATTTTCACACAAAATGTTTTTTGAATGTTAAACCCTTTTCTCTCAACATTATAAATACATTCATCAAGTACAAATGATCATAAGGACATTTCAAATGTTGATCTCTGAACGTTTTCCAGTATTTTCAAGTAAACATATCATCAAGAATGTTGTTTCTTAATGTTGTGAGAACGTATGACAAATATTACTAAAGTTATAAGAATGTTCTATAAACATTACTTTAAGGATACTTTGGATTTATATAACTCTTCCGCAGAAGAGGATCAACACCTGCTTTTACTTCGCTGCCTGTTTAGCCCCGCCCACTGTTTCACACAAGCAGTGTAAATAAAGAGAGAGACAAATGAAGGTTTATGCAGAAACCAAATGATAAAGAAATACAAGAAGATGCTGTGCATAGCCAAGTTGTGAGAAAACATCCTTTGCATTGCCTTACTTCTGATGGCAAAGTCAGGAAAGAGTGGAGAAAATAGGACAAAAAATAACATTACTTTTAAATTGTTGTTTTTTTTTATGTAAAACCCAATATAACAAAAAAGCAGTTCATGAAGCCTTTAAAGCAGACAAATAAAACAACAACAATTTGTGCTATGGATGTGGAGTCACTAATGTAAGTTTAAATAACTAGTAACTTTAAATAAAATAGTAACTTTGTGTCTAATTGTATGTTTTATTTTGTAATAAACCAAATTTCAAACATTTGTTGTAAGAAAGAGTTTGCAATGTTTTTTAAAGTTTCTTCTGCTAACCAAATCAACAATTATTTGATCAAAAATACAGTAAAAACTGTAAATTATTTATATATATATATATATATATATATATATATAAGGTGTGTTCCTCAAGTCTTCAGTGCCATTCTCATGCTTAAGAAATGTATAATTGTTAAAATTATTATCATTGCTAAATACACACACAAAACATTGACCCCCCAAATGTTTAAATGATATATGGTAGTAACTAAATTAGAAAAATATAACAAGATGTAAATTGTACATTTCTATTAATGCATGATTTACATTAATCATCATATATTACACGTTACAATCAGGTATTCTTCATTTTGCTGACATTTTCCATATGAGTAAGCACCTTGAAAGTTATGCTGATGGTACAGTAGCTCATATGTCAATTCCGTTGGGTTACCAGCCTAGATTTGACCACTAAACCACACCACAGACATAAAAGCTCAACCAACAATTGACTTTTCATTTACCGGATATTTCTTTTTTACCACTAAGCCAGACCACCCACATAAGCCAAAATAAAAAAGTTGCCATTTTACATCAAATATACAGTGAGTACCGAAAGTTTTCAAAGAGGATCTGCAAGGAGGAATGGCAGAGGAACCCCAAATCCAGGTGTGAACAACTTGTTTTCCCAAAAAGACTGGCTCTATTAGATCAAAATGGTGCTTTCACTAAATACAGAGCAATATTCTGAATACTTAAGACCATGTGATATTTCAGTTTTTGTTTTTTAATAAATCTGCGAACATGTCAACAATTCTGTTTTTCTGTCAATATGGAGTGCTGTGTGTACATTAATAAGGAAAAAAAAACTAACTTAAATGATTTTAGCGAATGGTTGCAATATAACAAAAAGTAAAAAGAAAATTAAGGGGGCCTGAATAATTTCTATACCCACTGTAAATTATGTAAAAAAAATAATAAAATTAAAAAGGGTGAGGTAGCGCTTTAAACCTCAGCTGCCTTTACAGACACATCATCAGGGTGACACGTAAGCTTATGCTGAGGACAGCATATGCAACAATGACACATGGAAGAATTTCTACCAGTGTCTGACTCAGCATATTTCTGGAATTCTCCACCCGACACGAGAGGGCAGGACAAGACATTTATAAATGGTCTTCACGACCACATGGACAATATTTACTTTCTCATTCTGTTTGCTTTTCTCCAGAAATGGTTAACAGTGGCAGAGCAGATGAGAAGGGATGGGTGAGACAGACAGCACAAAGGAGACATCTCATCCTTGAGAAGACAAAGAGAAACGCATGGGAGCTCGCTCGCATTATTCAGCACAGACTCTGTCCTAGTCCATTGGGAACTGCATTTCATTTCACCCAGGGGCAGAAGGTGATCCGAATGCATTGCAGTGCACCGCTTAGGTATCCAGTCTGGATGGCAAAGGGTTTCATTGAGATTCAGTATCAGCACCAAAATAGCTTCAGCTGGCACTAAATGGTTGGTCTTATCCAAACGAGACCACATCCTTGCATGTGTGCATTGGTTAATTAAAATACACAAACTGAAGACTAATGCTTTGTATTTTTGCACTGGAAGAGTACAGCTGGTATACTGCAATAAGAGCATGTCTTTTTAGGTGCATCGAACTATCTTCAAATTTTTCCATCAACCAAGCTTGCACATAAGTAAACCATTTAAAGGGTATTTCGTGCTTAGTCAACTGAATTTAAAATATGCATCAAAGACAAGTTCTCTTCATGAAGCTTTTTAAGACTATAATGTAAAGCATCTGTGCATTTTGGCACTAGGTTGTCTCCATATAATCATTTAAAGGGAAAAAAGTGCTAAAATTCAATAGCACCCGTTTGACTGGCCACAACATTTTGGTGTTCTGTAACAGACCTCAGTGCTCGAGAGTGCCATATGTGTTATTGTGCAAGTATCTTTAGGTTCAGCAAAACTCTCTTTCAGATATGGGTGTAATAACATATAATGAAATAATGATATAATACTTATAATGTCACACATTGGCTGCACCAGAAATGGCATACTTCCAGGCCAGACAAAATTTGTATCTGGAAAGAGTAATATATCTGAATGCTCTTAAAACATGCACACTCAGTGGATGCTGTACTATCCCATGAACCCTGGGAGAAAAATTACAGTAAAGGCAAAAACATAGTGAATGTTGTGCGTTGAGATTAAATTTATACTACACACATGCATTCTATATAGAACATACTTTTTAACTGGCATTTTCTCTAATGTTTGAAAATAGATAGATCCAAAATTAAAGTTTAATGGCAAACATGTTGTAGTTGAACCAATTGGTTGTTGATTTATTAAACGATATACTGTCCTCCCACAAAAGCAAAGTCAGCAAAGTCTCCGTCACCCTGTTTTTTAATGCGCATTTTGAAGTATCACATCGGAAACGAGTGAAGGAAGAGCCAAATGTCACAAAAAATATTTAACCATTGCTTGAGCTGTTTGTTTACTTTTGTAAGTATTCATGTGAATAATTTCTGTATTTTGCAGAAAAAAATTAAATAAAGTAATGTGACTTTGGGACAGCATAACCTGACTAAGCAACTGACCAATCTTGTTACACAGCATCTTGTTACAGTATAGTTATTCTTAAATGCTTCGAACACAGTCTGTAGTAAAAAGTATTCCTGTATTATTGCCTCCCAAAACTCTGCCTATTAACTAAAAAACTCTTACTGCATGTTTCGTCTGCTCACTCTGAGGTGCATGTAACTTATTTTAAACACTTATTTTAAGCACCAGTTCACTGAAACTGAACATTTTTTGAAAACCCCTGCCAGCTTGTCTTGTTACGTCGAAGCTTGCATTTTTATTGACTGTAGAATGGAAATCTGTTATTTGCAAATGTTTTATGCAATATTTCAATTTTGTGCATATATGGAATCATGGCTTTTGGCATCTGTTAACCCCCCCCCATAAAACAGCTTTGCTTTTTAATCTCTACAAATGATCTGATGAGGTGAATCAGGTGTGTTTGATTAAGGAGCCATGCAAAATGTGCATTGATCCAGGCGACACTCCAAAACTGTAGGTGGCAGTATTGCACCTTAGTGAATAAACTCATGACAGAGGAGATGGAAGTAAGAAAAAATTAAATAAAATTGCTGTTAAATAAAAATGTCACACAAGAAACACAAAATAAAGTTAAATGTATTTTTTCCATATATTATATTGGTGTTGTGGAAATATTGTTAGCGTGAAATCTTTTGTACGTGATAACTGTGCAGCGCGATACCTTGTTGCAAGCCTGAGATTTGACACATATATAATTACAGGATGACGCATTATGTTACGCAACATTGCATAAAGTTGAATTTGCATAGTTACAACCATTGAATTTACATAACCATGTGTAATCCTATACTGAAGAGGTTTATGCTGTGTATAGCATTTTAACCTGTTAAAGTTTCCCAGATTTTCCTCAAATTTAAAGAAACCATCTGTGAGCTGATTATCCAACTTTAGAAATGATACAGCAACTCCCTTCCCTACACAAGTGATCATTACAAAACAGCTTCATACATATCCTCCTAAAATGGAGAACAGGAGTTCCAAAAAAGGGACAGAAGATGAGGACATTGCATTAAAGTAATAAGAATGTCCAAAAAAGGCAGGTTTGCTATTACCATTTCTACCTTTTGTAAAGAAGTTCATATACAAGCTTTTACAATTTAATTTGATCTATTACGCTTCAAGATAAAAGTGATCTAAATTGTATTTGAGTTCACATACGTTTTATTAAAAATGTATTTTTTTAGTTTATTTAGCTGAACTGAACTTGTCCAGATCAAATTATCTATTTTAAAGAAACTTTTGACCTTATTTTATTAATTAGGATATATGGGAAAATGTGTGGGCTAGCGTAAAATTTATGACGTTATGCCCACAAAAAAAATGGAATATTAATAACAACAAACTTTGTAGGGCATTCAGATTGAAAGATTCCCATTCATATTTAAAGAGGAAGTCTTTAACAATAATCACCAGCATCAGAAACAGCCAACTTCTGTTTGCCAACTTCCTGCAGCTCCTGAAATAAAATAAATCTGTGTTTTGCCGCAAGCATAAGAAACAAGAGGAGACATTCTGACGCACCCACACCTGGTATACAGCCAGTGATATGATAATATGTGCATTCGGTAGAATTTGATGGAGGCGTAAGTCATTTGTGGGGTCCGGAAGAAGTGTGTGGTTTTACTACGCCCGATAAACCTTGTTCTGACCTGCCAGTAGTAGGATTAATATTGAATGACAACACAATTTGCCCTCTTTTAATGTTCATCTCTGCTCTTTAAAACCTTAGCTTTGAAATTCATTATCTTCTCGACTATTTTCTTGGATGTGAGGTTTTATACTATATAAATAATGCGAGTGATAAAACTGTCGAGACACTTCCACAAATGAACTGTAATAGTTACACCTACAACAGGTGCATACAATGTGACTATATCAAAGCCTGTGAACATATTTTGCGAAACATCATTCTTCAAAGCATGCTGCTTTTATGTTAATGACGAATATATAAGAATGCTGAAATGGACCCTCCTGCCAACGTTTTTCTTCAAAACTCAACTTTGCCAAATCTGCAATGTTTAATCTTAAGCTGTGATTTCAATGATTTTCATATTCAACATTTTGACATTACAAACAAAGGCTGAATGGATATAGACAGTATGTCATTTTTGTTTATGCTTGTTATGTCTGAGACTGGCTTCAACATACTTATACCGCCTTGGTTTCTCATTATCTTTGACAACAGCAGAAGGCATATAAAGACATAATCTGATGAATATGGCGTTCATTCATCACTAGTGAGTGAAGAGAACACGTCAGTGTATCACATGCCTGTGGGTTAAAAGAGGCGATGCAGTTCGTCACGTTTCGTTTCATGACTCAACGCTTTCTCTGCCAGCAAAAATGGGATCAAGTTATAGAGGGTGTTATAAAAACAGCCGTCTGGAGGCTTTACTGGAAGCCGTGTCAAAAATAAACTGACTTTATTCATTAAGCCAGTTCTGACCGTAAACGGCACGTACAAGTTCAAATCCTCCTCATCCTCGTTTTAATTACGGATGCCTAATCACTGAGTAGGACTATCTCTGATATGAACACGTAAGCTAACAGCAACACTTTCACAGAAGGTTGAAGATACAGGCTGACATTCAGCACGTTCACACTTCTTATACGGGACAGAGTGAAACAGTACAGGTCCCTTAACAGGTTTTCTTCAACTTTTTTATGGTTATATTGCATGGTTATTTTACAAACGTAGCTACTTCATAATTCAAGCACATCGAAACCAGCAAATTAAAACTACAACGCTAAAACCGAGTCGCCTCGTCTTTAATCAGAGAATTACAATAGCGTTCTCGTTTAGTAACGTACCATCACTCGCGCGCGGCGTGTGTGCTGTAAACTATCATTTATGCTGGTTAGGTGCAAAGAAGGACGGCCCATGTGCTCACCTGTGCAGGTAAAAGGCTCAAATGGATTGCAGCAACTATTTGTAACAGTGACGTCAGATAACCCATCTCGAATGCCAAAGAAAGTCTAATGGTGGAAGAATCCAAACAGTAGTCCATCCAAATGGTAATGTCAATATGGAAATGTCACTTTAAATTCCACAAAAGGATTCTAGTTCGCGTCTTGCTTCTCGGTAGTAAAGTGTGTGTTGCTTTCTCGGAGGTAACAAATAAAATGAAACAATCCGCTAAACATATTCGCAATGTTGTTATCTTTTTGGTTTCATAAAATATCAGTGGTGACACGTCACTTAATTACATCCAATCTAGATCTCCCTCAGAAGATGTGCGCAAATGCCACCGGTGAAATGTTTAAAATAGGTCCTTATGGAGTACACAGTGTTTTAAATTATAGCTTGCAGGTTTTAATCGTCCTCACGCGCCACTGGAGCTCCGGTTTCTTAGTGCAAGATTCCTGCTCACGCATTTCCCAAATAGAGTGGCACACTTCCATATGAGCGCCCTGACTACCTTTCAACAAGTTGATCTCCTCCTCCTGAAGCCTTGCTCATACTGTCCTCCCACTGCCCTCCCCTCCTTCAACCCACATCTCACACTTCGTTTCACTTTTATCACTTATAATGCCACATAAGAGTAGAGAAAACGTGTGAAAATGTCCTGTGAAAGTGGTAACTTACAATTGTTATTTTAAGACTTGTTTCTACCTGGTTTAATCCCCAAATTTAGTTCTATTGGTGTAATGTAGTATAGCCTATATTTAAGTGGGTTAAATAAAATAATATACAGCACTTATTAACCTCTAGTTCATGAAAGTGTTAAATGTTAGTGCATTAACTAATGTTAACTTCTAAGTAAATCCTAAGATTCACATGATTCAAGATTATAAATTGTACACGTTACCTTCAGTACATTACAAGTTAGGCAAAGTGTTGCCCACAAAATGAATGAAGCAACTCTTTTAAATTCTGAGAAAGTTACATAGAAGATAACAGCAAATATGCTTTACATGCTGTTAGAATTTGTGTGTGTGTGTGCGTGTGTGTGTGTGTATGAGCTGCCGACTTGAAAGTTGCAATTATAAAACAGTAATAATATTCAGGAAATTCAGATTCAGATCATTTTTTGTTACCTGATTTGAAATTTAAATAACTTTTTTAAAACGAAAAGGAGGACATTTTCAGTTGTGAATGATAATTATTATTATTATTATTAGTGTTGTTGTTGTTGTTGTCATCATCAAATAAATCTTAATAGCTGCTTGCACACAATTTAATTATTACTCTTCATGCCAATCTCTCCAGCCATAAAGGGCTTGAATTTGAATCCAGAGGCACACTTTCATCAATACTTTGAATTCATGCAGTCATAAAGTAAATAAATAAGGTGCATAGCTAAACAGATTAAGGTAAAAAATTACAATACCATGGTGGTTTGATTGCAACATTGCGCCCTCAGTATTTGAAACCAAATTCATTTCACATTTCATTCTTCCCTCTACAAGTTTGGCGATTGGTATCATGTCATCAAACAATACCCAAAGTATGCATGTTGATGTTGGTCCATCCAGATATGGTTAATGTGGTCAAAAGTATTTTGAACAAATCTGTATGGGGTCCACAGTCAGTCAGACCAGAGAAACTCAAGCTCAGAATAGGCACTCTGAGAAACAAATAAAGACTTTCTCTTGAGTACACTGTATTCTTATAAAGTAGTCTACATTTATAGTAAAGCACACTCATACTGGAAGAAGACATATCAGACTGTGTTATTGCAGTAAATCAGAGATGCATGGAGATGTACCGTTCCATGTTCTCTTACCATGTATGCATGCCTGTTTACTAGTGTGTGGTTTAGGGCCGTGTTATGGGTTGAGCAGTAAGGATTCTTTCCTTACTCACACAGTGCTTATATACAAGTATGTGGTGTTTGCAGTAATGCTGGAATGCACAGGCTGTAGATTCTTTGGTTTCGAATGCATTCTTCAACGCCATGTTGACTGACAAGGGCTCTGTGTGCTATTGTAAAGAGCACGCTTTGCTAGATGGTGTCAGCAAACAGTGTGTGTTCCGCTGCCTTAGATTACCCCCCCATTCTCACAGCACTTATGAGCGCCAACAAAGTCAGTGAGCCTTCAGCCTAGAAAGGCTTTGAAGCGAATTATGCTATTTAGTACATCTCAACATAACCATTATTTTTTTTCAAAATAGGGGAAATTTGAGTAGTGTCTGTTCATCAAAAAAATGTTTCAAGTTAAGTGCTTGCCTGAAGTAGGTATTTAGTGTAGTGTCTTATAACATATACTGTTGGAAACTTAGCATATTTATAATCAAAAGAGCCAGTTATGATATTCTATGGCACACACACACACACAAATATTGTGTTAGTTGAGATGCTATATAGCACCTATAAAGAACCAGTAAAGGTTCTTTAGCAATTCTTTTGGGTGTTTAGTGTGTTAAATAGCATCATCTTTAATAATATTGGTGCTATGTAGCAATTAAAGTGGTTCACCCCAATATGAAAATGAATGATATATATATGAAAATGAATGAAATATATGAAAACATTATATTTGATTTTTTAGTGATACTTGTAATGAAATCTGAAAGTTTTCTCTATCCACTGTTTTCCTGAGCCTAAGATTATATGGATGAGGTTTATTAGATGCTATAGGGAACTAATGAGGATAATAACAACTTGCAGTAAACAGTAAAACTGTTTGTACTAGACACCATTGTGTTCATAATTAACATAATACATTAAAATAACATGATAGGACACACCAATATCAAGCAGCAAAACCAACTGTTTTGTACAGCTAAAAATAGCTGGACATGAATGAAAGCGGAAGCTATACTATCTCTTCAAATGTAATTAATGATTATTTCATTTGAATTATTTTGGCATAAGATGCTTTCAATGAAGACAGAACTGGAGATATTTTATTATTTGCAACATCTGTGCTTTTCATTAGACTTACTGCTGAGAGTTGTTGAAGGGTAATTTCTAAAATTTCTGTCTGCGCTCATCATTTACTATGCTAATGTGCTGGTATTATATGCTAATCATATAATTAGGATGAATATCCTTTTTTTTTTTTTTGTTGTTGTTGTACAGATCAGCAAAGGTAGAAAAAACCCCAAATCTTTATAGGAGATAATCTCTCAATGCATAGTAACAGTCCCCTGTTGCTTACAGAGTGTATAGATAGAGTAACGAATAGGTTACTTCCGTAAACCAGGTTCCCTGAGACACGGAGAGAGTACTGTGTCTGCCAAGATGCTATGGGAAAAACTCATTTTTTTCCTCCTAACTGAAGCCTTTTTCAATCACGCAGTTAAAACTGCAGGCCATTGGCTAGAGCAATGCCAACTGGACAAACCAATCGGTTGGCTGCGGCTCCTGCCGAAGCTCGTCGGAGTGGGCAGGGCCGAGTATATTAGCGCCCGCTTTGCAGCAGGACTTCAGGTTACTTCGACTGAAGCGACGGGCATTTGCAGTGCGGCATGGAACGCAGTACCCATTCCAGTGTGTCAGGGAACCTGGGTTACGGAAGTAACCTATTCGTTTCCTGTCGACACTTCACTCGTATTGCGTCTGCTAATACGCTATGGGAACTCAATCCCGCCGCCCTGTAAGTTAAAAGCGATTTGATGTATGACAGCGAGCCTGGGCGAAAGCAGGGGCGTACAGTCACATAAGCATGCAGAGAAATTATGCCCCGCATATATGAATTTATATAGTCCTATATTTAGAGATGTGTGAGTCTGAACTCGCGGTTTGGGCGTGTGACGGCCAGACAAAGTGGGTTAGTATTTTACTAGTCTCAGCCTCAGACGTCACGCCCACCGAACGTTGGCTAAACGTCTGATGCATATGGTACACTTTTCTGGAAACA
>JAUCMT010000036.1:19924222-19952918 GCA_032357475.1 Enteromius thamalakanensis
GCCGATAACGGCCCACCACTTATATATAAACAGTATATATATATATGTATGCATGATATATACAGTATATATATATAAGACTGTTAAGAATATGACTAGTACTTTGCGTGCTACAAGCTCAATATACAGTAAAAACTTGCAAGACAAGATATTTAGTTTTTCTGAGGTAAGATGCTAAGTTACAAATTAACAACGACACTGACATTAAACATATCAATTCATCATCTGACCGCAGCTGAATCGGGACAGTTTTTCTTTGACTGTACAATCCGTGACCCACGTCAAGGTCTCAGTCGTGTCCCACCAGCTGAGAAACGCTGGACTGTAGCATTTAGCCTAATGGACCATAAAAAGTGTGAAATACTACCATGAACCTACACTAAAGAAGGGACCCAGTCCATATCAAAAGTGAAAATACCAGAGACACCCAACAATGGGCCCTGTTGACTTGGGCTTGTAAGCATTAGTGCAGAAAATCCTAGAAACCAACCAGCCACAAATTAGAAACTGCATAACAATGCCCTGGCAACCACCCAGGACACCCTGGCATTTTAAAAGGCACTCTTGCATTTGTAAGATAAAGCACAACTCTGGCAATTTGTTTAGATAATTGTATTACCTGGTTTATTATTATTCTTGAATATATACAGAATGCACAGACACTATAACCATCTTTCAGGCCTGATTAACAATCTGAGAATCTCCAACTCACTGGGCAACCTCGTTCAAGGGATCCCAGGCTAATCCTTCCGGATTTGGGGGATTTTCCCATACCAGATGAGAAGCAGATGTCTCTGTCTCTCCCTCTATATACTTCTTTATCTCGCTCCCAGTTAACTTCCCTCACTTTGTCAATTGTCAACTTGTGTTGACGTCAAAGCATGTCCCTCTCTCTTTTGGTTTCTGGCTGTCCTTTACCCTTTTTCCTTTATTCACCCCTACACATTTCCTCTCAATTCCCCCCTTCCCTGCATCTGACTGCCTCTCCTACTATCTCGGTCTATCTCAGTCTCTCAGGCCCCCTCCTAAAACAAGTCCCTCAGCCTCCTCATTCCCTGGGGCACACCGAAAGAACACAAGCACCATGGGAAGGCCCAAAGCCCCCAGAAACCTCGTCACATGTCCAGAGCACCCTCCTTTCCGTGGGAGACACGCAGCACTGATGCTAAGGTGGAACTGCAAACTTTGTGGACTGCATCCAACAGCTCCTGTACTTTCTCATGGAGCAACAAAAAAAACAAGGCAGTTTGGTGAAATGGTCTGTTTTTGACAATTCCCTGTTGAATATGCTCTGGCAGACTCTAGGTATAAAAAAAAAAATCTCTCTGTGTTTAACTCCAGTCAGTTATGCTTCTGTAACTATTGTTTTTGTTGGAGGTGAACTGTGACATTCCTAAAAGAGGGGTTTTGATTTATGTCAGGGTTCTGGTAAGTAGTGTAGTGTGTTGGACTCTACCTTCTAATGGCCTCTTGAACCCTCCAGTGCTCCAAATATAACCACCTCTTCAAGCACCTTTACTTTTCAACACTGCCTCTAATTCTGCAGGGACAGTAGCTCTGTGGCTCCTTTTGTTAAGGACTCATACTCTTGGCAATGACCTTAGTATAAACATATCTGTGGGTTTGCTCTTTTTGAGTGGTCACAGGGCTGCTGGACAAGCTGTCTGTAAACAAGGGGCTGGTAAAGAGAACAGGAACTCCCTATGGACTACTATAACAAAATTCTGTTTGTGTATAAAGGGATAAGATATCAGTCACAACTGGGAAGCATTATATGGCTGTTTTGTGCTACTTACTCAGTACTTTTGAAAAAAAAAAAATGTTACTTAATAAGACAATCACATTTTCATGATTAAGGGCAGAAATGTAATATAGCAAGTTTAAAACACACAACCGAAAACCAGTGGAGGTTCACCTCTAATTTGAATAATATTATTTTCTTGTAGATGCCACTGGTTTCACATTTTGTTATCCATATAATGACGTTCAAACATTTTTAAATTATGTTTCCAAATATGTTTTTGCAAGTATGGGAAAATGAACCAGATTATATTAGAGATAATAATAGAGATGTATTTTAGAATGAATTGAACAAACAAACCGCCAAGCTTTGATTCTGTTCGCTAATGTTCTACTAATCCCACGAGTTCACACAGTGGCAAAGATTTGATTATACAGGGCAAACCAGAGGATTTTTCAGTTGGACCTTGAAACCACATCTTCCCCTTACAACGAGCTGAGGGACTGGGATTTTATTGGTTTTCATTTAATTTACAGCAAAATAACATAGTTTAATTAACTGATCTAATGTTAATTTATCGCCTATTTAAGTATTGAAATCAGTTTTTTTACCTTTGAAATACACCGATAACCCCCAAATGCAGGTGGTAATGAGAAAGTCCACCAGAAAGTATATAAAAGTTAATTGGTGTCATTTACACAAACACTAAACATCATGGTCAGACTCATTAAACTGAAACATGCCATAAACATTTAACAACATTACATGCAACATAAACATAACTGAGAAGAAACAGTTATTTCAAAGAAAAAACATCAAATTTGAAATGCAATGCATTTTTTTTTGCACTGTAAATGGGCAGGATACAGGAATGTACCATTAACCATTTACCAGGTTTTTACCATAGCATTTTCACAGTTTTTTACTGTTTTTTTACACAAATCATTTTTACAGTAGGTGAGTATTAATTAAATTTTAGAGTCGATTCTTTATGTTAGGTTAGTAATATGTACTTTTGGATTTGCAACTTTGCAGATCATCACATACAACTACATTACACATGGCAAGGTAATATTGCAAATAGCACAATAGAGGCACTTTAAATAGAATATCACCAGATCTCTAATAATGGTTTTAGCTAAACTGCATTTTAATGAAGCAGGATGCATTGGCAAAGATAAACAGTGAATATATATTGTTCGGACGTCACATCAGCCTTAACCCCCATTACCTGTTTTATGACTGGCTTGGATGAAGGCACTTAAAGTATGGCCAAAGAAAACACTAAGTGCTACACTTTTGAACCAATGTTACTGGTACTCTCTAAAAGAAAAATAGTTCCTCTCTTAAAAGTAAGATTGTCAGATATGGGAAGGAAAGGCTGCACAGAATGAATGGCCCATCAGAGGAGACCGATCTGGAAATCAGGGCACTTCCAAGGATGAGGGACACTCTTTGAGACAATGTGAACTGCAGTGGCTGCCCACACATTAATTCAAACAAAACCATAATTTGTTCCTGCTACTTTTGCAGCCTTGTGTAAGTTTCAGTCATTCCCAGCTCTGCAAGGAAAATAAATGAGTTTATTTTTACCATAAAGGTTTTCCGAGAAATTCCCATGTTGTAGAAAAAGTTTTAATGTGAATAACTTCCGATTTAACAAATAGATAAAGTAAATTTTTTGGTAGTAAAACAACAAAGCTTTGTGTAGCAAACATTACCACATATCTTGACCATCAGAGGTTAAGCCAGCCATGGCATATTGAAAACAGGCTAATCATTTCACAATTTCAGATAAGTGGGTTACGTATGTTTTATAGCAACAAGACATGCACAATTTGCCACTTAAATGTGTATGTGAATTTAAAGTGAGGAAAAGAAATAATGAACAGAGTGTGATACCAATCTGGGAATGATAACAGTTTACGTCAAACACGAGTGCTCATGGGCATCTGTGATCTGTGGGCAAGCTGCTAAAACTTTATCATACACAATCTTTAATACAGAACAAACAAGGGCAGCATTCATATTGGGATGTTTTAAATCAGAGTAATTAGCTACAGCAGTTAGACAGCCTTGCTTGCTAAGACTTGCATCACTATTGTTACTGATAATAAACCCTTAGCTTAAGTACCAACTTGGATAACCAACTCATGAATGAAAGATATTGCAAAGCCATTTTACTGCTTTTATTCATCGGTAGGTGTTAAAAAAGGTGTTTATTTATTAGTGCTGTCAAACAATTAATCGTGATTAATTAACATTTTCTGTTTGCGTAATATATACAGTACTGTGCAAAAGTCTTAGGCCACTAGTATTTTCACCAACAAAAACTGTTTTAAGTCGGTTATTTCTATCTTTTGCGGTAGCGTGTCAGTTAGAAATGTTAGTTTACATTTCCAAACATGATTCTTGTCATTAACTGTAATAATGCAGTGAGATTATTGTCTGACAGCAGCCAGTGCTCCACACAGAGATATGATTTTATCATCATCCAGGTAGGTTTTTTTAAAGTATCGTTGCCACAGTTCTTCTGGATTTAGTCTGTCTCAGTTTGTTCTGTTACTTCTTTCTGTTCTGTTACTACTTTATAAAAAAATGATAAATAAAAAAAAAATCTTAGTTTTTAGTTTCAAGTCTGGTCAGGAGAAATGAAGAGTAAAACATCCATAGATTTGCCAGACAAATCCTACGGCAATTCGTACATATTTTGCAAATCACTCATCATTCTTACAAATTCGTACAATCTTACAAATACATATTTTATGAGTTGCCAATTCATATGAATTTGTACGAGTGACCTACATCTAACCTCACTCCTAAATCTACCCGTCACTGGGGTTTAGACAAATCATACAAAGTAAGGTCATATGCATTTGTACAAATATGTATGAATTAGTTGTGAGACTGAGTTGGATTTGCAGCACAAGCCTATCAATTTTCTATCAAAATCTCTTTGAAGCTAAGAAATTTGCATTCCATAAACAGCACAGAATGCAGAATTCGAATCAACATTTTAAACAATTAAATATTTTTAAAATGTTTAATTTGCCTTAATGTATACTATAAAAGTGTAATTAAAAGTCAAATACAATAAAACCATTACTGATCCAACTGCTGAGCCCAACATGTTTCAGATACACCTGTCTTTATGTTACTGATGGTTTTAAAGCTGTACTCATACAACCCATACCAAAATGGTGTAGAATAGTGACGTAGTATGCAATATCACACTTAGCACACTTAGCCTGAAAAAGGACTATCTATAACTACCGGCCAGAATATCACAAAAGAACATAATCTGGGTTAAAGTCACTTGTTTGGGCAAGCTACCTACTCTAGTAATCACTGAATATCACCCACAACATCCTCATTACAACAACTGAAAAATTGTATTCACTATTAAAGGGATGGTTCGCCCAAAAAATATAAATTAGTCATCTTTATGTCATTGCACACCTGTAAGACCTTCATTCATCTCCAGAACTCAAATTAAGAATTGTTTTGATTAAATCCAGAGTCAAATTTCGAAAAAAAATATCTCCATTTCTTTTTGTCTAACAGTCTTGGAATGGCAAGAGGGCGAGCAATTAATTATGCACTTTTTCATTTTTGGGTGAACTATCCCGTTTATATACTGTACCACAATGTCAGAGTATAATTGCCGTTAATATATGTTAATCACGGGAAACGGACATGTATTAGCGCTCACAGGCACTTTGCTGTACTGTCGACCATGTAGTCATAGAGTATCACTCTCTGTTTTACTTCCACACCTGCAAGCTTAATTAGCCAAGGTATTGTTTCTCACCTGTAAAGTTTCAACCTAGTTCTGAAGTAATAGAGCAATTCAGCAGAGCACGTCACACCTGGCATGCACAGGCCTTTAACTGAACCACAGCTTTACTATCTCGGGAAGCATTGAATGTTGTTGATGTGGGTGCGAAGATGATGTATGTACTGAGGAGATGAGCTGGTCATAACACCACAACTACAAAGATGAATGTTCCCAGGGAGAGAACCCTTACAACACGTCCGTCCCCTCCCCCACAAAATCTCATCTCATTTTCTCTTGTCATGCACATTTACGACCATGGCTTCTCTTCCCAGCAGCCTGGTGCTAGGACCTCACTGTGTCGTGACTGCCTGCATTTTCAGTGTAGAGATAACCCAATAAGTCCCAACAGGCTCACAATCCCCCTCCATGGCCCTCAAATCCAACTAAGCCATCTTAAGACATTAGTGGTGACAAATGGGACTGCCGTTGAAGTGCTGGCTGCAAGCTTGTGGAACTTTGCTCTTCCTTTGCTGTTATCTTTATCGGGAGCCGGAGAGTGTGCAGGCACTCAAGGAAATGCCTCCTTTACATGAACACCGATGTTTGTACATTGTCGCTCTCCCTTTACTCTCTCCCCCACTGAACCAGCTGCTTTTGCTATCCTCTGTCTCTTCACCTCCATTACTCTTTCAGTGCTCTCATTTGATCCACCATTCAATTCCACATTAAATTCTCTCTTGTTCTCTTGCTCTTTATCCTTGCAAAGGATTAGAGTGATAAGGAGCGGCAATTACATTCTTGCAATCATTAGCTTGATTCTCCCAGCTTAAGGCTAAATTGTGCCCGTGTGGCAGACGTCAGCTGATACAGGAAATCCACTGCATGAGAAGAGTAAAGTAGTTGCAGAAGCACAGTAGCTGTTTAACATGCGAATGCATGAGAAATATGAGGTCGGTTTGGCCTGTTGAATGGACAAATCAGCAGATGTACAATGAACAGCTGGAAAAAGTCTTGAACCAATGCCATGGGAAGTTCAATTATATACAATGAGAAAAGTCAAAAACATTACTCAAGGGAGTTTAACATTGCATATGCGACATTAATAACATTTGTTTTGTTATGAAAATGCTGCTTAGTCCATGAAATGCCTACAGCAGTTCTAATCTTGCAAAAATACAAAGATCATAAATTAAGTGACATAGTCAGCATAAAACAAGACAATCAGGGTTATATTTTTCTGTATTGCAGTGATTCTCAACTCAAGTGCCCACAAGTGGGCTTGTGCAAAACTCCATAGGTTTTACAATTAGTTAAATTTACACTAGTTATACTAAATTAATCTTAATTGCAATGTTAAACAAAGTATTAATAAAAATAGAAAATAAAGCCGTAATCTGACAACTTACAGTATGCCCAAAGGTTACTCCCCAGCCACCAATGACATGTGGGGCCCAGATGGGTTTGGCATGAATTGCCCAGTTAGGACCCATGCAGTACCCTAACAGGTCCCACTTTTAGTACGTCTGGGCATCCATGGCTGGCCCCCATGTGGATCCTGGGTGCAAGCCCATAATGGGGCCCACATTTGCTGTACATGAAGCCCTCATCTGGGCCCCACATGTCATTGCTGGCTGGGTCCACCCCAATTATTTTTTTTTTGATTAACAAAAAATATTATTCTCCTAACATCACAAAAGTGAAGCTGAGCCACTTCTTAAGACGAATGAACTTTTTATGGTTTGGAGTGACATGGGGGTAAGTTATTAATGAAAAAATATTGGGCTGAAGCAACCCTTTAAGAGGTAATTCATGACAACAGAATTGCATCACTATTGGATGAGGATGAACTTATAAAAACACATAGCAACATGTTGTAACACTCAAAACACCGTAGCAAAGGGGTAAAGCGCAGCAGGTCCTTCGGCTAAATTGTTACCTAATTAGAATAAACCTCAGTAACTGAAGTGAGGTCTGAAACATAAGCGTGTGAAATGAAGCTATTCTTCAAAGAAAATGTTCACTTGTTTTGACTGCTGGAGTTTTGTTTGCACGCAAACTTGTTTCTGGCAAAGCAAGGCAGAAATCAATCCAGACAGTTTATGGAAACTTCAAACAGCTCTTTTCATCGAACAGAGGTCAAGAACTTTAGGACCAGAAGTTGTTGACACTTCCCACTCTTATGAATGCTTTAGATCTATTTGGACCTTAAAGTCATGTTTACATCATTGTCATCAAAGAATTTCAAATAGGGTTTATGTCTTTACGTATGTACTGGAGTCCAGAGAAACTGCATCTTAGACCATTTTCAAGTGGACTCAAGTGTATGACTTCAGACATCAACCAAACAAACCAAACTCTGACGTCAAACAGACTCGAGTTCGTACCAAAAGTAAAAAAATAAAGTGCACACTTAAAGAGGCATCCACCAGAACAGCTTGCTAACAAGTAACAACAATGAAAATGCCAGCTGACTTGGTCATGTTTGTCTTAGAAGGCAACGTTTCTTCAATTTTACAGCTTTACCTTTTCATTACCAAGAATAGAGGAAACAGAGGCGTGCTTGAAAATGTCAGGGCAGATGCGGCTATTCACAAGACACATTTTTTAAAACACTCATCCAAACCAGATGTTTGCTCATCATAAACAAGACAAGGGCAGAAAAGAATGAACAATATTGGCTAATGCTGGGTGAATAATTTCTACTTCTTAAACTTAAAGCACTAGACTACCCAGCACTGCGGTCAAACTTGCACTGTCTTTGTTTAAATGAAATGACCCTCTGCCCTGCTGAATGCTCTGCCCTTGTAACACATCACTATCAGTTCATTCATTTTAAGGGTTTTCCAGACATTGCAGCTTTCTTTTCCTGTAAGTAAATCATGTGACCATCTTTTACTTGCTGCGAGGGGTGGATTTGTCTATAACAGTGACAAATAACCTAGTGCTTATCAAAGCCAATCAATGGTGATGAAAACGATGGATCAAGCTTCAAAAGGACAAGCAAACTGAAAGATACAGAGCTTGAGATGAACAGAAAAGTTGCACGAAAAAGTTTTTTGATCATTTATTATGTTTTATCCATTGCCACCATACTTTGAGACTGGCTGGTGTTATGACAAAAAATATTAATATATTTTGGGGTGAATTACTTAATTAAAATGCAAATGTATTATTTTGTTGTAAGTATGCTTTTTTTCTGGAAAACAAAGGCAAGACAATGTGGAGGTTTTTCCAGTTGGTACTTTTCTTTCAAGCTGCATTCTTCACACTTTTCTCACACACAAGTTTAAATTATGGTAGTAAAAGTTTGCAAACTGATTTACACTCAGAATTTTCCCATTAAATCAAAGCGCAACTATTGGAGAGATTTAGGTTCATCTGCAGTCTATGTCTGAATGTGATCTGGAAAAATTCGCAATAATCAAAACTCTGACAAATTGCCAAGTCATGAGAAACAAATCAACTCATTCCTCATAACATTGTTTTGGCAGCCTGCTGAGCATCCTTGGATTGAAATGCATATGGGGTCCAGGTTAAGATCTGTTAAGATCAAACAAAATCTTACCTTTTCTCTCAGAGGAGCTGTAAGTTTAGCTGCATATTTTATAAAATATAATTACAAATATATTTCTTCCCAAATAACTTAGTGTCCTTTATGACCATACCAGCAGAAATCATCCAGTCTTATATAATGGTGTGTTGTTGCAACATTAATTTTCAATGAGTTTTTAATGGCAGTAGACTTAGATTTAATGTGCATTTAAGGTTTAGGGTCCAATTGAAAAAAGGACATTTTCAAAACATGTTTAGAAGTTGGGCCTTTGTATTTTATGGTGATATTTTCAAATTAAACATTACATTTTAGGCACATTTTTGATGATTTTTATATCAATTTTGTTGCTTTGCTGAGATGAGTCCTTGCTTGGGTCTTGAAGAAGAGCAGCTAAAGTGCCAGTATTATGGGTTATGAACAGTTCACATTTTTCTTTTGGGAGTCCTAAACAGCAGGTTGACATGCATGCAAGGTTTTCTAACCTAACAACTCGAAAAACGATTCGTTTAGCGATTCATTCTTCCAAACCCCTCCAGTGATTGGGCTATTTCATTTAAAGAAGTGTTTGTAAGCTTTTAACGCATGTGACAATCTAGTGGCAAAGAATTAATTTCCTTTTTCTTTTAGACTAACGTGAAAAGATCAACAAGTGGGCGGACAATATGCAAATAAGCTAATGTTTCACGTTTTAACGTTTTAAAAACAACTTGTTTTAAGGATTCAGTCAAATCTTTCCCAGTCAACATTTCCATGTGGGCCCCAAGTGGGTTTTTGATGGGCTGTCACTTGGGGCCTGCATGGGCTGTCACTTGGGCCCCATGTGAGCCCATATATGGGGTTTTTGTGGGACCACCGTGGGACAGAACTGAGCCCCATTTATATTTCTTTATTAATTCCTCCAGATAAAGTTAATGTGCCAATATGCAAAAAAAAACAAAAAACAACAACAACTAAAAACCGACGCAAAGCGGAGTAGTCGGGTTATGCGTTATTACTTTGGAGCGGTTATTTTTCGAAAAAAACGAACCTGAAAATCTCTCAACTGACCAATCAGAATCAAGCATTCCAGAGAGCCGTGTAATAAATGGTATTATTCCTGGGCCTATGCAGATATCTCAGCCTCATGAATACTTCATATCCTGATTCAAGCCTCACATACTTGAATCAGGATATTCCTTCACTGGCATAGTCTACTCCCAGGCTTATTTTTGCCAGGCCACTGCATGCATGGCAAATAAATCAGATTGCTGACATTCGCTCTCGTTTCAGATGGCAAGACATCAGCTCCAGATATCGAGGCTCATCCAACGCTAGCTCCTCGCTATACGCTGCTTAAGTCTGATTTGCTTAGGCTGATTTTTTCCTTGCTAACATTAACCTCCAACTGTACATATCCTTCCTTAACTTTTCTATGAAAGGGTATTTCACCTTGCTAGTTCACAGATCGCTCTCTTACTTAAATTAATCCAAAGATCTAATCCTCCTAAACCCAATTCCAGATTGCCAATCACTTCGGAAATATTATCAATCTGCTTCCACAAATTAGTTCCGGCAATCATTTTGTGCACACCGATCGTACCCTCTACGCCAGTGGTTTTCAACCTGCGGGACGGTATTGCAGGGGGGGCGCCAATTATTATTAATAGAAATTGTAATATTCTTAATATAATAAAAAATGCCTAGTCAGTGGTTTGCTGATCCGTTATGTATATTTTCTGTTTATTCAATACATTACCAGTTTATTCAATAAAGACAATTAACAGCCTTGCTTCCGAGTACTTAGTTAACCCGACACAAAAAGCGGGATCATTTAAATTCTTTTGCAGTGGGCCGCAGAAACATATGTGTTTGGCTGTGTGGGCCGTGAGTTAAAAAAGGATGGGAACCACTGCTCTACGCTGTTTATTTTAGCGTTCTTCGGCCTTCGTAGTTGTTCAGAATTTACAGTCAATTCTAATTTCGATCCAAAAAACGCATCTGATGGTGTCTGATCTGTCCATAATCTTCAAAGATTCTATTTCCTTTTCATCAAACAAGTAAAACTGACCAGGTTAAAAAAAAAAAATTAATTAATTAAAAATCTTAAAGCTATCCTCTATTTATCCGGCTTCCTAATTCATAACTTTTCTTCCCATTCCTTCAGAATAGGTGCAGCAACTACAGCAGCAGGAAAAGGCCATCGCATCAGGCCTCTTGCAATCATGCATCCAAAAAGCACTGCTCACGTTCGCGTTCCAGCCTATCCCCGCCTCTGGCCGCCTTGTCCCGCTGTTTCAGATCAATGGCACCCATGGCTCGCAGTGCCTTAGCCGCTTCCCGGGCTGTATCTCACAACCTACCGTTCACACAGCCACAGCTATTCTCACCCTCTCCCACAGCTCATCTCAGGCTTTTTAGGGGGCTTGTTTGGCACTGTCTGCACTCTACAGCTTTTTTGGGGGGCACGCGGAGACCAGGCTGGGCTCCGAGCATCTGTTAGCCCTACCATCCTAGAGGGTTAAACCTCCTTGGGCTCGGAGGCCGCAAGGCTCTCTGCCTGTCCTCCGGACAGTTCGCCAAACAAGCTATTTCATCGCCGAGTGGGAACTAGTGAAAGACGCTTATAATAGCTGGATCTGGCAACACAGTTGCGCCAACGCTCTCACTAGCAACTCTCTCAAGCTCCGCTCAGTCACCAAATATCTGTCTGACTTACACATTTAACACGTTTGCCCACAAAGATAGCATTTTCAGCCTGGAAGCAGACGTACATGTATGCACCTAATTCAACAGCTTTTGTAAACGATATATGGTATGTACGATATAGTTTCTTACCTTGATAGATTAGAAGGTTTATCCATTGGCACGGAGCAGCTGTCTGCCCAAGTTGTTAAAAGTGTCGATTTTTTTTTTTTTTTTTACTTTTTTTCTTTTCAAATAGTACTTTTAGATTATAAGGGAAAAAATACTATAAAAAATGAAATTAGATTAGTCATAAAGTAAATTGTATGGTAATCCTTTATTATAAAATAACTCTTAAAATAGGCTACATAAAATTAAATCAGTTTATTTAAGTTTATGTAGTTAACCATAATTGTAAAAAATAAATAAATAAATAAATTCTAATATAGCCCAAATGTGGCCCATATGGGACCTACAAATAAACAACAATGGGCAACCTAACTGGGGCACACTACCTTATTCAAGCTGGGGCCAACACATTCAGCCCATCAATGTGCCCACTCTAAGCCAGTGCCAATATGATACCCATATAGCCCAGATAAATCCCATGTGGGGCCCACATGGACATGTTGGCTGGGTTCTTTTGATATTCAATATACACAGTGGACTTTCAAATTTAAAATTTAGCAGGATGTTTTCATTCACTTAGGGCTGTGTTACACAACAAATTCAATAAGAGACACTTTAGGAACCACTGGTTTAGGTAAGTTTACACTCAACCAACCTCACTCTCCAGTATCCATCTGTTTGTACAGTATGACTTCTGTGAGCTTCAGTGATGTGAGCTCCCTGATGCTCCCGTTTCCCCAAACAGCTGAAAGGAAACTCTTGTGAAGGACTTTCCCAACCTAACGGCTGGTTTTATGGAGCCCCGGGGGTTTTAGCTTTGGCTGATGACTTAAGCAGGCAACCAGGTGGGGACGAGCCGTAAAGACGGGTAATGGAGTTACATAACTCAACTGTCCTGTGGGCTCGAAGAAGTGGTGGAAAAGACATCTGTCTCTACAGTAAAGAACAAGCAACAAAACTGATATAAAGCAGTGGAATGATTATATTAAAGGAAAAGAAATTTGTCATTTGCAACATTTTACTTGAATATAAGACTTCAGTGAAATACTGAATAACTTGCTGCACTCTGATTCATAATGGTAAGTATTTAATAATGGTAAGAATTTAAGGTATTAAATTGGATATTGCAAGAAAGCCAAAGGTCGTGTAAACCTTTAAACAAAGAATCAGTACTAAAAAAGACATATCTTGCACAGGATAGAGTGTCAATAATTTTTATTTAAATCCTGTTTTTAGCTATAAGAACTATATTATATATTGTTCAAGCCCTCCTCTGAGAAAATCTCTATTTGATAGATTAATTGTAAATACATTCATTTGCAATGTTTACAACAGAACATATAATGCATTATTTTCAAGGCATTTTCACTAAGGATAAAACATTTCTTGCTAAGCTCAACATGCTCCAATCCTCTCCAAAAAAGCTTTTAGCTGAATCTCTGCTAAAAGAGACAAATGTTTTGTAGCTTCTACCATCAATATGGGTTAAAATCTGCTGGGGGAAGTGAAATCGCCTGAAAGATTTTACAACGTTAGAATAAAAAATGTGTCAAAGAATTAATGTCTAATCAAGTATGGATCTATGAAATGCATATGCATCTGTAATGCAGTTACTGTGTACTTCAGAAAGTTATGCTTTGAAGCTCTGTGTAAAAGCAAATCAGTCCCAAAGAGACTTAAATTCTAATTATGCAATCCTAATTAGGAAATTCAACATTAATAAAAGTTTTATTTATGATCTTTATTTGTCATCAGGCTAAATTTCAATTTCTTTGTTTCTGTGGGTTTGATAAATATAATTTACCACTAAGTCATACTGTTGATACCCACTGGAGGGCAGCAAAGTTATGCTTATAGCACAGTTGCTCAGTTTTCAGTCATTATCTTATTCTGCACCAGATGTTTCTAGATAATGTTTCTACCATGAGAACACAATGAGATGGGAAGCAAGAAGACACTATCCCATTGAAGCTATCTGCTGGTTTCACTGTTAGGAAATGTTATTTTAGAAAATATATTGATTCATTTCAAATGACTTTATCTCATATTTCATTATTTGTTTAGATCTTTTTTGTTTTGCACTGCTGATTTATTACTATTAAAATAGTCTAATGACTCCCATGTTCTGTATTCAAGTAAGATTATATTTTCTTGAAGGATTTTGTACAAAACAATATTAAACAGGTTTACTGAGGAGGCCTGGTTTATGTTGAGTAAAATGTTCAGGAAGGGCTATTACATAATTATGCATGAACTCTCATTAAGAAGCACAGAAACACAAGGCATCTCATGAACTGACCTACACTGCACGCATATAATGACTAATCATGAAAACAAACCCTTCATAACTAAGCACTAAGAAATACACTGACTACATTACACTTAATTAAACGTACACAAAATATCCCTGGAAATATGCTATACATAATAAAATTACAGTATTTAATGTTTTATTTCTAATTCGGGTGTGCTGTGGTTGCTGCTACAGCTAAATACTGTGCTTTTTATCCCTGCCACAATATGGTTGTGCTCGTTTTTGAGATGAGGGCTAAGAAATGAACTGAGAAATCAAAATTCCCTTGATCTTTTGACATTGTATTATAATAACATTCTGCATGACTGTAATATATGAATAAATATATCTTCAATAGACTCTGGAGAAGATACACAATACAAGAAGATGAAGCCGTTAGCCAGGTACTTTAATACATTAAAAGGTACTTTAATGCATATCAAAAACAGAAATCAACAAATTCTTACCTGTGAAACATTCTTACCTCAGGAATGTTTGTTGCATCTTAGAACTCAATGACTTTTTTTTATTGTGACGACATATAGAATGCATTTACATATCTTCAAATATGGCATAAACCCATACATATTTATGGCCAAATTGAAAAGTACTACTCTAAGATGTAATAGTGTGTCTAAACGCTACCTTGGCAGAAGAAGATCAACACCTGCTTCTACATCGCTGCCTGTTTAGCTTTTTTCACGCATATAGTGTAAATAACGAGAGAGGTAAAAGCAGGTCTACACAGAAACCCTGTGCAGTACACAGTCGTTGTATTGCCTTTCTTGTGACGGCAGCATTAGGAAAAAGTGAACTTTATTTATAAGAACTTGGTCGTTCGGTCCCTTCATTTTACCGCAGATTCATTTACAAACATAGCACAATTCAGCATGTGATTTTTAGAAAGATGGAAACTGAAAGACGAGGCTGTGCTGACTATATTGATTTTGACAGCAATTTAACTGGCCACTTCCAGAAGCAATAATGCATGAAATCAATGTTTTTGAGAATTCAGCTTTTTACAATATGTGTACAGTCATTTTGGAATTCACATTGGTCATAGGAAACTGTGTAAACACAGGAAAAATCATTCTTGGTTAATGAATAGGAAACTGCACAGTGCAATACAAAAATTATTGTTCTCTGGCTGACTCCTCCACACTTCTTTGCTCCTCAATCTTATCCTCTGTGACCTGGAAATAGCCCAATAACATGAAGGACACATCAATCCTTTAAATGCACTGCAAGAAAACAAGGAAAGAGGAAACAAGCGAAATCTTTCAGAGGAAAAACATGATGTGAATTTGCACTACAAAGTTAAGTATTTGAAATGGCAGAACCACAAGATCAATCGTTTTTCCAGCGATGCATGACAGAAATCAATAATTGACAGGCTATCAATCATCATCAATTACGGCCTGATCTTGCTGTGAAGGACAAGAGTAAAGGTCAATAAGTGGCAATTTCATAACAGGCCATGCTTTTGGGACGGATTAATCTGCACACATCTATTCCTCACTATTCCCAGCATGCTCCCTTTGGCAAGCAGAGAGGGAAGGAGGCTGGCCAATGACAAACGAGTTAAATTATCCCCATCGTGAATTGGAGAGACGATGTGAGTTGCGCTGAGACATGCATTGTTTGTGGGAAGAAGCGATCAATAAGGGAGGCAGCGAGATGGGGTTGTGAAGAGTGTGTCGGGGTCAACCGGGTCTCCATTCAATTCATACTGAAGCATGGCAGTGTTTAATGTCATACATGAGCAAAGACAAAAATCTATAAAACACGAACAGCATTTGTGTGATTAAAAAAGAATAACAGAAAAGGCCATAGAAGGGTATAAGAGAAAACAATTAGAGACATGGGGAGCAAATGAGACAGGAGGATAAAAATCTATTGATATAATTGTTAGGGACAAAGCCAGGAGAATACAGGGTTCAATATTAGATTAACCAGTCTGTCATCAAGCCAAGAAGCCGCATTGATTAGCAAGGGAATTTATAAACCCCGAAGACATTAGATCAGCTGAAGTCTCGGGCCTGGTGAAAATAAAATGCAGAAAAAGCAGTGAATACAAAACCTCCCGTGCGTCCTGTGGGCTCAGTGTAAGTTTTCCATTATCCTTTAGATATTAGTGTCACTGCTGGCTGGATGTATTATACAGTAAGATGGGTAAAATTGGACAGATGTCACTACTGAAGGCTGAGTGGGTTGTTTTGAGAACGTATACAAGCAATCGTGTTTATATTTCCTTTGCAAAGGCAGTTAATGTCTTTCTTCTGTAATTATACTGGGGACAAATAGACAGCCAGGACACAGATAGTTGGTTTGATGGCTTTTGCCCAATGAACATGCATAATTTTGCAAGCAGATGGAGATCAAATCAGATCACTGCTCTCTATGACATGGACCAGGGTAGAAGTACACAGCGTATTTGTTGCTGACAGAAGCAGGTTCTGATTTATAGACACAGTGAGTCCTGTGACACATCAAGGTTTCATTAACCCTGTAAAGCCTGATTTATGAAAAAAAAAAAAAAAAACAGTTTACTAAAGGGTTAGTTCACTTAAAAATGAAAATTCAACCTTCAGAACACAAATTAAGACATTTTAATCACGTCAGAGAGCCATCCGATGACTTGATAATCAAGTTAATTTGCTTTAAAGTGCTGTATAAATTTCTTTCTTCTAATAGCAACAAAATCATTTTTTTTTCAGAGTAAATGATAACAGAATTTTCTTTGGTGAACTATATCCCTTGACTTCGTTAATAAAAACTGGATTTAACAACATGTATTTCCACAACCTAAAACTCAAAGGATTTACTTGCTAAAAGTACTAACTCTCAGACAAGTGTAGGCACGTAGTATTGGGTAGAGGTTTTTCAGAACAGTTTTGATGGTGTTGGTAATAAAGAGACCTTCATAAATAAAATTTGATACAGTGGGATTTGTAGGGTTAAAAGCTTCATGCTCGAACAGAATCACACTCTACTTGCACCCTTTCACATGTGAGAACAGCCTCTTTCTGTCTCCATCTTTCCAATCCTTGCATCCTGCTTGGTGAAGAGACACAAATGCAGAGCTGAGCAAAATGGCAAATGCTCTTAGAGTGAATCTAGTGATGCTAATCAAAAAAGAAGCAGAACAGTCTAAAAGGGTCATTCAAGTCCAGGCATATACAGTGGATACGGAAAGTATTCAGACCCCCTTACATTTTTCACTCTTTGTTATATTGCAGCCATTTGCTAAAATCATTTATGTTCATTTTCCTTATTCATGTACACACAGCACCCCATATTGACAGAAAAACAAAGAATTTTTGACATTTTTGCAGATTTATTAAAAAAGAAAAACTAAAATATCACATGGTCCTAAGTATTCATGATGTGACACTCATATATTTAACTCAGGTGCTGTCCATTTCTTCTGATCATCCTAAATAATAGGATGCCACCAAACCTAAATAATAAGTACCTAACAATTACGTTTTCCCAACACAAATATGTTATTTCGTGACTGCAATAAATTACAATGAAATAATCAATAATGGATAAATGAATGTCATGTTTACAACCCATATCAAGCAAGATATTGCTGTTCTCTAATTATGAGCCTTTGGGAAAATATGCAAAACACATCTTCTTCACAGTTGCTCTGTTCATGTATCTGTGTTTACGACCTCTATTGTGAGCTCTATTGTGTGTTATTGGAAGAAGAGCATTTCATATAAATGTGATGACATTTAAGCGTGTGATATGTGTTCGACTCATTATTTCTCATAATGTAATCCTCTAAGTGCTGGAGGTGGACATTACTGAAAGAAGCACTCTTACTTACATTATTTGCTTCACTATCGGAGGCCACAGTAACAACAGGCTGATAAGATGGCAAATCTCCCAGAAGAGCTGTCATAAAGTATGATTGGAATGAGAACAGAATGAATTGCCCTGCTCCCAGCACCTGTGGTCTGTCTGCCTTTTTGGCACTGAGATAATAGGAGAATTGGCTGACGAATGTCCCTCCTGGATGTGCAGAAGGAAGTGTGTACTTGAGAGAGTGGTGTGGTCTAAATCAATGGCCTTACATGTTCAATTAGTTAATTAACGAATCGAGGAGGTTTAACAGTAATATTGAGATTTACAGGGAGAGTACATGTTTCAAATGAGGGTCCAAATTACACAATTGGTCAAACTGTCAGGCAGACACATTCCCAGAGTGTCCATGTATGATCCACCAGTGGAAGATTTGAACTGACAACCATAAATAAAGCCACGTGAACGAGATTGAGAATTTCCATTTCTAAACAGTTTAACATCTTGGAAAGTAGAGCTGGTTCTGTATGTAGTCAGTGGGTTGTGTTTCAATCACTATTTCACATTCATTCTGTTGTCTGACAGAAGAAACAGTAAAATATATTGATGAAAACAATGAATACAGTATGTAGATACAGAGAGGCAAACATATGTAATAAAATATCATAATTGCACATTTTTATGGTCAAAAGAAGTGAGCGTCCCTGTCCTGCAGAGATGTAGCCTAAACAAGTTTGTGTCAGTAAATAAAATAATTTATAATTCTGACTCAATAAATGTTTTCTCAATAAATGATCTAAAGGTTGTATAAGGTTGTACCTGGGTTCTTCGTTTCACCCAGAAATGTGTCACATTGTGAAAGTAAAATAGGTTACAAATCCCATTTCATGTTCACTACAACTCTCCATTCCACAAACAATAGCAATTGGCTACAGTGAATTAGAGGCTTACAGTTTAGCATCATAGACAATTAAAAAAAAATTAGAATGTAAAACTCATTTGAGAACATTGGCATCGTCTCATCAGATCTATCCTTTCTTTAGAGCCGTTACATTCCAAGATGCCCATTTGCTGTTACTTATTCTGTCTTTTCTTTCTCCACCTCTGTTATCTTTTCTTCTAGTGCCCCCTCATCCATCATTCCAGTGGTGGGAGAGGCAGGGGGTGTTCAGACTGACCCCAGAGACTTCTAAATATGTTACCCTGTGCTAAAACTCCTCATACACTCTAACTAAAGGTGTGCTTAACCATACACTGAGGAGACAGCAGCCAACAACAGCATCATGTAACCCTCCTAGTACACATCTGATCCATGGGATTTAACTTCGTAATTCCGATACAATTTGTGTACAGAATGCTAACTGGTGTCCTCTTACATTCCAACAAAGCATCTGGCAGCATGTGTGAAATGAGGCTCGTTTGTGGTCTTAACATGATTGTATGTTGTACAGTAGTATGAGATGTACTGTAAAGAGTTAAAAAAAAGTAAAAAGTAAAAAGTTCCAAAGAATTTATAAGTTTAAATTTGTAATGTATATTAAACATGATTTATGTTAATAAAGTTAATTTTTAAAAAATAATGCATCTGCAATGATATTGCAAGTGCTGAAGTGGTCTCATATCAAGAAGCCTGTGATCTGTGAGATGCACTGTCTGTTCGACTAAATCCAACCTGAAAAAATTGATTGACGAGAGTTTGCCAGTTGACCTGAAGACCCCACTGGCTTGAGGTGCCTTAGCACAAGGTCCCTGTGCTCGCACATTTGGCACATTGAGCCAGTCATCATCATTCAGAATGGGAACATCTTGCTTTCAGGGGGACAAGGTTTCTGCGCCAACGTTTTGAACGGTAGCCTGTGAAGGGCAGGTTCAAGATTGGTCGTAACCCACCAACTTTCTTGGGTACAATAAAGTGGGGGCTGTAAAAACCTTGCCTTCATATTGGATGTCTTTTACCAGTAGGAATTTGATCTCTGCAAGCAAAACATGAGCACTGGATGCCCCTGAACTTGAACGAGTCTGATGGTCTGAAGGAGAGAGATGGTCTGGGGAGGGCTAGCATGGCTCCCAGAAACTGTGCAAGCAGGACCAGCAGAGCCACCAATGTACCTGCAGTTGGGCAGTGAGGTATAACACAGGGCCTCAACAGGCTTAACAACTGCTCTCACCATGAACTGGTGAGAAGGGCTCTGGGATGGGACCACCCAGAGAAACCAATCATCCAGCAAAAAAGTTTCTGAAGATGATGGAGGTCTTCACTGGAGCCTTCACCCCCCTCGGTGTCCTGGGCAAGCATAGGCGTCATCTGCGGGTCTGATTCAGGAATCCTCACCATCAAAGAAAGCTTCAGCGCAGCCAAATCTTCTTCCCCAGAGAGCTCAGGCTCATCCTCTGATGCAGTGATTGACATCCAGTCAGGGGAGGAGTAACTAAGAATACAGCTGGTATGCTCCTTTTTGATGGCCCAGCACATGGGCAGCTCCACTGGCTGCAGAAGCAAGAGGAGTGAGGGCCCCTGGGAGGTTGGTTCCTCGGAGGGGGAAGTAATTATTTTTACACAGAACTGGATCTAGGCAGAAAAACTGGAACTCCATCCCTTCTGGAGGTAATGGAGTCTGGTTCTAATGTCCCTGCAATGAGAACATGACTCATCCGTGAAGGCCACCTCAGCATGCTTAAAGCCCAGACATGTGAGGCAATGATCTTGACCATCCCCTGGTACCAGGTAATGACCACATTCAGAAACTCACAGGTGATACATCATCTACTGTATACCAAGGATCCAACTTTGCGTTTGTGTGCAATGTCTTCTCTTAAAAGATGCACCTGAAAATGCTCTTTAGTTGTTCTTTTACTTGTACTGAGGCACACAGGGAAGATGGCCGCTGCAACACTACAGGGGGTAGTGCACCCTGTAGTGTCCATTCAGTCAGCAAAAGATCTGACCACCTGCTGCAGCACTGTAACACAGAGGCTTCCTTGCATAGCATTGTTGCGCAGCGTCTGGGGCTGGATACTTGTGGATCCACCACGGCCGCCCAAGGCTCCTGATCCACCACGGCCTCCCAAGGCTCCTGATCCGACACGGCCGCCCAAGGCTACTGATCCGCCTCTCAAGGCTCCTGATCTGCCACGGCCGCCAAAGGCCCCTGATCCGACACTGCCACAGCCGGCTCCTGATCCACCCATGAGGCAACCCATGACTGAGTTCCCTCATCCTGCCTCCAGGGCGCCCACCCTCCCTCCTGATTGGATGTTTCTTTTGTTTTTCCTTTTGTTTCTTTGTGGTGCAAGTGTGCACCTAGTCAGGAGGGGGAGGTAATGTTACGTTTCATGTCTGTTTAGTTCTGTTCTTGATCCACCCATTATCATCCCATTCATATGGGGCAGTAGGGGCCTGCTGCACCTACTAGTAGGCTTAGAAGGCTGTTATCATCCATAGGACTACCTACTAGTAGGTTTAGAAGGCTGTTATCATCCATAGGACTACTGGGCATGCACACATCAATCGAAAAAAAAAAATTCTAACACTTTACGTACAATAATACTGTTTTTCTATCATGGTAAAGGGTAGGTGTTAGGGTTGGGGTAGGTGTAGATGCTAAATAAACACAATTTAATCACTAGAATAATTAATTTCATTTTACGTTTCAACAGTAGGTGCAGCAGGCCCCTACTGACCCATATGAATGGGCTGATTACGGCCCATTCAAATCACATGAAATTGTGTGATAACATCCGAATCGGCTGCTTGTGATTAGTGTTCTGTGTATAAAACCCATGTCTTTTAAGTTTGATTTGGTCCGTCAATGTTAATGTTACCTCGAATGTGTTTTCCTGTATTTACAAAGATTGTTGGATACTTCTCCACGTTTTGCTTTAATATTAAAAAGACTTTGTTTATTATATTCAACGACTCCTGCGTTCTCCATCACCAGCACGCAGCGTAACGATAATATTACTTTTAATGCATTACCCTCAATTGATAAAGAGAACAGATTTATTGTAAGCTTTTATTTGCTCATAAACATGATTCATGAAATGCCTAAACAGGCATGTTTGATGCACAAGAACCAGTGAGGCTGAGTAATTGTTTATGTTTGGAATTACGTGATGGTGAGTAATTAGATGACAGAATTTTCATTTTTGAGTGAACTTTTTCTTTAGTATGTATCTAAACACAAGCTGGGCATTTCAGAAAGATGACCCATATGGAACACAATGGCTAAATAAAGTTGCTCATACAAGCCATTTCCTACATTTGCAAGATTTAAATTGCTCTTGGAAGAGCTGCAGACACTGAGAAGCAAAATGCACTAAAATGGCTGTACTGTAGTTTTGAGTAAGGGTAAGAGCCATTCAGGGCTTTCACTCAGCTCCCCAAAGGAATTCTTAAAAGGTTTCATGAAACCGTCTTTCTCTCTATCCTTGTTGTGTCCACCAGAATGCTGACCTGTACACAGCAGTAAAAGACAACCCATCTGAATTTTATGACTGCTTTGCCAAATTAACAATCACTTGTTAAGCTAAAGCTCACAGATTCCTGCTGATTTGTTGATTTAACACTTAACACTTTAATACTGTTACTTAAGGCAAATAGTCACTATAATGTAAACATGAAACTAAGGGTCACCGTGATTTTGCCAAGTAAGACATGATCCTGGATAAACATCTTTTGTTGATCCTGGATCAAAATTACTGTCCAAAAACATAGACTTATCCCAGTCCTTACCCCTAAACCTACTCCTATCCCAAATCTATGCCTAAAATCAGTGAGAAAAGATAGCTGATTGACAAGGGTGTGGAATCACCTAACCCTGATCATAAGCCTAAAACAGATATTTCCAGGAAAAGTATTCCTCAATTCTGATTGGTTGATTGGAATGTTGTTCCAGGATCAACAAGGATGTTGATCTAGGAATATCTTGTACTTAGTGAAATCACGCTCACCGAAACGGCACGGTGTACTTACATTAGGCATGGTTGCCATTACCCGGGCCCGAGTATGATTGTCCACCTTCCCCCTCCCCACTCCCCCTCTGGCCTGCACTCACACAGGGTTTCAGCATTCGTGCCGGAGCACGCTTACGTCATTATAGTGTGATGTTTTCAGGATAAACAGGAAGAGTGGTGCTCTCACTTAGCGCAAAAGAGACCATCCCTCTATTGACTTTGCAGCCTATCGTTTAACAGGTCTATCGCTTTTGTTGGTTTTGGAGCATCGTAAAAACGTAATATCACACGTCCTGTTCTGTGCTTCAGCCCGGTTAGCGCTCACACTACATGCAAACTGCGCCCAAGTCCAACTAAACTGTGCTCTGTCACACCTCTTCCGGCTTAATGAACCGTGCCCAGGCAAAACGAACTGCGTTTTGGTGGTCAAACACGCTTGTGCACGGTTTAAACTGCCTAGAGTGAGTACACCCTAAATCTGACCCTGTTGGAGTCATGATATCATCTATTCTAGGCCATGCAGGTCATTGGTTAATATTAAACAATTGCCTAAACCTGACATGTAGGCATTGTTTAAGGCTTTGTTGGCATCAGACAGTGGGGAAATAATCTATTGTGTGTGTTATTTTCTAAGTCAAGCAAAATTGTCAGATCATTCATGCAGACCTTCACTCTTCATGAAGCGAAGCATCAGTTTTTGGATGTCTGTCAAAGATGAAGACGATTGGCTAAGCCTTTGAATAATGCATGGTTCTGTGACATTTTCACAATGTTCTTTAACTTTATTTAAATGGAAGACAGCATCAGAAATCTGCATTGAGAGATACATACGCAGGAGAAGGCAGAGCACTTTTCTCTCTGAGCACTTTGTTTATGTGCATAATTTAAAGAATCTCGCCTACTATTTAAAAGCTGGTACAAACTTGCATGAAGCACATTAAAGAGCATGAGAAAGGACTCAAAGGCATTAACTGAGAGTAACACAGCATAACAATAACTGCATATAAACAACACTCAGAGATACGCAGGGGATACAGGAGACAATGAACTGTAATTATAAAATTAGGAATAGTATACATTCATAAACGTGGACCACCTATGCGAGGCACGAAAGGAAACTCAACATCTTCCACATATGGTGTCTGCGTCGCATACTGCAGATCAAGTGGCAGGATAAGGTCCCCAACACCAAGGCGCTGAAGCGGGCAAATATGAGCAGTTTGCATGCAGTTCTCAGTGAAAGGCGTCTCAGGTGGCTCGGCCATGTCAAGAGAATGGACGCAGGCTGTATTTCCAAAGACCTCCTTAACAGTGAGCTGTTAAAGGTTAAAGGACAACAGGGCGCCCAAAACTGCGATTCAAAGACATCTGCAAGAAGGATATGAAGCAGTGTTCCATCAACTCCAACTCATGGGAAAGTCAAGCAGATGACCGCCCAGCCTGGAGGCTCACAGTCAGGCAGGGTACATTGCGCGCAGAGGCTGAGCAAAACAAGAATGCCACTCAGAAAAGATCCAGGCGGAAGCAGCGAAATCAGCAGCTTCAACAACCATCCGCCTTTACCTGTATCAAGTGTGGCAGGAACTGCCACTCCCGAGTCAGACTGCACAGCCACTTTCGTCTGTGAAGCTACACCAACGTCTACCGAGACGGACGGATGCCGATAATATATGCGGAATGTACCATTACAATATATATTTGTACCATTACATTACATTATTTATTTATTTAAATATAATAAATGAATAAAAATGAGTGCTGAACAATGTCCTAGGTCCAAAGTTATGTAATATGTGTGTGTGTGTGTATTATATGTATTTGGTATATATAAATGACATGTGCATGCACATGGTATATATAAAAGACATGCACATACAATATATTTATAAGAATATATCTGTAACGCTCTGCACTAACCTTTGTCTTCTGAGTCCTGTGTCAAAGTAAAATGGGTTTATTTTGAACACATCAATGAGCAAAAGAAACTGAAATAAGAGGCTCTGGCTTAAGTAGGTATACGCATAAAGAAACTCAGTCTTTAATGGTCGATCTCCTGATTGGTCACAGGTGTCTCTGATTACTCATTTACTCATGATTACTCTGATTTCTCATGAGATGTGATTGCTGAGATAAACGCACGAAGACAGAGACAGTGTGACAATTATTTAGTATATAAACTAAAGACATGCACATGCAGTATATATTTAGATAATTTATATTATATTTATGCAGAAACACAACATGTATATGAAACACAAATACACACGCACATTTATTATGCACACAAAAACTTTTATTTTTAATAAAATTACAATCATTGCTTTGCACTAATAAATAAATAAATTATATATTATATATATATATATATATATATACATATATACATTTTATTATTAAAAATATATTAATTTGTTTGTTTGTAGCTTAATTTATCCATACATTTTTTTAATGTTATTTCATTTTAACCCAGGGACGGAAAAGCCTGTTCTTATAGTTACATTTTGGCAGACACTTTTTATCCCAAGCTACTTGTTTTATCTTATTTTATTAGTTCTTGCTTTCCCCAAGATTCTAAAACCCAGGACCTTTGCATTGTTAGCGTTTGGACTATAGAAATGTCATTAACATTTTTCTGAAGATAGTAAATACTGTAGCATTTAAACACAATAAACACTAAAAGAGCAAAGCTCAGGGAAAAAAGTTAGACTCTTTTAGTCTAGAAAATAAAATATAGGCTGCTCTAGTCCTGCATTGTTTCATGCAATATTTGCAAAACACTGCTGGCAATGATCTAAGCAGTTGCTCTTTAGAGATACTGTAAAGCTACTGGCTTGCTGTTGAGAAAACTGCATCTGCACTGTACTAGTGATAGTAGGCTACTTTCCCCTCGATGTTTGCTGAATGCTGATGCATGTGCAATGAAAGGTCAGATACCCCACCAGCTTAGCAACAGATAATCCATTTCCTATTAATGAACTGTCGTGTGAACTTTAGATGATTGATGTTCTCATTTAGCAATTGTGTGATTCCATGTCGCATGTGTAACGCTCAGTACATGGAGGAGAAGGAGGAGACAATGAGGTAAGTTTAACAATGTTTATTGAAAATAGAAAGTCTTTGTGAATGAATGGGGAAAAGGATGAATTGAAAGTCTTTCGTAGCACAGCCAACACAGTTCGCCAGTTTCCCGTGAATCCAGGTAAGATGGTCACATTCCATAAGTGACTCTCCAAGGTAGATCGTGCATATAGTGACACCCTCTATTTCCTTGCAGGTAGTTCCAGAGAAGTCTTGGATCTCGTGACCGTCGTCTACGAAGACAGGTAAAGTTCAACAGGTAAGTATATTGGGTAAGTAGATCTAGACTCACGTGGGAAACTCCACAGGGTGGCGTGCTGTACTATGGTGCTCGTGGTGCAGGTAAGTGTGCTCGGTGGGTGAACGAATCCTTGTGTTCAGGCAGGGAAAGCCAATCCTCCTTAAGCAGGTAAATGGTATTCACAGTTCCAGCGAAGTCACTTGAAACAAACTTCTTAAACAGTTAAGCAGACAGGTAAAATCCAGCACTTTGGAAACATGAGCCCCTAGGTAAGTAAAGGTGAGATTACCTTATGGTGTTGTTACCTTAATCACCGCCGCAGACACACTGGTGAGTGGAGCTTAAATATAAGCTCTCCTGATGAGCTCCAGGTGGCGGTGATTAACTCACTTGTGACTAGAATGAGTTGCAGTTGACTGCACTGATCCCAGTGCAGTCCTGGCCTGACAATTACCTTGTTTGCTTTACTCAAATTGCATACATGTCCAGAGAAACTGTTGGTCAGGCAAAAGACAAGCGACCAACAGCAGCAATATCGCTCTTAAAGTAATTTAAGCAATTAAAGTAGCAACATACATTTTAGGGGTTGCAGGATGTGAAATGTCCTCTTAAATCTGGATAATAAATAAATCATATTACAAGAAATATACTGATTGCAGGTGTACTGCATCCGCAAAAAATTGTCAATAAAGTGCAACAGTGTTTATGAAGTCAAATATACAGCTAATAAAATAGCTTGTCTTCTATACTGAGGCCTATGTGATGGGACGCTGTTCAGAGAAGGCCATTGTTCTAAATATGAAAAATAATTCTTCAGTTAAAAGCAAGTTCCATAAGTCTTGTGGCTTGTAGACAACATTAATGTCTGAATATCGGCATGCTTTACAGAAAGAAAGAAAGACCGGGCATTTCTATGCACATATATTATATCAGTCATAAAACCAACTTAAAAGCAGCATTTCTTGTTATTCCTATTTCCAGTTACTGAAAGACAAAGAGCTAATTAATCTTAAATGTATAATCACGAAATGTACATGATTGTTATGCATTAAAAATATACTGTTATGTATTAAAATACATATAGTTAACATTTTAGATTGAAAGAACACTTTAACCCAAAAAGTGATTAAAGCATTACATTGTTATAAAATTATAGCGGGAACACTGCAAAAGATTACTGTTGGCCTAAACAATTATTGTTAACTCTATAAGTAAAAAAATATATATCAATGGTACCTAAATATTGACTTTAAAACCTGCTGAAAGCTAATCTTGGCGACTTTTGTCATCAAAATTTTGGAATATCCATACACACACATGCACACATTTTTAAGCTTACCTTGTTATTTTGTGTAGAAATCAATCTTTATCCAGTGGCAGTCGCTCTTCTTCTTCCTTGTTTCTCAGCATCAGAACGCAAATTTAAAACGTTGCTTGCTCACATTCCCTAACCTGCGTTACTTCTTCTTCTGTTTTTTTTTTTGATTGCACGTTATTAACACATTAGCGTACGGCTGTTTTGTTTTTTGTTGTGGCAACCTGAATATTCTTAGTATGGCTTACTCATAGCAACAAGTAGGTCATTTTACTCATCAAAAATGATCTGTAACTTAATTATTCCTAGTTAGTATAACAACTAAGGTAAGGTAACATACAGGTTTCTTCGGTAACCCAGGTTCTCTGAGACATGGGAACGAGTGCTGCGTCTGATACAACGCTATTGGAAAAACTCCTTTTTCCTCCTAACTGAAGCCTTTTTTAGTCACACAGTGAAACTGCACAGCCATTGGTTGCTGCAGTGTTTTTTTTAAACCAATCGGCAGACGCCGTCCTACGCCGACCAATGGCCACAGCTCCTGCCGAAGCTCGCCTGAGGGGCGGAGCCGCCTATAGAAGAGGCAGCTTCGCGCCAGGACTTCAGGTTACTTCGACTGAAGCGACGGGTAAATACAGCACGGCATAGAACACAGTACTTGTTTCTGTGTCTCAGGGAACCTGGGTTACGGAAGTAACCTGTACGTTCCTTTTTCACTCTCCACTTGTACTGCGTCTGATAAGACGCTATGGGAACTCCTAGTGCTTAAAGGCGTATGAGCCTGAGATAGCGGTCTGGGCATGTGTGTGGCCAGGCACAGCAATAAGGTTACATGAGCAAAGGCTCGCACCTGAGGTCACCACTTTAACGGCGGTGAACTGCTGATTGTACATACAAGGGCTCGTGAGCCCGGTAGATGAAGCGTTGCGATCCCGAAGGAGGCTCAACACCTTGTCACGACGCACTCTGTGAGGTCGGCACTCTGATTTGCGTTGAGTCTATGAATTCAAGATGGTCTAAATGCAGAGGAGAATGCCCTGTGCCTCTCTGCCTCCTCTCGCGAGCTGGCTATAATTGGCGGACGTGGAGGTAATTTAGAACACAGATTTCCATCTGTCTCAGAGGAGAAAGCGCTGAGTCC
>JAUCMT010000036.1:19991059-20011070 GCA_032357475.1 Enteromius thamalakanensis
ACGGATGTCGATGACGTAGCATCCTCGAAATTCTGGCTTCCGAGGATCCTTCCTTGACATTGAGAAACGCCTCATGTTCCCACATCTCTCTTTGATCACACCCCTCCTCCTCCCCTTCTCCACCTTCTACCTCTTTTCCCTCGTCAGGGGGGCAGACAGAGAACGAGCCAAACGCCGAGCCCTCACGCTCACCCTCGCTAGGGTTCTATTCCCTAGGGTTCGGAGAGTCTGCCATTTTCCCGGCTCGCTCCCCAGACAGCTCGCCAAATTTGCGCTACATATAGATTCCTTTATATAACCAGGAAACGAGAACTCTTGAAATATCCCTGTACATCATAGTGAAAAACATGGATCAATCCGAGGTTGTAACAAGCAGCTTTTGTTTATTTAAAAGAAAAAACACTAATAACTGCAACCCAGCTAGGTTCATTTTTTCTAATATTAAGTTATACCTTCTGTAATCAGACAAACAGAAAACTGTCACTAATTCTGTCAATCATCAAGCTTGGCTCCCTAAGCAGTCGCATGCCTGAGCAATCAGTGGAGAGACGGGCCCTCTCACTGCCGTCCAACCATTAACACACAGTTATAAAGTAACCTGTGGGGACAGTCACCATGGAAACTTGCCTCATTACGCAAAAACCGAGAAATATAAAGCAAGAGAGGGGGGCACGCACCTGCCATTTCACAACACAACTTTGCAGGAGTTTCATTTTGTACAGTTAAACAGTACTAGGGAGGATACTCCTTGTTTAGGTAAAGTCAAAACATAACCAAACAGTTTAACCAGATCGGGACCCCTGGATAGGACATTCAGATGGAGTGAGGAATTAGGCCTGGGTTGTACCCTGGAAACAGGTCAAGAGTTTGATGCAGTTCAATGAGGAACCTATTTTGATGTATAACTTACCTTGGATGGGAGTATAAATGCAGCATGGGACACAGCAACTCCAGGCCAAAGATTTGCCAAGTTGCACCATCTCATAGTCAACCAATGGAGGATGAGCCCTCACTGTTTCCAACCTCACCATGGATGATCACCGCTGTTAAAGGTGCAGAGATGCAAGAGAAAGGGATTGTGGGACAGAGGAAGACCAACTGTCTGCCTTCTTTGACAGGAAGACACAAAATACCCAACTCTGTTAATTTAGAACCAGGTGAGTACTGTAATATTTCACATTTAGCACTAATTATGTACAATATTATTGTGTGGTTGTGCACTTTGCTTTACCACAGTTTATGTTTACGCCTTTTTAAACCCATTTTGACTTTCAGCCAAATAGAGCACATGTGAAGTCTACTTATGACACTGTTAAAAGAACGTTCAGACAAAAGTATTTTAGAGTGCACTAAAGTTTGAATTTCTTACATATTATCCTAATATGCAGAGACAATAAATCTAAATTCAGGATAGCATGCTAATGTATTGCTTTAACTTATGAGTAAGAGTAATGGTAATATGCTATTCTGGGTAAGCATAAGTCTGACATAGCAACATTGACTCAGCCAGTGAGATGGGTTTAGGGTGGGACTATCATTTTGTTTGACCAATGGCAGATAGGAGAACCTTTTCTTTTAGGAAACCTGTTTAAAAGTAAGTTTTTTTACCATGCAGTTCCTTTTTGGTGCTGTAGTGAGGTAGACACTTCAGCTTTTTTGATTTTTACTATATCATTTGATTAATAAGCATAGCATGATCATGGACGACCATGCTGTTTGTAAACTTCTGTCATCAACAGGATCTCAGAGTGTCTGTAATAAAACTCATCCACCACAACCAGCAAAGGTCTGAACACACTGTATAGTTGCTTTCAAGTCATCCATTCATTTCAATTTAGATTCTGATTACAAACATTCAACTCATGGCATCCACTGACCCATGCTATTGTTTTTTCATTTTCACTAAATTGTTTAAAAGACTTGATCATTTAAAAGCGGAAATTAAAAAGGGTAACTTTGAGAAGAGCTAATATCTCTCCTTTTAATAAATAACATACATTTTGTTCTTGTCAGGACATGGAATGGAGAGATGGGCCTGTCCACTGCTATTCAACTCCCAGCCTGAGAGGGCACTGTGGCACAAGCAAAACACTACAGGTACATGTTAATAAAACGAAACCAAACTTGCTTGAACCTTCAGCAGCTACATTCATTGATGGGATAATTTGAAGACTTTACATTTAAGGAACAATGTTCATCAGAGATTTAAGGTCCACATTAATGTGGAGAAGTTTTCCAAACTTGATCAAATTCACCTGCCTATAACTTTAAAGCAGTCCTGAAGACTGTTTAGTTTGTTCAGGTGTTTGATTATGATTGGACCTAAACTCTGCGGGACCTTGAGAGCCAGAACCCATGATGTAGAGCCACCTGAGTGATATCGCAAAATAAATCATGACCCCTATGCAGAAAATTCTCAAAATACTGAAGCACATTGAAGAACATTGATGTAATTGAAACACTGATGTTAATCTTGCATTTTGTATAGAAAGGCATACAAATAGAGGTGGAGTCACATAAATACAGAGTATCTGACGGTTCAGAAGCTTGTTTAAAGCCTGAAAGACATAGATAAGAAAGGAGAAGACTGACAGCTGGTGAGCACTGAGCCTTGCCCTGTGGTCCCACTAGATCTGATTACGGTGTTGTTGGAGTGGAAAGTATGTTGGGGTGCACCCATGTTACCTTCAACTCTGGAATCCATCATCAGAACGCAGGGGACCAGGAGTAGATCCCTTATCCAAACACTGGGAGAGAACTTGCACCATCATCCAACTCATTCTCCTTCTCAACCAACTTTTCCAGTTTATTTTAATTGTATTTTCACGTCCCTGAAGTCATATCTCAGACTTTTAATCTCTAAACCAAAGGTCTGACACTTTCTACCGACGCTTTCATAAATGTTTGATAAGATTTAAGCAACTACTTACAAATGCCACTTGGAATTACATTACCACATTGAGGCTATTCTTAGGTGGATCACTCGAGCATTCTTGACCTTCGCAGGGACACATGAAAGGTCTCCTGTTGGCACAGACGATGCTCAGTCGCCAAGCAACCAAGAAGCAGCAAGCTTAGCAGAGGTGCTTTAGGAAAAGTCGAGGGAAACAGAAGGGGACGCACACCTCTTATCGTGAGTCCCTTAGTTCAATCGTTTTTCCAATTATTGAATTGCCCAAATAGACTTCACCTAGAGTACTCAAGCTAATTTTGTCTTGTGTAACAGATGAGATTGAAGGAGGACAGAGGGTTCATCTTGTGTCCAGGACAATGGAACAAAATATCTTTTGGGATGAGTCTGAAGGACAAATTCTGGATGTAAAGTAGCTATTACAGCCAAGTCCACAGGTTTTAGATCCAAACATGGGACACATTGAGCTAAATACCACTAATGGAAAATGGAATCAGAAAACCAGAGATGCAGAGGACTGGGAAAGAAATGAATTTTCTGGAATGTAAAAAGAAACTGCAATGCAAACATGATGTTATCTTGTCATAGTTAAAAATGGTAAGGACATTACTCTGGTTCCCTCATGTAAATATGTCTACAGGAAGAGTCTTTTGCAGGCAGACTTTGAAAAGCTCTGAGAGGATCCAAGTACAAGTGTGCATGAAGGAATGTCTCAATCCAATTAGTACTGCATCTGTGGTATGTTGTCTATTACTCAGACAGCATTAACTCATCCTTGGGTTTATAAATGATAGGGAAATGTGATTACAGTCATATACTTCTGGTCCAACTACTACAACTTCTAACAGGCCATACCTGCTTATAAGCCTGCAGAATTTAAGGGTAATTCAACAGTGCTTTACAGATACACTTTGATAGGTACATTTCTAGCCATGGTTAAATTGGATTGGAGGAATTGAATCTGGAATAGTTCTTTAACAGTAATGAGAGTGTAACAGCTGGAGCAATGGTTGCAACATCAATCCTGATTCCACAAATTAGCTTGTCCTGCATTAATGATTGAGCATCTCAGGCTGCACACAAAGACGGAAGAACAATCATGACACAAAACATTCTGCTGACTCAAGAGGGACTTGGGGAACTTCTAGTTGTGAGATGACAGTACAACAATCCCAAGAGCCAGTATCCCAGAAGTTTAAGACATTAGATATATACATATTCATACGTACACATACATATAACCTCTTCAACCAAATGACTTAACCCATTTCCTCACACTATTTTGTCCAATATAAAAAAAGGTTTATGATACATTTCTATCCAGTGGGCATTGGTATTTTTTAACTTGAGTTCAAGGAATAGTTTATCCAAAAATGAAATATTTGAAGTGAAAATGAAAAACAATTTTAACAGTATATGGTTTTCTTTATCGAAATAACAAAATTATAATCCCATCTCTTACGCACCAATGGATCCTCAACTAACTAAATTAAGCAATTTTTCATTTTTAGGAGGCCTATCCAGACAGATGTTAAAGTCATTCCACAATGCCTAAAAACAAAGATTTGCATTTTTTTTTCTTTAAATAAAAACATCAGAAAAAGTTGCTATCAAAAAAAAAAAAGGTAATATAAATACACTTTGCATAGGCATAAAGCAAGTTACACATGATGTGGTGTTATGACTATGCAAAAAAATGGTGTTTAAAGACCTTACATGTAAATCATTATGCTACATTTACAATTTGACTGTAAAACAGGGATAGAGGTAGTCAGAGGTCTTGTGCAATTATGTTAAAATAAACACTGTGGTGGTTTTAAATACAGCTGCTTCCTCTTGACAAATTAATTTGAACAGATTTAAATGAGTGTACTTATACATTCAAATTGTCATTCATGGATAATGAAGTACCTCTGATGTAAAAAAATAACTAAAGCTACTACATCGGACTACAACTAATGTCAAACTTTGCAATTTTTGCTAAGATGAACTTTTGTTTTACTGGAGTAAGCAAGGTTTGAAAGGTCAAGATTGTAATTGCGGCACTACTAGCAGCATCAAATGATATATATTATAAAAAAAAGGGTTCCAACATCCTCAAACCACAATTAGAAGCGAATGGAAATCACAGCATTTAAAATTTGTTTAATTTGTAATGTGAAGTCCCCAGTTTTCCTCTCAGAAATAACAAGCTACAACAGTTGCTTAAAAATCAAATAATTTATTTATAATTTTTAAACCAGGTCTGTTGTCCACTTGAAAACAAAGAAACTTTTGCAAGACATTTTGTCAAGGGTGAAAGGGGGAGAAAGAAGGGTGGAGAAAAATTTAATCAACATGCAAACAGTCGCTCTTTCCCCAACAAAATGGATCCATGTTTGTGGAGCAGGTCTCACTTGTCCAAATCAGCTGAAAGTACAAGAGTAACGCTAACTACAACATAAACTCCACCATTCACAGGGATGAGAATTAGCCACAAGTGCAGATTCAAAATTAGTTCTGTCAATGAATAATTGCCCAAAACAGAAGCCAGTCGGATTAGTGTCCACATCATCTAAATATGAGCTCTTTCCCAGCTAGAACCTGCCAGCTGTTCGGTCTAAAGCTGTTAAACGGCCATAACATTTGATGGACAGCTTACAGTAATATAATCCGTAAAAGTCAGATATTGGCAGTGCAAAAAAACATCATCGTGCCAACCACAATTTCAAACAATAAGTATTCATCCAATACAACAAAATGGGCAGCACTGAATGGTGAGGCTCGACAGCCAGAAATGAGTTATTGTCTGTCAAGGTTGGCACCGTGTGAAACGTTTTGAATTTTATTAACAGGATAGTCCAGCAAAAAAGAAAACTGCCACAATTTACTCACCCTAATAGAGTTACGAGCCTGTATGACTTACTTCTTTCAGCAGAACATTAAAGAACATATTTTGAAGGACGTTTCAACTGCTTTTGTCCATACAATAAAAGTCAGTGAGATCCGATGTTTCTTTGAACTCAAGTGACTCTTAACACCATATGGACAAAGAAACTAATTTATCAAATATCTTCTAGAAAACAAAAAGTGCACAGGTCTGGAACAATATGAGGGTAAGTAAATGATGATGTGAATCTTAACTATCCGTAAATTCACACAGACTGACTTTGATGGCCTGTTTAGATTCAGAGGCTCTCAAATTTCCATTTTAACATCGACTGTCCACAAATCAAAAGGAATAAAGTTCTTACAGAGACAAGTTGGCTGTTAATAACCACCGGGACCTTGAAAGGAGCCCCAGACAAGTGAAAGGAGAATTGAACACAAACCAAACACCTGAGGCCTTACTGACAGACAGCACATGGTCTGATGCGTCAAAGGGGTTTGATGGGACATTACATTTCTGGGAGATGTACTACAATTTGGGCTTAAAAAAAGCAACTAAACAGGGGTCTCCTCTTCCCATAAATCCATCAGCAAATATCCGTTTCAAGCGCAAATTTATAAAGCAACTCATCCATATTCTCAACAACTGAGAGCAGCAGCTCCATGGGGAACTTTTCCAATGACAATCAAAAACGACAAATCAAACTTCCATATGTACATTTAGCAAATCAAAAAACTTGTTTCCCACTCCAAACTTGAAAAAACAAAAAAGGTTTTCTTCCAAAGAACAAATCATGAGCCAGCAGCAAAGCAAAATGGGGGTCTATTGGCAATGACATAGAAACACTTACATACAACGTGGTGATGGTACAACCTGCCACAGCACACTACTGTTAAACACAAACCCATAAAATCGCTAACCTCTGGAAACTTCCTCCGTTAAATTTTAAAACACCTCTAAACAATGTCATCTTGCATATAAATCAATCCATTTCACGACTTTAAAGCAACTATTTGCATGAGTCCATTGGAGCAACCGAGCTGGTGAGATCTGCATTCTGCCCCCTACTGGTCCACTAACGCAGTGGCGGACAAGAGAATTGCATCCCATCTAATCAGTGCAAAAATGAGAAGTGCGTCTGTTTGAGGTTCATTCGTCTAGGTCAGCATATCTGAATATCCAAACAATGTCTCAGACATGGAAAGGGAGAATCTATAATGATGACTCTTGAAACACAGGGAATACTCTTCTTTTAGGCCCGTTTAGTATCTAATATTCCTTTTCAATTCAGTTGTACAAAACCCTCGTGAAGAAGCATTGAGATTTGTGTCAGAATCACAAGTCACATAAACCAATATGGCATAATGTGAGCTAATAAGACCAACTTAAAAGAGTTGCACTGCTTCGCAGCATTCAGGTTAAAGTGTTTCTGAATCTTTGTGTGTTAGTTTGTCATAGGTCAAACTTCTAAAGTGGACAAAGCTCTGCTCAGTGTTCTCCAAAACATAAAATTAAACACATAAAAATAAACCACGGACCCCCGTACGAGGAAAGAAGAAAAACAAAAACCGCAAAAGCAGCAGGCTACAAAACAATTGTAATCTGCAATGCTCCCGTGCACCCTTAAGAAAGAAATATTGAGTAGTTGAGTCGGGTTAAACACATTTCCATCCTTCGGTTTGTGATTGTCTGTTAAAAAAAAACAAAAAAAAAAACACAGAAGTGTGGCGCATTGTTTGCTTTCGGCACGATACATTTCACCGATGCCGTTATGTTCGACTCAGCCCATCTCCGCTGCCTGACACAAATACACAGAGGCCTTAAGTCAGGCTACTGACACCTGAGCACAGAAGCCACCACGGTTTCCTTTTCGGTGTCAGTGTCATATTAGTACCCAACTTTTTTTTACTTTTTTTTGCAATAACCTCTTTCTTTCGCACAAAAAGTTCTTAAAACACTTTATTATGATTGGTAGAATTTTCCCTCAGAGTTTGCCCTTTGTGACTCAGCAGAGGTCGAGTGTCTTTCTATTGATGGGAAGTCATGTGATCTGAGCCGGAGGACCGGGGCGGAGGAAGAGTAGGCCAAAAGGATGGAGAAAGACTTGAGGGACCCCGTAGTTTGATTTAGCGAAGCCAGAGTTTGAGCCGAAGTGCGTCCACTCCGTTTAAATAATATCTAAACAGCCGCTTGTCCCTGACAAAGCCCAGGTTCTCATAGAGTTTCAGGGCTGATTTGTTGGTGATTTCCGTCTCTAGCACCACCTAAGGATAAGAACAAAGCATGTAGACGTAATGGGCATGGTACAGGTTTAGAAGACAAAAGCGTGGCTTATTTGGAACTACCACATACTTTCAGTTAGCACACTGCATGCACATTTTCTTTTTGAAATGGTTTTGAAATGTAATTCATTCCTGAGATCGCAAAACTGTATTTACAGCATCATTACTCCAGTCTTCAGTGTCACATAACCCTTGAGGAATCATTTTCATACACTGATTAAGGTGTTCTAAATGTTGAAAAAAGTTGCGCTGTTAAATAATATTTTTAAAAATCCATCATAACCACATTTAACATTAATAATAATGAATTACATTTATTCCTGAGATTAGTGCAAAGTAATTTAACATAAGACCGTTCCAAACATTCATAAATTACCGTGGTGAAATAGATGAATCACATCCAAAATAAAAGTTTGTGTTTACATTATGTGCATAACCTGTATACATTTATGTGTATATAAATTCACACATATAAATGCATATTTCTATATTACATATTTAAATATTTGTAATACATTTTTATATTTCTGTATAGTACAATTCCTTCATATGGACATAGTGTATGTAGGCGAATTAGGCCGCAGAAAATGCTACCGTGCAGTATGAAGTATGTAGTAGTAGTTCGATTCCAAACATTTTCACAAGATGAATCTCTTACCTCATCACAGTCCCCCTCCACCATAGCATAAATGGCCTTTTTCACAAGGTTGGTGCCTAACAAAGAATAAGCACAATAATGTGTAACTCATTCCAAGTATTATAAATTCCTGTAGAACATGGTAAATAATACAGTATGAATGGGAAAAAAAAACTTTCCACACAGAATGGCAAACCCTTGATTCATAGCAGTTCAGAGACACTAAATGTATCCATGAGCTGACACTGAAGCAGATGCGAGTCCTATAAAAAGATCTGTCTCTGTCGCCATTCTGAGGTGAGGGCTACAGTGCTAGCACAGCTCTTACCGATGCCTTTCCTACGAAATTTGGAGTCCACAGCGAGCATGGCGATGTATCCGCGACGGAACATTTTCTTATGCATGTCTAGCTTACACACAATGGCACCGACACAGTCCTTCTCAACCATCGCCTGCGACACATCACAGAAAGACAATGAGCAAAGCAATGACAAATATCTCTATTATTAGGCTCATATTGTGATAATTACACAACCCTGACTGTGCTGTGTTCATAAAGATATAAATGCTCATCCTAAATGTATCTTAGTTCTGACAGAGTCATCACAACATCATTAACTGCGGTATTGTTCAAACAAGGGCAGAGTAACCACAGGTATAACCACGATATGGCCTGCTCCTCATTACCATGGAAATATTCACGCAACTATGGTTTCTGTGAAACAAACTGTGGTTTTTGTCAATGACTTCTGTCAATGTGATAAATTACTCTTACCGTAGAAATACTATGGTACTGAATGTTTAACCTACCACAGTATTGTTCCAAAATGCATGGTACACTTAAAACAACAACACAAGCATATCATGACTCTTGTTTGTAGTCATCTGTTACGAAATTACACTTCTTCACCCCCAAAAGATTTATTATAACACAGTTTTGCAAATAATACAATAAAATAATTAGTGTTACTACAGTAGAATCCTGGTAAGTGGCTATATGATGTTTTGGACACATGCCTTGGTGATATTATGCTATTCTTTGATGTACACTTGAATATCATTTAAATAAGAGTTGTGTGAAGATTTTTATTAAACCACTAACATTTTACACATCACTAGCCCATGATATTACATCACTGTACCACAGCCATATTATTATTTTGATTATTAAACAGATGATGCTGGAGGCTCCTAATATTGATGAAGCCTAATCGTTATGTGGTGCTTGTTAGTAATTAAAAATGCATTTTGTCAAAATAGTTTGTTTAGTATGAAACAAGTCTACAATAAAACACTAAATGGTATAAGTTCAAGAGTCTTTACTGTGGATACTAAAGACAGGCTATCACTAAAATCAATGAGACATTAGGGGAGCAATGGCCAAAGATTTAAAAATATGTTCCCAACATATTTATAAATACATTCTAGACTATGATTATATAAATGGACATGTTTTTGAGACATATCATGGTTAAAAAAACATTTTGCCTTCGTTTTGTGGGCACTGACTATAGTAACACGTTTATTTTAGTCAGGGTTACATGGCATGTGTCCAAAACAATGGTAGTACCGTACTGTTCTCTGGAGCACAGGACATACGGTGCGAATCAATCAGCACTATTTTATACATGTTTTACACACGAATGTTGGCTATTTTGCAATATAAGAGATGATTTTGAAGGCTCTGGTATTGATTTCTTCAACACCATGAAGAATGATCGAATGACAGGATACATACCAAAAAGCAGAGCTGAGGCCAGTTGTGAATAAAGTACCTATAGGTGTATATGGAGTAGGGCTCAGATAAGTCTTTAGTTATGAGTCGGATGATATCGGGCATCTGGAGCTCAGACTCGTATCTCACGTATCGGATGGACTCGTCGTGCTCCTCCAGCGCTAGCCTCGACATCCCCGCCACCGGAGCGCTGTCAGCCGCCGCCTGATCTACTCCAGCGCGCTGCGGGCCTGGGCCTGAGTCAACCCCGTCCATCAGCGCTGCCGCAGCCGCTCGAGCCTGATCCCCCGAACCAGTCCTGTTACTTACATCATTCTCCAGTCGACAAGAGCTGCTCTCCGTGATCGCCATGCTACCAGTGCAGTTTATCCCGTTCTTCGGCGGCGGCTGGCTTTGCGATATATCATTACATTGTTTATTTCTCGTGAAATTGTTGTTTTCCGTGTGATCGCTCGGTGTTTCGCCGATGCCGTCCAAGCGGTGGTCAGAAGCGGCGTTTTGATTGTCGGACGGCCGGTGTTGCTGGACGTGGTTCTGGAGGTGAGTGTGGTTGCACTGGACCCCGTTCAGCTGGGCTGTGTGGAACTGGGCAGCTGATGCATTGGGATGCACGCTGTTCTGGTTGGATTTGACTATCGCCTTGTGGTCGTTGGCGTGCTGGTGTCCCGGGCCGGGGCTGATGATGTCCCGTCCCTCATCGGTGCCCAGTAAAGTGCACCCGTCCACGGGCAGTGGTGTGATCTCGCTCGGGGATGAAGGCAGTGCGTTAGGCCCAGGCGGCACTTCAGCCATTCCACTGCATACAGTTACTATGATGACAGAAAAGTGGGGTCGGAATCTGCCTCTCACAGCGAACGACGACAAACACAGACGTGCGTCCGGCTGCTGGTACCTGATAAATGTAAAAACAACGTAAAGTTCGTGGACTATCTCGTGTCTGTTCCTGCCATTACTCAATTCACTCCACACTGGCCTATTATCTGCCGTAAAGCATAGCGGATGATTTACGACACTATGTCGGCACGTTGCAGTAAAGGATGCTGGGAAATTGATTTTTTAATAAGCATCGGTTAAACTTCCTGAATCACTTTTTACACGAATTAAAGGCGTACTCTTCTGTGTACTTATTTATTGATTCATTTATTATTTGTTTGTTCGTTTCAAGCATGAATGATCTATTATTTCAGTTTTCCTTTTCATTTCAGATTAGTTTTAGTAATTTCCATGTGCTTTTGTTATTTAAGGCTATCATGAACATTTTAATGTTTCTATTTAGAGTTCATTTTAGTATTTCTTGAGGTGTAAACCTACTTTTTTAGTCTGTTGTCAATTGTAGTTTTCCTAAAATTCACAATTTTACGTACGAAAACGATCACCAAATACCTTAATTCAAAAACTTCAACAACAAAAAGCCATTTTAAAAGCTATAAAATACCAGGAAACCGCCATTATAGCGGGCCTACAATACATTTGGGATGTATTAAGTTTATTTCTAGGAAGAGCCACTAGATGGACCTATGCATCAAATTATGTGTGGCTTTCCCCCAGGGCACATCGTGGGTGTTCATTGATGCAGTGTGTTTACTAGAGTTAAGTAGTTTTTGTTTTAGTAAAATAACTATGTTGTACCTTTTCATTGTTTTTAGTTGTTCAAGTTAAAAATATAAATCAATGAGTCATCTATATCATATATATATACACACACACAATAGTATAGAATAGAATTTTGTTTCGTTTACATTTATTTATTTATTGGTCTTCATTTTAGTTAAGGTAACCATAACCCTAAATTCAACATGACAAATATATCATATATAAATATAAATATAAATATATATATATATATATATATATATATATTGGATCATACAATATTCTCTATCCCAGCTATATATTATATTTTAGCTACTTCTTCAGCTGTTAAAATACATTTTTAATATAATAAAGACCACATAATATCCAACATGCTATCAGATTTTAGAAAAAATTATAATAATAAACCATCTTTTTTTAAATTATGATCCCTAATTATTATAGAAATTCCAAAATGAATCCTGAACACATTCCTTTAGAATTACTGTATGATGGAGAATGGCCTAATTGACTCCAGGAGCCAGTCAGACTAAGAGAAACTCTCTGAGAAGCTCTGAATACAGACGCATAGAGCAAATGAAGAGGACCTTATTGGAGACTTGCTTCAGCCATAAGATTGATCACATTCATTGTTCTAAGGAGGAAATCCTTGTGAGAATGCAGCCCTGCCTTGTTCTTCCAGAGACGCAGCAAGGCAATCAGTAGACGTGGCAGACAATTAATCTCTCAGACAATGCTTTGCTTCAGTGGAGAGCTCTTATGTGGCTCCAGCTGAACCATCATCATCTTGCTGTCTTCTCTATGGGAATTCTCAGCCGTAATTGACAGCCAAATGCAACTCAGCTGCTATTTATACCTATAAAGAAATGGGTTTCTGCCCAGAACCACGCTATAAGGTGACACACAATTTATGCACCTGGTTAGGTTTTTATCCAAGTAGATACATCCTTCAAAGACTGATTTCAAAGACTAATTGATTTCCTATTGTAACAATAAAAGACCAGAATTAAAGGGTCCTTTAGTTGCAAGTTGGATGACTGGTATTTTTAAGTCTCCATTAACTGTAAAGCTGGAGAGAGACCGAGACAAGCTTAAGTGGGACCTTTTGGGTCACTTTGGAAACTAATTAAGAACCTCTTTGGATACCAGTCTGGTATTTCTCCCTAACAATTGCCTTCTCTCCTTCTCTCCCATCAAAATACGCTCTTTTCAGCCTCATCAAACAAACGCAGGGCCAAAGTCCTCTTGTGAGTGAGTTCAAGGAGCCTCTATATAAACCAGCTGAACAGCTAATAGGGAAAACCAAAGCCTGAACACCAGTAAACACTCGGGACCCAGTCTAAAGCAAAATGAAAGAACTGTTAATTGAATTTTAATTCTTCATTACTTCTTATTAGTGAAGATGAAAGCGCACTGGACTAAAATGGTGCAGATAAAAAAAGTTTCTTATTATACTGCATAAAAGCCTTAGTTAATTACTAAATATATTTATGACTGGAATATAATAATATTATATAATAAATGTTAGGTTCTCAGATCAGTCACCATTATATATATATATATAATATATATATCAGTCCATTATCAGCTAAATAAAGGAGTCACATGAACTCGAGACATTGAGGATTTTATATTTTGACATTTAAAAAAAAAACCCAGACTGATACTGCATATGAAACTCAGGCTGTAAGAATAAGTTAACACTTTATGACAGCAGCATTTCCATTTAGTGCCTGATCCTTGTTTAACAGATACAATGATTTATTAAGGCCGATGTGCATTAATGAGATGCCGTCACAGCACCATGAGCCCAGAAGACAGCGGGGCATCACCAGTGGAGTTCCAAATGTAATATTCTGAGGAGACCAGCTCTCGTGCTAGAGGAAAAAATACAAGTATACAGGTTCATTTTCATTGCTCTTTTTTCATGTCAACAAGCCTCTGTGTACATAATTTACCATGCAGTGTTATTTTAGATAAGTATTTTTTAATATTCCAAAATAATTTTTTGTTCACATAATATACGAGTGTGTACGGTGTATATTTATTATGTATATATAAATACACACGTGCATGGTTATAATACAGAAAAATATGTTGTTATATTTTTTATACATTTATATATAAAATAAAATATATGAATATTTATTTTAGTGTTGTCAAACAATTAATTGCATCCAAAATAAACGTTTTTGTTTACATTATATAATATGTATGTGCACTGTGTATATTTATTATGTTCACACACACAGTATATATTTGGAAAATATTTACATGTATTTATTCATATTCTTATGTCTTATGTTATGTTATATATTTAATTACATACTTTCCTTAAATATATAGATGCATGTGTTTGGATTTATATATACACAGTATATGTACCTAAATATACACACTTTACACACATATGCATTTGTATATTTTGATTTCAGTTTTAGTTTTTGTCATCTTTTTGAAGATTTAAGTTTTTTATCTAATATTTACATTTTGTTTTATTATATATAAATGAACAAAACTGATTTTAAAGGTTTGTAATAGTTGAAGTTAAGGATAACAAGACTGTCAGTAAACACTTACTTGTGACAATGCGCGGTTTGGCAGAAGAGTAAACCTGCACTGAGTGTTGGTCCACACAGCAACCAGACAGAGTCAAATCTGGCACACGGAAATAAAGCTAGAAAGAATACAGTGACAAACATCTTAAAATCTTTTTATAAAAACAACAAATCAGTTGATGCTGAATTCGCCCTCACCTTTACATATGCAGTGAGTCCTGTGCACAGAGGGTCTGTCGGTCCAGCAACAGTCCCTGAAAAAAACACAGTCCCCTCCAGTGTTGCTTCACGGGACTTTGGAAACTTCTGACCTGAGGAGGTAAAAAGACAAATGTCAGTAACATAATTATAAATTATACTAATAAATTAAAATATCAAAAGACAGACCGACATACCAAGGAACCAGACCAGTAAGTTCTTCTCTTTAGACACCTCAAGCTGTCCTGAGCTCACTTTGACCTCCACACTTCCCATTAGATTCCTGTGAAGAGACACGTACAAGGATACAACAACAGCCAGGGCACTATTTATAAGCATAGCAAAACATAACCTAAAGAGCATCTAACAGTGCGCCCAAAACATTTGCAGTACAGAACAAATCTACAAATTTGTGTAACTTACTGGTTGAAAAATGGAATGTGGGCCTCACAGTATTCAAAGCTGTTTTTGACACTTTCATGGAGCTTCAAGACAACATTAACCTTCAGATGATTCTCCTCTGCCTTCATCTTGTAAGACCCAAGAATTGGTGGCACAGGTACCTCAAAAAACGTTATAAAGCCAAGTAAGTTACATATACTACAGCTTTAGTGTGTGTGTGTGTGTGTATACCTTAATGAGAGAGAAATTAAGTAGAAATTAAGGTGTTGGTTTAGTAGTTTCAGTTTTTTTTTTTAAATGAATGAATACTTTTGTTCAGCAATGTTCAGAAAAATGTATAATCAAACAAATGCTGCTTATAATCAAACTTAAGCACCAAATCTCTATATTAGAATGATTTCTGAGGGATCATGTGGCACTGAAGACTGGAGTAATGATGCTTTTACCCTCACAGGAATAAATTACATTTTTAAATATTAAAACAGAAACAGCTGATATTGTAATAATTATTCACAATATTACTGTTTTTGAGATTTTTTTCAAAAGCATTTAAAAAAAACCTTACCAACCCAATTGAATGGTACATTTTTGAGACAAAACACAAGACAAACTACCGCCAGTGTAAGCTTTACCTGTGAGGTGTAGCTACAGAGTCTGAAAAGCTCCACGGGGGGTGAAAAAGGAAACTTGTACGGCCCTGAAAAGGCAGAACTGTCATTCTCGTCCACACTGCATGCGGTAAGGATGCTTGCGTCCAGAGATGTCACACAGGGATGGACAAGAATGTCCTGCAGGGGCGAACCGTTGGGCGGGAGTGTGAGGGTGACGGTCACATTGGGCAGAACACCTTCAACCTCACACTGAAAAACATAAATGTCATAAATGTGATGCAATTTTTGAACCCAATATAACACTAATCAATACGATTCTGTGGGAACTAACTTTGCACATGACCATGCCGTACACATCCCAGATGTCCTGTTGACTGCTCTTGCCATACTGCATGGACCTGACCTTCTCGGTAAGGGCCACACTTACTACCGCCCTGCCTCGATGGACACCTGCCTTCCAGGCTGGCTGCTTTTGAGCCCCCCCTGGGCTTGGAGCCACAGCAGCAGGCACCAATCCAGCAGGAGGAGGGGTGTCCAGTGTCCTCCCCAAAGGGCAAACCTGCAGGAGCACCAAGGGGAGAGCAGCCAAACGGGAGGCCAGCACATCAGGCTCTGGTTTACCTCCAGGGCCACAAAGAAAATCCTGCAGGCCTGACAAAAGAGCTAAGCCCTGAGAGACTGAGGCCAGGCTGGGAAGAGGTGGTCGAGGCTCAGGAGGTGCTTCCACTAGAGGAAGACAGGCTAGGATTAACGCTCCCTGAGTGACCGTGAGCAAGGGCCAGAGGGTTTTCCCACCGGGGCCGTCCAAACGGAGCTCCACAGCCGGTGAGCGGTGCTGACGGCCGCAGTCATCCCGTACTTCTACGTAAGGTTTGTCAGAATCCACCAGGCCCAGCTCTGTCAGCAGAAGCTTGGGTATGATGCTGTCATCCGGAACGGCCACATACTGAGTTCCAGCCAAAGATTTGGCACGGAGCTCAACTGTTGGGAATCGCCTGAATTAAAAAACATAACAAAAGAAAAAAAAAACAAATTGACTATGCTGGCACAAGCATTTCCATTGAATCTTGTGCACAATGTATTTTTTTATTTTCATGGAAAACCCTTACTATTTATTGTATCCCACAATGCAATGTGCTTAACTTGACTTTCAGTGGGCTCCATCCACAGTGTAATAATAGGACTGTCCCAATACAAACATATGCAGTCTTGGCCGCTTAAAAGTGTGTGCATGTCTCACAAAAAAAGATACAATCTCAATCTCAACAAATTGACCCTTGTGGCTGGTTTTGTTGTCCAGGGTCACGTAAACAGTACAGATGCAGAAAATGTAAAAGCAGCGTGTTAGTATGCGATTCTAAAAGTACATACTTCACAGTATGCAATACGCTAATATTCCTTGATAGAAAAAAATGTGCTTACCTGGAAAACCGCACTTTTCCAGATTCACCCTTCTCGTGTGAGACAACCCATAGTGCTCGTATACTCATGCTGCTGTTTCTGTCCCTATGGATGAGCGGGACTAGTCTAATATGCCAAACATGTAGTGAAGTATGCACTTTTTGGTTCCACTCACTCGATTCGACGACAGATTTTTATTTAGTTGTTTATTTTTTTCTCTCTCTCTCTCTAGTGTGTGACCGATATCAAATTTGAATTTTTAAAACAACATGTCTAAAGAAATGAAAGCAAAATAAAGGAACTCGCCTCTGTCATGTTATTCCCATGTGACAGCTTCTTCCTGTTTGTCGGTTATCACGTGACATTTTGGGGCGTGGTCGGGTCGCTGCGACGGAGCTGACGTAGGATCAGCCGTAAAAGCTGCGCGGTTTTCGACTACATAAGAGTAGAATACTAAAACCGATCCCAGACCTGCTCTCAAGCGCTTAGCTCTGTTATCCTCAGCCCGTATCCTTTCTTTCTGTTTCCGGCCCGGTCATGGCAGCTGGATGCAGGAAGCAATTGTTTTCAGACTATACATAAACAACAAGGAGCAAAATATAGTCTAAATATTCGTGGACTTACCTTTTGTTTTCTGGCGCTGTGAAATATGGCTAACGTTACAACAGCTCAGTTATTCGAGGTGAGTTACGGCTGTTTTTTTTTCTAAAGATGTCACGAAGGCTGTCTGCGCTACAGCTCAAACTGTTTTCATAGCTCTTACAGCTAAGTGCGTTTTTCGCCTGCAGTGTTTACATTGTTTAGTGACGACATAAAATGAGTTGCTGCGTGCAGACAGTAGATTAGCACTAATGAGAAGCTAAACACCACACTGTCATATAAATACTCTGCCCAGGTGTTCTGGTTTGTGTTGTCAAACGATCTGTACAGTTATCATTTAAAGAATACAAACCCCTGATCTATAATAGAGAACATTATATATAGACAAGTCATACTAACACCTTTGTATAAAAAGTCCAGATGGTCCAGGTATTTTATTACATTTTATTTGTCTGTGCATGTCATTAGCAATTACGTTTAGCTTCTTATTTGTTATAATCTTTGTGATCTTACCAGGAACCGTTTGATGCTGATGAGTACATTGAGAGACTGGCATGGAGAACCCCTGGAGGAGGCTCTAAAGGAGGTGCAGAGGCATTTGACCCCAAAAAGTGAGTCTTAAAGTATTATAATTTTCACTTTTATTAAAAAGTGGTGTGTTTAAAGCGTACTCCACTTTAAATGTATGTTTAGCATCATCTATTAAATACTTGTTGATCTAAAGCTCAAAGGGTGTATGTTGTATGAGATAATAATTGAAAACAAAATGTTAGATGTAGATGGCAACTTCATCAATACTGTAGAAAAAAGATGGATGCACCTCATGAAACTGGTAATGAGAAATTGGTAAGATTGTACAAAGTAGAAGTTGATATAAGATTGAATCAACATTTTTATTTCATGTTATTATTAAAACATTTTGATAGATCCTGTAGTAGTCTGAGACAGGTGAATGCAATAGGATCTTGTAGTTTTCATTGTACTTTAATATTTAAAAATAGGGGGGAGAAAATTATAAAGTATTAGTAATTGTGCATACACTATTGGTAGTGTAGTTGTTAAGTTGTATTAGTTATTAACTCTCCAACTATTGCAATATTTAAATTTCTAAGTGTCTATGCAGTTTAAATATGCTGCTCAAAAATTAAAGGTAACACTAAAATAACACATCCTAGATCTGGATGAATTAAATATTCTTATTAAATACTGTTCTTTTTTGAATGTGCTGACAACTAAATCACACAAAAATTATCAATGGATAATTATATATTATAATAATTATCAATTATCAAATTTTTTAACCGTTGGAGGTCTGGATTTAGAGTCACACTAAAAATTTAACTACAGGCTGATCCAACTTTGATGTAATGTCCTTAAAACAATCCAAAATGAGGCTCAGTAGTGTGTGTGGCCTCCACGTGCCTGAATGACCTCCCTACAATGCCTGGGCATGCTCCTTATGAGGTGGCGAATGGTCTCCTGATGGATCTCCTCCCAGACCTGGACTAAAGTATCCGCCAACTCCTGGACAGTTTGTGGTGGATGGTGCAGTTTATTGGTGGATGGAGCGGGACATGATGTCCCAGATGTGCTCAGGTCTCTGGAACGGTCGGGCCAGTCCATAGCATCAATGCCTTCGTCTTACAGGAACTGCTGACACACTCCAGCCACATTAGGTCTAGTATTGTCTTGTATTAGGGGGAACCCAAGGCCAACCTCATCAGGCTACCTCTAGTGAGCACATAGAGGCCTGTGTGGCCCTCCAAAGAAATGCCACCCCACACCATTACTGACCCACTGCCAAACCCGTCATGCTGGAGGATGTTGCCACCTTCAGACTCTGTCACATCTGTCATTAGGGCTTGGCAATATATATCGAACGATATATTATGCACATCTCATCAGTAAAGCCGGTTCTTTGATTAGAGCTAAATCTTCGTCAGCTGTGTTTAAATGCAGCGCCAGTTTATGAACAGAACCGTAGATCACGGAGAAGCTAAGCGTTAGTTTCGCGGGTAATTCAATGGCGCAGCTTCTCAGTGATCTACGGCTCTGTGTATAAGCTGGCGTTCCTTTTAAAAACAGCTGATAGAGATTTAGCGCTAATCAAAGAACTGAGGAGATGGGCACAATATATCGTTCAATATATATCGCAGCCCTATCTGTCATATGTGCTCAGTGTGAACCTGCTTTCATCTGTGAAGAGCACAGGGG
>JAUCMT010000036.1:20025534-20088592 GCA_032357475.1 Enteromius thamalakanensis
GAGCAAAGGGTGGCTATTTTGAAGAAGCTAAATATAAAAGATGTTTTCAGTTATTTCTCCTTTTTTAGAATCTACCAATGTAAATGGTCATGAAGATAAAGAAAACACATTGAATGAGAAGGTGTGTCCAAACTTTTGGCCTGTACTGTATGTACTTATCAAATACAGTAAAGCTCAACTGTAAGTACTTGACATCCACCAATTCTAATGGTAGCTCAAACATGATTGCGTGGCTTGACAGGAAAAAAGCAACTTTGGTTTTGTGTTATAACCAAATTCATCTGGAAAGGTTTTTCACATCTTTTACACAGATTATGAGACTTTTTATAGCGAAACAAGTTCCAATATTACATATCTGCAAGTAACAAAAGTATGTGAATCCCAAGGATTAGGAGTTAATTTGAAGGTGTAATTAGAGTCCATCAGAGGGTTGTTGTTGTTGTTTTTTTTAATCAGTAACATAAGTATCAGAAAAAGAATTGCTCATCAGTCTGGAAAAGGTTGCAAAGTGTACAAATGGAAGAAATTCAAGATTGTTGTTACCCTCCCCAAGAATGGTCACCACAATGATCACTCTAAAAGCAAGACTTTTAATAGTAAGGTAAGGGCAATGAAAATAGTAAGGGCACCCAGGGTAACTTCTTAGCAACTGAAGGTCTCTCTCACATTGGCTGATGTTAATGTCCACCATCAGCAGAACACTAAACAGCCATGAAGTGCATGACAAGAGTTGCAAGGAGAAAGTAATCTCCAAAACGAACATCGTTGCCCATCTGCAGTTTGCTGGTTATGTGGACTAGTCATAGATTCATTGGAAAAATGTTTTGTGGATAGATGAGACCAAACTGAAACTTGATGCTTGAAATATGTGTTATGTTTGGAGAAAAGAACAGACCGTTTTCAAGCATAAGAATCCGATACCATTTGAAAAATGATTGTGAGTGTATTATTGTTTGGGCCTGTTTTTCTGCTGCTGGGCCAGGATGGCTTGCCATTATTGATGGAACAATTATTTCTGAATTTTACCACTAAATTCTAAAGGAAAATGTCAAGACATCTGTTTGAGAACTGAATCTCCACAGGCACACAAGCCATTCCACCAAAGTAACCCACCAACACGGTTAAAATATTGAAATATATTCAATATTTCAAATATTGAAAGCAAAGCTAAACATAATTTTACCACTCACAAGTATGCATCACTCAATCATTTCTCTCAATTAATCAAGGATAAGGTTTGATTTTCTTTCATTAGTTTGATTGGGTTTTCTTTGTCTACTTTCAGGACTTGTTTTGGGTCGTATTAATACAGAAATATCGAAAATTCTAAAGGGTTCACAAAACTTTCAAGCACAGAGAAGTTCTTATGTTCATTGGTTATTGGCCAAAAATATGTGCAATTAATAACTGAAAAATGTTTTAATATTTTATATAGAAAATGAACTGCTTAATAAAAAACTGCTTAATATTTTGAGCTAATTGATGTTACATAAAACATTCATTTAATACTTTTAGATTTATTAATTAAGTAATTTAGATTTATAAATAGAAATAAAGAAATACTTTTATTTCGCAGAGATTTATTAAATTGATCAAAAGTGACAGTAATTTTATGCTAGAAAATATTTGTTTCAAATAATTGCTCTTCTTTTGAACTTTCTATTCATCAAAAAATAGATTTTTTTTTTTTTTAATTAATCAGAATTAAAAATTAAAATGATCAATAATTAAATATATTGAATCTGTTTCTCCTCTGCAACCAATCAGCAGTAAAACATCTTGCTTAGGAAATAGTTAACCACAGGAAAGTCAATATTTCTGTGTGCGGTGTTAATGAACAGCATTATGAATTATGTTCATTGATGAATAGATCATTTCAACTATTTTTACTTGTTGTACTAACAGCTGCATGTACACCCTCCACAGGTTCCTCTCGTGCTCCAGCTCTTTGACACGCTTCATGCTCTGTGTAACCTCCTGGTTGTTGCCCCGGATAACCTCAAACAGGTGTGCTCTGGAGAGCAGCTGACCAACCTCGACAGGAACCTCCTCCACGCTTTCGTCCAACTGAGAGTAGACTATCGCTCAGCCCGACTGGGACGGCATTTCAGCTAATGACTGGCAGGGCTGCCCAATTATCGCACAGCCTTCAGAACTGCCGTCCGTTCGGAGCTGCGGGAAACACAAGTGGCCAATCTTGAGTGGCTGTTAAACTGTCTTTGTTTATGATTCAGTGTGGAAATTAAACTTTGTGTTAACGAACAAAAGAGCAACTGTTTCCAAGCCCAACACTTCACAGGTTGCTCAGTTTTAAGTTTTGTTCTATATGCAGGTTTTAATGCGAGCGTAGTGTTTTGCTCATATTTTGTTTATAATATCATTTTAAAAAGATATATAATGAGGGTAGAGGGCTGTTTTGTACATTTTTCCTGTCAAATAGAGCGAGGATGATCATCTCAGAATGATGAACTAAGGGGGGCCACTCGAATGATTCTGCCACTGGACTTGGGTGGTCGAGAGACTCATTTCTATTTGCTTTTATTTTGATTGTGCCAAATCCATCCTCTTTGGCTCTACTGGGAGGAAAGGGGTGGTTCTGCGCGCTGCTCTGGATCAATGAGTTTGTCCAGCTGATTTGACTCAGCCTCTTGTGCACACATAGGGCTTCAAAGAGAAGACAATTACTGTTTTGAGCTGAACATGCTGGTGTTATACAAATGTTGCCATGCTTTGAAAAGTAATTTTGCTCTAAAATCATTTCGTACTCTTAAGAATACCATCTTCAATTGTAAGATTTACTTGTAAGATTCATTTAGAGAAGCTGAATTGTGTCAGAAATAATCGAATGGTTTCATTTCCATGCAGTCCTGCCACCTGCAAAGCTGACTTTTCCAATGCTAAAATGTAACTTCGTGAATAACAATTTTGAAGATTTAAAAGATAAATATTGCATCTGTGCTAAGAACCTGCTGCTTACTCAAAGTTGCATATACTGATACTGCATTAACATAATTAGTAATAGTAAATACATGAGGCAAGCAGTACTGATAGTCGTATGAGATTACTAAGGGCTCAGGTCACATCCTGTTGTTTTTATTATTTTTTTTTAAGGATTGATTATCTGATTCTCAATTAGGATTGCTTCTCAAATGGACATTCTGAAGCTCTGTGATTAGAATTGTGGGTGTTACCACCAGTCACAAACCATTCATCCAAGACACTTCATCGGACAGGGATGTGTTGAATGCAGTAATGTCATATGACTAGTTTAACCAAGGTCAAGGGGCAGGGGTCAAGATCTTTGACCTCTAGGAATGACCTAGGTGTTAGACTGTTAGAAAGGATTAGATGGCCTGATAATTGATTCCGTTATACTGTACTGATTTCAAAAATGAATTTATGTCAAAATTATGCTATATGAGCTGATTCGTGTGTACAAGCTGCTCATTATAATCAATTATTTCCAAAAAATAAAATGTGTGGAACAATGTGACAGTGTTTTATTGAGGGTGGTTCCAAAGCCAGAGGGTTTTGCTATTAGGCAGTGCATTTTAATTTCTAAAGCATGCCTCAATAAATTAGGTTAAACATGACCCAAAATATAATAAAGTGAATATACAGGTGAATTTCTAATTATTTCACTACTTTGGTTTGAGTAGATGCTGACCTTTTCCATGTTTGTCTCATCCACGTGTTCTGGAAGTATTGTTTTAATTGGCAATAATTTAAGTCGTTATATAAAATGTATGAAGTGCACGAAGGAGAACATATAGAATATAGGTTCTTCTTGGAGCAGACTTGATAAGTCTTTGAAAAATAGACTCTTCTCAAGGACTCATCGTGTATTCTTAGCCATGAAGGTTTAGGGTAATGTCTTCCCAAAGGAGGAAAATTATTCCCGCGACTTAAAAGACAAAATGGGAGAAAACTGCTAAGCTTAACCGCCCAGCAGTGTTTAAGATGTGTGCGGTCGTCACGGCCAGCAAAGGCCGAGAGAGATAGAAACGCTTCAGAGCTGAACTGAGCCTGTGTTTTCACCACAGCGTGCCGTTTCTACAATGGCAAACAGACAAAGTTAAACAGCACTATTAATTAGGCTAATATGAATATGATCGCTGCCAGGGAAATTCAATTCTCTCAGCCCTAATCACAACTGGATAGCTTGTAAAAATTATTTTGTTAGGCCCTGGTGCAAACAGCGCGGCCTTTTCCAAACATTTGAGAACTATTTGTTTTGCATGGCGATTAGCGTTTGCCGGTAGCGAGCGAGCGAGCGCGGGGAGCGGCTCCCGCGGGAACGGCTGACTCCGGGCGAGTGTGAGCGAACGCGGGCCGCCGCTGCTGCTGTTGTTTGTGGAGGTCTGTGTGTTTGAGCAGGTGGCGAGGATTAGCGGTGCTGTCAACACTGAACGCTGGATAAAGCCTCTGCTCACCCTTCTCTCAGTCTGCTCATTAGAGCTCATCATTTCACCATTTCACTCTCGCGCGCGTTTCTGAGGAGGTAAGGTTCGGTTATCCTCCTGTGGGATGGTGATCTTTCTCCAGTTGTGGATCAATCAGTCTCCAAAAGTTGTTAAAAGCCTACATTTTTCGCAACAATGTCATTAAATTAACAAACTTTGCAGGACACTTCTGCATTAGCATTAAATGTTAAACTTTTTGATATCAGTATTTGAATCCTCCGAGGCCCAAGCAACATGTTTCTTGCCATTTGGGTTTCCTCCTACATTTGTTACGTTTCAGTTTTATAGTGTTTAATAACATTTGCAAGGAATTAAGACAAATGTCAGCTATGTAATGTTTTCAAATGACAAGAGTATTATCTTTGATTTGAATGTCAATTTGGTACAAGTTGTAACATATGGTTTATTTGTTCAAAAAACAACGGCTGTTACTGGTATCGTTTAATTTTACCTTCTCTGTTTTGACAGAAAATTACTTTTAATACTGTCTGGAAGTAATAGATTTTTCCTATTGTGTTGTATTTTTGTACACACTTTAGTGTGAATACAAGTTAGTTGTGCTTAAATTAAACAGGTAAATCCAATAGGTACTATTAAATATGTAAATCACCATTTGCATTAACTTGCATTAAACACACATCTTTCTTATGAAATATATTACCATTTGCTCTATGATTTAGATTATAAAGAACTGTGAATAATTATTAAATCTTTAAGGATAAAGTATCATCAAATATCTATTTAGAGTATTATTTCTCGAAAATAATATATAGCAATCCATGTAAAAACTAATACTGTGAACTGTAATAACATTTTTTGCTTATGTGGTTTACGTTTTGTATAATTTAGATCAGGCTATAATACGATATAGTGATAATATCGAGTTTTCTTCATGGAGTAAAAAAGATATCTTCAGTTTATTCATGCAAAGACCCAAACATTGTATATGAAAAAACAATTCTCCTCTACAGTCTAGTATACTACTTCAATAAAATGTACAGTATGTAAATATCAGTTGCCACTCTTTAACTCCCAATTATAAGTCTTAATGAGATTATATTTAAATGCTCTATTAAATCTCTATAGGTTTGGGTGGAACTGATAATGAAATGCAATACAATAGTGATTGAGAGACAGACAAATAAACATTCTTCAAAAGGTATCATTCAGTACTCACATGCTAACATGATTAAAAATATATATATATTTGGATAACCATGTCAACTTAGGTTACAGATCAGAAAGTGGGCTTACATTTACTTTTAACTAAATATTTTACAGAAAAAAAGATTTAAAAGAAGGAGAGAAGAATTTTTAGAATGGTACTAAAACAGCTTTACTTGCTACAAAGTATAAACTATCAATCAGACGACAGAAGGCATGTTGTTAATTCTATCATATTAAAAGTATAAAGAGCTTTTTGTGTTAAGAGCTTTGTATGAACCACACATACACCTCACATCCTAATGTTGTTGCTTCTCAGAGGTAACTTTTCAGTTTTCTGGGCCCCCTGATCAGACCTTGCATCTCTGTGTTCCTTCCTCATGTCTTACAACTTTACTGTAGTTACACGAGCCTACCCACACACTTAATTAGTTATTAAATAGTTAATCCAGCATTGTTCGCAGCGTTATTAGCTCTCCCACAACCATTGGTTTGGTCCACGCTGCCTCCAGTGCCCTCCAGTATTATGGCAGCCCACAAATCCCAGCTTGAGCGCATCACTCTCTCAAATCGCCCTCTCTCTGCCTCCTGGAGCAGTGACAATACAGCATTACAGCACTCAATCCATGTCAACAGCAGCTTTGCTTAATGCCAGCTAAAAGCTTTTAAGCTAAATCTTCACCTAATGATGCTGAACGATTAGCCCTTTGCTCTTATGCCTGTCGATAGACTCATATCAATTAGTGTTTGTTGGTGTATTGAGGTGAAGCTCTAACACATTACAGTATTCGAGTTCACTGTACAGTACACGTACAACATGGTTTTTAAAACTGAATATTGTTGCTTGGGAAATTGAAGAGTGATTAAGGTGCTAAATTCTTGTCATAAGGAAGCAGAGTTTTTAATATGAAGTTAATGTATTGTTTAATGTGAGTTTTCTCTCGAAGCTCAGATATGATTTCAACATAAATTCTGTTGCATTTTTCTGCAGTCTTTGTCTTTTTGTGTTCCTGAGTATTTTGTGTGTGTGTGTGTGTGCAGATGTAATACAGCGGCAGCCCTTTCTCCTGTTGTGAAGCAGATGTTGGCCTTTTTTTTTTTTACCTCTGCACCTTTTATCCCATGCCAAGTCCTAAGAAGCAATGGTGCCATGCTAAGTGAGGGGCACAATGGATATGTAAAAATCCAGCAGAATACAGGTAAGAGTCTTTGGTAAGTTTGGTGTGCAATTTGGACTTATTCCTGAAGTTATTTTATTAGCCATGTTTTACGTCTTTAATCTCCATGCATTTAAAACTCTCTCTATTTTTAAAACTTGCCAGAAATTGTAATTCTAATAGCATTTTTATTTTATTTTTTTATTAATTCATTATTGTTCATTTTATTTTATGGCGTACTTCAACGATAACATATGTGCAATATCATATGCACATTTTATATTTACCTCTCAGAGGCTTAACAAGTCATATGTATATATAAAGTAAATTTATTCATTCATAAGTATATTTTTTCATGTATATATTTTTGTGCAAAATCATCTAATGCACATCAATGCAATTAACCAGCATCCATATATATTGAAAAAATACATTAAAGATGTGCATTTCTATTTTATACTATAAATAATATACAAGATAAAATGTAGTTTTTTTATACATTAAATAATATAATTTTTTGCATCATTTAATAATGAAGTCTGACTATTGCCTGAAGGGAATTTAAAATGATCAATCCTCAGCCAGTGCCAAAAGCAAACGCGCTTCATTTTTCATTTTCCATATAATGTGTTTCTTTGATCTTAAAATAAAACAATAGACAGAATATTTTAAGGTTCTTGGCGCTGAGCGGGGAACCACTGAGCCAAGCCCTGCTTGAAAAACCGAAACGCTGCTCTGAAAGGCATACAGCCGGAGCTGCTCGTTCGGCTCTGAGCCTGCAGTAAACCTGATGGAAAGGCAGAGGGCAGTAGTGCACTAAAGCAGCCCCCCAACAAGCCCTCTCTCCCACACTCCCTCTTTCACAATGGAAGTGCGCCCGGGGGGGGAAGTGTTGCTTTTTTAGGTCTATAAGCCCGTATCCCTTAATCCCTCGCCATGATTGACAATCATGATTTAGGGTATATGGTGTCCCATTCTAATCCAGCAGCACTGCTTTCATTTGCATACTTGCCGTGCGTGGCCTCATTTTCAGGGGAGGCATACTGCCTGCTGCCTTTGTAAGAGATGCAGAGAGAGAGGAGAGGAGAAGAGAGGGAGAGAGAGAGAACAAAAAGGGAAATAGGAGATAGAAAGAGAGCTGAGAGGAGAGAGAATTTAGAAAAGAGAGTTGGCTGGCATTGAGGAGAGAGAGAGAAAGAGCAAGGGAGAGAATGATGAAAATTAGATTAGAGAGAGAGAGATTAGAAATTGGGAATGTTTGTGTATGTCTGCCAGGAGTGAGGATAACTGTGTGTGAGAGAGACAGTGTGTGTGTGTGTGTGTGTGTGTGCGCCAAAGTCAGTCCTTGCCATCTAGCCACTTCAGTATCTCTCAATTGCCCTCCAGCTCTAAAGATGCATCCCAAGGCACATCGCACAGACGAGAGAGAGAGACAAGGAGAAAGGCTAAATTAGCATTAACTTAATTAATGAGGCAATGTGTGATAACAACGTATGTCATATGACACCTGCAAATAAAAATTTAGATTTAAAACCAAATTGTAGCCATTAATTTTTGAAAAGCACAAGTATGAATACACTATATCAAAGAGAGAACGAAAAAATCCTAACAGCAGAACTAATAATATCTGACCTTGATTTTCTGTGTATATGTTTTCAACTGCCTTCCCCAGCGCATTGCAAAAATGTCATTTGCCATGTCTTGTTTTCATACATTGAAAACTTTTGTAATTTTGTGTGATATCATTATGTGCGAAGGGAAGGTCAAACATTTACAGTCCAAACATTCAAACAGAAGGTCAAACATTTACAGTCCAAACATTCAAACAAAAGGTCAATCATTCAAACGGAACGTTTTGTTGTGACAGATTTATCAATTTAGCTTCGCTGCCTTTTGAATGATGAAATGTAGATTTGGGGATTTTAAAACATCAAGCAATCAGTTAAATGTTTTTGAGGCCAAGAGTCATTTAATATAGTTTACAAAATAATTCATTATACCTTTATTATTTTCAATGATTTATGTATCATGATAATTTGTCAAACAACAGTGAAATTAAAACATTTAATTACAATTAGTCAATAAAAATTAGTCATGATTTATTTATTAAAGGTGATCTTTGGCCAAACAACAATTGAAATAAAACCAAATATAATGTAATAAGTATTAAATAATAGTAGCCATGATATGATATTACATTATTAAATTAAATAAATGAATATTGCATATTTATTGCTTAATATTTATCTTTAATGAAACAACAATTGAATTAAAACCAAATATAGTCATTATTAATGCACATAATTATTATAATCAATATTGCTTGCTTATTTATATACACGTGCAAAACAATGGAATAAAAAAAAGCATAAGATATGAGTGTGTGCCTTGATGAAGAAACAAACATAATACACACTTTTTCACTGTGTGTGTGACGGAGAGAGAGAGAGCAGGTGAGTGTCTTGCAGATCCTGTAGGAAGTATGATGAATCTAATCTGATTATTATCTGTCTAAGCTTCGACTTCCCGTAACTTATCCAGTGTTTACTAGACTAAGCGGTTTGTATTCTACGTCGACTATCCACACGCATTAACACTTACCCAATTTGTTATTTACTAAAAGCGAGTCTGTGTGCGTTTGCATTGTGTGCTAGTGTTGTGTGTGCGCATTATACAGCATATCTCTAAGTCTGAAGGAGACATGGGGGGAAAAAAAAAACCCTTCACTTATTCCCCCATTTTGAGAAATTAAACTCTTGTACTTGATCCAGCTAACAGGATTTTCTTAAATTACTTTATAAAAGACCATCTTTTAACTTCCCTCTCTCACATGCGATCCATTCATTAGTAGGTCTGCCTGAAGGGCCTCCCCACATCAATTGCTTGGGTTAAAGTTACAAACTTAGGCAGCTCTGTGATGCTCAGCGCTCATGGTGGTTTGCGGAGGCGGGGGCCGGAATTATTAATTTCTCAAGTATTAGAAAAAATAACGAGATTGAATTAAGAGTATTGGCCCTCTGTTATCCTGGGCGGCTAGCCTCGGGGTCCGACTGTGGTGGAGGACATTATGCAAATGCTGCTTCTCTATATCTTCTCTCTCCCTCTCTTTTTTTCATTCTGCTCTCTGAACGAAAGCCACAGGAGCAGCACAGGACAGCATATCGTTCTACACGTCCTTGTGTGTCTCTTATGTGTACTTGTCCCTGAACTTCATACACTTTACGAGAACAGAATTTCTTCGCATCTCTCCTTCTCTCTTTCGGATTCTCTAATCTCAGAGCAGGATGAGATTGTGACGGGTCCCATAAAAGAGACAGCTGTCAAAACACGACCTGTTCCTGTCATCCCAGCCTTCCCTCTCTCTCTCTCTCTCTCTCTCTCTCTCTCTCTCTCTCTCTCTCTCTCTCTCTTCTCTCTCTGAGGTGCTGATGCTCCTGCAATCTCTGGATGTGAAATGAGAGAGAGGATAATCTGCATCTATGTCTGTGTCAGTCTCTGTTTGCTTTTCGCTCTTTTTCGCTTCCTCTTCAGTTTCACTCTGACAGCTGGAAAAAGCTCCAAGCTGGAACAAATTGTGTCGCTCCTCACTGCTCACATAACATACTGTATTAACGAAACCTTTTGTTTTCCAAATCAACACTGGAATGACCGGTTTTCAGAGTTTTTCATTCAACAGAGTAGGTTTAACAGTGCTACAGCCTTAAAATAAAACCAAGAGTTTGACAGCTTGATGTCGTAGTCGGAACTTTGTACGTTTCTGTGATGCCATAGACAGTGTTAAAGCTGCTCACAAAATGCCTTGTCAAAGAACTTACTGGAATTAAAAAATATATATATATATATATATATATATATATATGAAATAAAATTAAATGAAAAATTTTATTAAATTAAAAAAAATATATATATATATTTATTTATTTATTTATTTTTTATCTAAATTAACAATTACGAAGATGAGATGTAATATGTGACAAGTTAAATAATTAAAGTTGAATTAAAACTGTGTTGTTCTTTTTAATGATGTGATGCAAAACAGACATACACAAAAACTATGCATTTTTTGAAAAATCTAGAAAATAATTTTTAAATAATCCAAAGTCAGCAATGATTCGCATGAGCTGAATGAAGACTGATAAATGACAAATGCACTAGTGAACTAAAAGCGCAATAAAAGTTTATTTTCCTAAAACGTGAATATTATGATGTTATTTCAGGAGCTCAGGTTTTTACAGCTAATATAAAAAAATTAAAAAATCTAATAAATTATGTAAATATATCAAATGTTGTAATATTTAGTTACATTTTGCACTTCCTTAACGAAATATTCGCAATTTGTTTTTTGGGTTACTGTGATATCAGAAGAGGTTTTATAACTTCCTGTTGTGTCATAATTGTTCTTGTGATGCCAGACCATATAACCCCCACCGGAAACTAAATTAGCTCCTTCTTCAGAGTAGGGTCTAAATCAGGACCTACCAGTGATATAAGTGTAGGCCAAGTGTATGTAAAAAAATCTTAAATGCATGTAAAAAAAATATAAAAAATTGTCTGTGAACATGGAAAACAACGCTATTGGCATTTAGTTAAATGTTGTCTGCAGCGTTGTTTTTTTTTCTCAGCCTTGATGATATGCAACACTGCAAGGTGTCTTCAAAAATGTTTGTAAAATTATGTAAATTGTGTGTTTACATCTCTGTCACCACGAAACCCACGACACAAACAGTTCCGATCACAACATCCGCCTTTCACCAATCGCTAACATTTGTAAATACCTCGAATAAAGACGTTGGTGTTGGCCGCTGTGTTCCTGCTGTAATACGGCTTAAGGGGGAAATCGGTTTTCTAGGAACCACCCTGCTGGCTAGTTTCTGAGTTACTGAGTTCCTCGAACTAAATGCTACAAAACCCCCAAATGCAAAAATAACTTTTTAAATCTCCAAATAACAATACAGTCAACTCAAGAACCCTATACTGTATATTACAATTTTTTGGAAAAAGTGCTTAGGGTGTTGCAGGTGGTTGCTTGGATGTTTTTGGGTGAATGCTAAGTGATTGCTTTTCTTGCCAAAGTCAAAAGAGCCCAGCACTAGTTTTCTTATATTATGGTCTCTCAGTAGGAGTTTTATATAGTTTCAGATTTTTTAGGGGGCAGAGTTGAGATGATATCTAACAACAAAGATATCAAAAATTATTTTCATATAGCAAACTGAAAAGTAAGAGATTAGCTGTTTACCTGATGTTATTAAGGTGTTATAAGTACAGCATATAAAATTTTTTATTAAAACATAAAAAAAATAATAACAATTCTAGTAAATTGCATGCCCTTTATGACATCACAACTCATGTATCAACTAGAATTACGAGTTTCCTACTTGTAAATATGGCTATATCATTTATATACTCGTACTTCTGATATTTCTGACTCCACTTGTAGGGCTCATAATACTTAGGGCTATTATGCTTAACCAAAAACAGTGAAGCCTCTTGTTGTTAATAATACAGTACACCCATACAAGGATAGATAACAAGAGGAGGTCCAAGATGGTTTGCACATCCGGTTCAGAACAGCCATTCTGGTCGAGTTCAGGATCAGCCGGCAGTGCTCAGGTCTCTTCCTCCATGCAGCTTGAGATGAGAGGCGAATAAGTACAGATAGATCTGATGTCAGTAAATATTAGCTTTACACCCGCCGCTACATTTGTATGTATATGTTTCCTTGATAAGCTGATTGCATATTCAGAGGCAGATGTTTCTGGAGTTGTAGCGCAGGAGAGCGGTAGAGAGGAGGGGAGGGGGGCTCCTGTCAGAGGAGAAGGTAATTGGCCCCCAGGCGATGGCGGGTACAAAGAGAGAGTGCGAGAGAGGCAATAGCTCTCGTCCTCCGCTCCCCCTCGCCGTCTCTCATCTCTGCTTCTCTGCAGATCTGATAAAGATAAACGTGTGGCAAACGTGTCATTTGATGAAGGAGGCTGTGGGCAAACACGGGCGACATGATGAGCCTGTGATCTGCCTGCATGAGTGTCAGCAGGAGACAGGCCAGAGATCTCAATCCAGAGCCTCGCTCTCACTCTCCAGTTCTCTGACTCTGTCTACTGCTGTGCAATTGATAGTGCTGTTGTACATTTCATTCAGGCACATGCAATTATTTGGATGTTTTTAACCAATCCCCTGAGCCAGATCCAAATATGCCACATATTATTTATATATAAAGCAGAATAATGTATAAATATAGTTTTCATTCAATGTTCATTGCTGGTGGAATGATCTTCCTAAATCTAGGTAGTCAAATCCCTGACAATATTCAAGAAACAGCAGAAAACTCATCTCTTCCATGAGCCCTAAACTACATCCTGCTGAGAAATACATTTATATATATAATAGAAATACAAAGTGTCAAATATCTTCTAGAATATCAGACATACAAGCTAAAACCTAAAGGGATATAGAAAGATGTATATATGCATACATGTCATTTCTTCTTTTTCAATTTGTAAGTTACTATAGATGCAATTCAAACAGTAAATATAGACATAATACATCAAGAAAATTTGGAGATTCAACCTTTCCTCTTTACATTTTTGCATTTTGTTTGACCTATGCGATATGTGGTCATTTTTATGCATATCCGTACTTGATTGTAAAGTAAACATGAAATCAATTTATCAATTACATGATATTGATCTTATTATTGAAAGATTCACCCATGCATGTTTCATATTTTAACTTAATCTGGTGCCATATGATGTGTCTCATTTTTTCAGTGAACTTTCTTTCTTATAGTAGACTGCCAGCTTGCATTAAGATCTCCCTTCATCCACAGAGAAATTGAACCATCCCTTACTTTAAATACCTTACAACACATATGAAAAGATCTGTCATCGTTTCCAGTACTTTGCAACTCAATGGAAATATTTGTCTCATTTATAATTTTGGTACAGTATTGTATCACCACCTGATAAAATATGGACAGCCTGGGAGCTAAAGCGAAACCTGCTGACAACAACTGGTCAATAGTGTAATAAAGCATTTGAGTAGAACATGAAGCACCACTGGGGGAAGCAGCAATCATGAACACATTTTTGGACTACTTCTATAAATTGTGTGCTCATATATTTGAGAGAAAGAGAGCAAGGAGCTTTGTCAATGGAGTGTGTGTATGTGTGTACGCGCACACACACTCACGTCACCCAGCTTTGAAAGCCAAGCCCCCTGGGCGAGGGCTGTGAAGAGCTCGAATGAGACATGCACAATCAGTTCCACTCTTTAAACCTCTCTCAGAAGCATATCTACTGCCACAGCGCTGTCTTCACAGGCCTCTCCATCAGTTAGTGGGCTGTTAGCTGGCACACTGCTCTGGCATATTCCTCCTGGTCTCAGTGAGGTGCAGATGGAGACTCTTTTGCCTTATTATCTCTCCTTATTATTATAAATTGTGCTGAATCATTTTTTCACAGCATCATTCAACTACCTTGAGTCCCAGTGAAGTTTGCCAGGTTGCCAATCTATCGCGAAAAAATGATTTTAATGTGAGAAAGAAAATAAATGGTGCTGATTTGTTCCCTAAAACAAATTGTGGCATTGTAAGTCCTTGCAACACTGCTAAAGGGATGCGACACATGACCAGTGATGCCATTCGGCAGAAACATACGACAGGTCCGTCGGGATGCTGATATGTGTTTAGGGGTGGTTGTGGGAGGAGGGGAGGGTGGTGCATTTGGAGGGTGCCTCTCCGGGGGTCACCATGTTTGACTCTTCCCACAATCCCCTTAGAACAAAGGCGTCATTGACAGGAGGAATGTGCCAGGCCACCAGCTAACATACTAACACCCTCCTCGAGCTCCCTCCCCTTAACACACGGGGTCTAACCAAGTGATTAGTTGGGGATTAAAATATTTGCTGTGCAAATACCTGCCGTGGCTGTCCGAATCAACGCCACAGCGTAGTTCAAAGACACTCGAGACCTCTAAACTCATGCCTCAGACCCACCCCAGACAACTTCTCATCTGTCCTCTAGATGTCTGCCAAGACGTCTACTAATGACCGTACTGGAGTCAATTTTGCAATACAGCCCAACATAAACTTTCTAACGTATTTTAGTTATACTCATATTATTCCAAACCTGTATTTGTTTGTTTCTTTAGTGGAACAAGAAAAGGAATGTCGATAACCATACCATTTTGTTGTCCGTTTAATGGACAAAAAGCACTGAGACAAGAAGGGTAAGTCACCTGGAGTCTTAAGCCAATACTCGTTTAGGTTGGTGAATAAATCTTGAGAATTAGCCGTTATTTAACTCATCTCTTTAAGTACGTTAACATGTACGTTTGTGCTAGAGCATGTTTTGGAGTGTTTTTAACCTTCACTAATTGCTCTGACCAAGAATACATGTCAATTTTGTCATTGAAAATAATTCAAGGATTATATGTAGAGTGCTGTCTTTCACAGTATGCGCAAAGGGTTTCTGTCGTCAGATTAACTTGTATACAAGCTGGATTGAAGGTACAAATTTCATAGGCAAAAAAAAAGATCCACGGTCCATTGGCCAGTTTTTGTGTTGTGTTCGGCACCTTTGGCACTAGTCGGACCACCATCAGTGGCTTTTCGGCCAATTCAGCATTGGAGCCATCGGTGAGAGAGACCACACTGATTGGCTGTTCAGCTTAACAAAACAAAGAAAAACAAGAGACGAAATCATGAAGCAAAGAAGGCGCACACAGCGAAGGCTTTTTATAATTTCTCTGTTACATGTGAAATCCAGGTTACATTTAATTTTTAGAAATTTTAACTATGAGTAACTGTTACTACATCGCAACTAATTTTCTTTAATTTGCAACTCTTAGAGTAGCCTGTTGGGTAGGTTTAGGGTTAGTAGAATAAGTTGACACATACTCGCAAAGTTCCTGATAGCCAGTATGTTGTGAATCCACCAAAATAAAGTGTTAGAAGATATTAAGCAGACAGTCTACTAATAATCTAGTTGACATGTAGTTGCAAAGTTACTTGCTTTACTTACAAAAAATATGCTGATACATACCCTTTAGCATAACATACTCTTTTGAATAGCTAAAAAAAATAGACAAAATAGCTGGAAGTGGTTCTGGAGGTCAAAACCTAGATGACTAAATATAGAAATGTGACAGCTTTCGCAAAAAATCAGAAGTTCTTTTAATCCGACTGAATAAAATTGCTCATGTATTACTTTAGTGTGACTCAATCTAATTTTTTTACAGCACATGAAGTGCACTTTAAGTGTTTTTATAGAGAAACTTTTAACATACAATATTTAGTTTAAAACAATATTGTAATCAACATGTTTGTTATTTTGTTATTACAACCAGCTGTTATTTAACAAAGAACTTCATTAAAACTAATTTCTTGCCCACGCTAGCTGCCAAATGCTTTATGACTCCATGGGTTGAAACAATGCTGACTGTAAACACACACACACAAACCCCAAACCATGAGTCCGACCACAACCTGTGCCCACAACAATGTGACCTGTACTTTTTTTTTCGCAGTCATGTGCAGTTCTTTTATTAAGGAGCCCTAACCCCTACGACTCCAACCTTCAGTATTATATTTAACCTCCAGCAGTCATTTGGCACCAGTTTCTCTTGATTTTCGGCTGCCTCCCTCCACACACCTTTTCATCACGCTGCATTTACTTATGTACGGCTGGTTGTTGAAGCAAAGATTTAATTACTTTCTGTTAAATTAATTTGGGAAGGAAAATAAACAGGCTGGTGGTAGGTCTGGGGAACAAAAGGCATGGAGATGCTGGGAGCGAGAGCGGAGAGTGAGCGTTGCTGAATGAAGGCAAGGCACGCGGGGAAAGAAAAAAGCAGTCGGGCTCCGACAGGTTTCAATTAAACAGACCCCTAGCAGCTCAGACCAGTGCTACCTGCAGCCCTTCAGAAACTTATTGATGCAGTCTATATAAACATCAATCACTGTCAGGCATCTAGGCCGTCTTTCATTCTCTCACCCCACACCGCCGTGACTACATGTGCATTTATTAAGATGTTAAGTCCAAGTTTTAATCGTTAAGTCAGCAGTGTTTTAAAGGGATTGTTCTGTCTTTATTTACTCACCCTCATTTACTTTTGAACCAGTATGACTTTCATTCTTCCGTGAAGCACAAAATAAGATTGTTTTTACACTATACTGGTCACTCTTTTCCATGAAATTACAATTAGAGCTTTCAATTTCAAAAAGCACCATATACATATACTAGCTGTAATTAAAACAGAATTGCAAAATAAACAGGCTCTAAAAAATCTTGAGATTCACTCTCCTTTAATGGTTTCATTCATGGTTTTTTATGTTTAATACCTGGACAAATTTCTTCAGGTCTTTTCAGGGAATAAGTTAATTTGATTTATGATTTGATTGTTCCAGGTTTACTGATTTGATTTAATATCAATGTTGTAGGCCGTTAGTATTTTCACTTACAACAACAAAATAGTTTTAAGCCAGTAATTTCGATCTTTTGCTGTAGTGTGTCTTTAGGGAATTTCATTATACCATTATATTTCCAAACATTTCTTTTTGTCATTTAATGTAATAATTGAGATCTCTGTACACACGAGAAGTCTGACAACAGTGCTCCACACAGAGATCTGATCATCATCCAGTCTGTCTGAGGGAAACTATAACTGAGACAGACAACATCTCCAAGAAAACTGTGTGCAACCAAGTGCTGATTTGATTTAGTTAGTAGAGGTTAATTTATAATAGAATTATTTGTGAAATTATTTTTGACTGCATCCTCATTTTTACACAAGCTTTCTTCAAGCATATTGGAGATGTTGTACCACAGTTCTTCTGGTTTAGTCTGTTTCAGTTTTTTTTTCTGTATCATTTTTTTTTTGTTTCTTCATGTCATTCCAGACAGACTGGATGCTGATCAGATCGGCTATCTGTGTAGAGCAGTGGCACTGGATTATTACATCACAACATAAAATGATATTTCCTACTTAAAAAAATATATATATTTGTTGGTGAATATGGCCTAAGATTTGTACACAGTAGTATATATACAGATTATTTTTGTTTTGAGGTCAGCTTTTTAACGTAGCAAATTTTAATGTTGTATGTAATTGTATGTTCTATGGACTATCGCTCAAAGTTGAGAGCAAACAAAACAACCGCTGTACACAGCTGTCCGCCATCAGCTATGTTGGTCATATGACTGCATCATATGACTAAAATGCATCTTCGCTTTTGAAAGCCTCCATTTTCACAGTCCACACTGTGACGCGAAAATTGCTTTTTAAATTTATCCACTTTGGAAAGCGTTTTCAAAAAGCTCAGTTTTCCTTGACCAAAAAACGATTTCTCAGTGTGGACAGAAGGCCAAAACGGAGAGAAAAAGATGTGTTTTCAAACTAAAACGTATTAGTGTGGACATGGCCTAGTGTTAATTAAGTCACAGTAAACATAGAAGTTGCAAAGAGATCATTCCTGCAGAGTTATTTGTTTTAACCTTTGTACATATGACTAACGTAAGGAAATTAAGGATAAGATGGTTGAATGGAGAATATTTGCTAAATCTTTTCTCAAAGTTTTCCATCAGGTCTTGGTTAATTTGTATTTGGTATTAGCATGGCTGTGAGGTTAGTGAGGTGAGTCAGCACTATGTACAAGGCCTGCTTTAATGCCTTTTTCTGGACTCACTCCAGTGCTTTTAAGAATAACCGCTCCCCTCCACATCTTACATTCATCACTGCTGTGGCCACACATGTGTACTTCATACTTAGAGCATTTTCAGAACTGTTGGAGGGAGGTGGCACCTATGTCAGCTTGATATTTTCCAGTAACTTTAGTGAGCAAAAATGGAAATGTATTAATAAAAGTATTTATATTGCTACTTTTTCTGGTATGAAAGTCTAGAGGTGTGTTTGTGTGTGGATATAATTGTCTTATGATAATAAAGAATAATGCAATTGTGTAATAAGTGGTTACAACTGGTTTAAAGTTGATCAGTTTTTTAATATTGATTTAGTGGCTTTATGCCAGAAACTTACATCTACAGCTTAATTTGTTATATATACACATAAATGTACGAAATGTATATATCTTAGTAGATTAAGTGAAAAATATCTTTATAGATAATATCTGAATTTTATATTTATAAATATAAGTCATTTAAATTTCTACATTAAAAGAATGTGTATATCAGAAACATACAAATTGAAATGTTTATTTTTCTGGCATATATTCCAGCCAGAGGAAAATCTTTAAAAAGTTTTTCCAGAGAAAAACATGTTTGCAATAAAAATGAAATAAACATCTCAGAAAGTGTTTAGTTGTCACATGACTCGAACAGCTTCCGGGTGGTCACAGTTATGTCTCTCAGCTATGTCTGCCCACCCACAGATCGTAGGTGTTGGTAAATGAGTGGAAAATTTGGATGGGGAAAAGAGTGTGTGTGTGATTCTGTGTAGCCCTCAGCAGTCTAAACCCATTATGCTACCTCCATAAGATCTGTGTGATGTCAATGTAGTGGAGGTGGTTTGCCAACAAATCATCCTTTTCACAAGCATCATGTTGGTTTGATAATTTCAACTCACTCCGATGTAAACAGTCACGTGTGCTGAGGCACAAGTAACCCAAGATGATGTCCATGAGTGCAAACCTATACCATTTAACACTTCCAGAACTGGCCAACAGGTATCTACTCAGTGGCCCAGTACAGCTCACCAACATACTTTGTCTATCTCTTAAACTGAGTGTCAGTCAGGGGTAGCGAAGCAAGGCATGTAATCTATAAGTGGGGTGTGTTTTAAAAGGACCCCATGAGCTCTCTTAATCACTTTATCAAATTGTAAGATCAATAAAGCTTAGTGTCTTTAGACTGTGTTTTAATATAAATGTGCAAAATTGAGACAGGGTATAGGGAAACACAATTCTTGGCACTTGTGCATTTTTGCACTAAAATTAAGTAGGATTAAATGGGTTAGGAGGTTTGCTGCTTTATGGAAGTTCAGTGCGGATCCCTCAGGCTTTGGGTCATGTGACGATTACCGAAATGAGCCCTGTGACCAGCTGCAGGGAATTTTATACCACATGCACTTATGCATTAACTTATTTTAAATGATTAAATTTGAAGCATTAATGATGCCTTAAAATAAAGCATTATTGTTTAACTGATTATGGAGGTATTACAACAATATGCACTATTAATATTAATCAATTACCAATATATGAGATAGATGCATTTAACTAATGCATTGCTTTTCCCATCCTAGTTAGTGAATTGTAATATGAAGCATTAATGATGCTTTAAGTTAAAGCATTATTGTTTAACTGATTATGGAGGTATTACAATAATATGCACTATTAATATTAATCAATTAGCAAATCAAGAACTTTTTAATCTTTATTTTCAACAGCGATCTTCCATAATTTTGTTAGATATATATTTAAAACTAGTGAGTGATAACATTTCTTATCAAAGTGCTACATTCAGCGCTTTATATTCACTCTAACCCCTACTTAGAGTGTAATAGTGTTTAGTTTAGTTTTTAGTGTCTGTATTTGATTGCACACCAATTTTAACATCGCAAGAATGCTTTTTTCAACTAAAAATTGATAACACACCACCGAAATCCCTTGTTTCAACTGAAGTGTGCTCAATTATTCCCACTTTAATTAACAGTCAAGTTCCGGAACACTAGAAATCAATTCAGTTTCTGTTAATTTGTGTTCCTTTGTAAAATGTTTTCTGTTTCAGTGTTTTCTGTGATCTGTAAGCCCTGTTAAGAAATTGAAAATTTTCTGGTGTGTGTTAAAGAGACAAAAAGAGAGCAATAGAGGACAAGAGATATACAAACGGGGAGAATGTGATGCCTGTAACTGTGGGTGGCAAGAGGAGCAGGCTACCTAATCTGCTGTGCCTCACTACACCCTAAACAAGGATTAGACACCATGGCCAGGCCTCATGACTGCCCTGCTGCCGTAGCACACACACAGACCGCATTTGTGTTTGCGTCAACTTCTAATCCATATTAAATAAGTTTACACAGCCTTAACAAGGCTTTTGGTGAATGGCATGACAGCCCTCACTTCTCCTAGTAGTTGTTATACATTGATGCCGAGTTAATTCCTACCTATGTAAAATTATTTGGGTGTCTAGGAAGTTCGTTTACTCATTCATTCACTCGCTCACTCACTGTAATATTGATGGGAGAGCATGAAACTATATATGTTTAAGTTCAATAATTCTTGATAGAAGGTTGAGAGTCTGGATCTTTTTAATAGACAGTTTTCAATGAGACAGACCAAAAGTGGTTTTTTTTTTTCCTGCACACACATTTGATTCATTACCAATGGGGAAAAATGTTGCATGTGCCCAATCGAGGTCGAAGATTTGTGTTTTCTGTGAAAAATTACTTGATTTGAGTCATCAGCTCAAGTCCAAGTAATAAGTAATTGCAACAAAATCAAAGTGAAGTTTCAAGTATGCTAATATTTACCAAGTCAAGTCTTCAAAATTGTGATTTGAGTCCCACTCGGGTCCACATATGAGATAGATGCATATACAGATAGATTCCCTCAAGGGGAAAATTAGTCAACTAATGCATTGCTTTTCCCATCCTAGTTAGTGAAGTGTAATAGAAGAATTAATTGCTTTTCCTGCAAGTATCCCAACCATGTGGAGAGGTGCAGTCCTGATAGAAAATAAGTTCCAGAGCAAGTGTGTCTCCTGGAAGAGTGAAATCCTCCCCATGAGAGCTATTTGTCAGGGTGTCTGCCTACTCTCTTTGCCATCGCTGTTCGGTGTAAATATTCATGAGGATTTGAGCAGTATAAATAGCAGAGGTGTCCACACTGCCACAACGCTCTCTATCTATGCAGAGAAAAAAGACGGCTTAATGGGCTTATTATGAGGCACATTACATCACCAATGCCCAATTAAAAATCTCCATAAGAGGAGAGGAGGCAGCTTATGCTGGTAAACTTTGAACAGTGTGCTTTAAAAGTTGCAAGTAAAGGCATCTTATGGCTGTGAAGTTGGGAGTGTTCTCAAACAAGTGAGCCCCTTGAGACTATAAATAAATACAAGCAAGGTAACTTTTGGACTTTAGAAGTAATAGTTTTTATGCTGTCCATGTATTATAGGTACAAACATCGCAGCATCATTCAGTAATGGGTGTTGCTCCATTCCGTCAAACTGCTGATGGGTGGTTGATGATGCAAAGTCAATAATCCATGGCGTCGTTTAATATAAGATTTACTGCTCATTCTATAAACACTTTAACATTGTTTAGTAGTCCGATAATGTTACAATCAACATTCAAAGCTGTAAAGTTCTGGATGTGTGAAAAAGCAGGTCAGATTTACGAGATAAAGAAGGCGGGGCCATGCAGTGTATGCAAAGTTAGGTTAATAGGTTTTGTAGGGGAGCTCGACGATCACCTAGAATGTACGACACACTTCTGAGAACATGTCATGGATGCCTGCAACTTGTGTTATAAACAAATACAGCTGCAATGGCAGGTGGGCAGGTGTGCAAGAGATGGGAGCGAAGATGTAGAACAGCAATCTCGTGATGAGTCCAACTCTGATAGCGAATGAAAGATTGGGCTCAGTCAGGAACTAGAAGACGACAGTAAAGATGAAGAAGGGGGCAAGAGAAAAAGGACGTGGAGAAATTCTAGAGGACAAAAGTCAGCAGGCAGTAGCAGCAGGCAGCCCCTAAGGACTGGAAGCACCCTGTTCTCCCAGGCCTTCCCTCACTGGGTGCTGGTCCAGATGCAGATGTGGAAAAGGGAGAGACAATCGGGCCGGGCAGCACGATGGGCATGAAGGGAGGGAAATGGGGAGAGAGAAAGAGAGGGGGAACAAGTACCATCCCCGCCGCTTTTTATCGCAGCCATTGATCGTGGCATGTGTGCATTGATCCAAGTCGACCATCTGCTAGAGTTAGATAAGCATGTGAGGGTCTGGGCATTGTACTGTCACTCAGAGAGAGAAAAAGAGGGAGAAAGTGAGAGATGGGGGAAAGAGAGGGAGAGAGACGGCGAGAGATTAAGCAGAGAAATAGTGAGACAGTGCGAAAGACAGCGAGAGAGAATGTTAAGAGACGGAGGAATAAAGAGATAGGGTAGAGTCAGCGAGAGAGGAGAGAAGTGATGATGATGGGAGGAAGGGAGGGAGGGATGGATGGATGGGGGTTTGCTTCTGCTGCAGGGAATTACGGAGGCAGGATTAGCCTCTTCACTCCCAGGAAACTGAATTTTAAACGGCTGTCTCCTGGCTCTTTCCCTTTCTCTGTCTCTTTCGCTCTCTCCCATGCTAACCCTACCCCCACAGTGCTGCTTTCTCTCTCAACTGTACCTCATCAGATCTGTACCTCATCAGAGTTTGCGTTCCAAGTGATGGAGTCACTAACATCACGTTTATCCTGAAGGTCCACAGAGTCATCCAAGTTCCCCCCTAGACTCTTTGTCTGTCTCCTGGTCTCAAATCTCGCCATGTTCGGTGCTTTGCCTGTTTAAGTTCCCCTATCCCTATGCCATCTATCCATCTCTGGTCTACTCTTGCCCTCCAAGCTTTTTCAGTTACTGTCTACTAAACACAGAGCACATAAACAGAAAGGGCACTTCTGTTCAAAATAGTAGTCTAAATAGTAGTTGCCAGTGTCGTTTCTTTATTGACCAATTATTACATTTGAACATTTGTTCTAGCTCAATCATGGATGTTTAATTATAACCTTTGTGCTAAGGTTAATACATTTCTCTTGTTCCCCATTAACAAGAATTTTACCTAGAAGAAGATCTTCCAGTTCTTGTAAGTTTCCTTAAAATTGTAACAAAGGTAAAGACCTAGATACCTCTAAAGCTGACGTGATTTTTTGATCAGTTGGGGAGTTTCTCAGTTCCTGAGGAAGGCCCCTTCTTTGCCCTTGTTCTGGAGTCTTATTTGGAAGATGAATACTAAGGTTTTGAGGGAGTCCCGCGGCATACCCTGTTGCCAAGGAGCCCACAAAAGAGCAACAACAGCTTTCGGAGGGACACAAGGTATTCTGCCACCCACACCTCCTTTAGCCTTCTCCGCCCTCTGTCCTTCCATCCCGCACTCCATTCTCTCTGTTGTGGCAACTTTTTACTTCACTTTATTTTCCTCTTTAGAATGTGCACATTGGGGTCTGACTCCCAGTTAGGACTGTGCCATTGTTGAGGTGTGTGTGGTGGGGGGGTTCCATCGGGTATGGGAGGATTAGCGAGGCCGGTTGGATCATCTTACAGCCGCCAACCCCCCTCCCGACCAGACCCGCGGACAATGGGGATTAAACTTCTCTTATTCTTCCCCCCAAATCGACGGGATGACAAAGACGGTATTCCTCTGGGCCTTTTAACACCGGGCTGCACAGCTGAAGTTACGGTCGGGGGTGGCTAGGGACTGCGAGAGGGGGTGCGAGGGCGCCTTGGAGAAAATTAATCCTATGGAATTTTCTCCCTCACCTCTCCTTCTCCTGCTCATTGCAAATGGAGCTTTGTGGCCCCTCTCTTCTATCTTGCCCCACCAATCACAATGAACGAACACACACATACACGCATGTAAGTTGGTGAAAGGGCCACAGGAAGGATAACACTGACGCCTTGCTCCGTGTTTAACACCCTAAAAGACAAACCAGCAGACGCCAGCCAGGAACGCTTTGAGTAAAGAGCAATAAAGATCTACGTGAGCTGGTGTGGCAGCACAGGCCGAGGTGTCAATAAGCTCGTTTGGCAGTTGACAGTGATAGCTTTAATTAAGTTTCTTATACACCGGTCTCCCGCTGGACATCCACTTAGTTTAATCACCATATGCCATTCAGAGGCGGCCTACACGCGTAATAGCCTTTTGAGTGCCTCTCACATCACTTCCACACCATTGCAGCTTGATCCCACTGTATTTGTGCTGGACAGGAAGTGTAGCATGTACCGAAGGTACAATACATTTATTATTTGAATTATGAGGGTAATTTGAACCAACGTCCAGAAACAAGGTGGGGGGCTTAAAAGACTAGGCAGCTTTGGCGATTCGGTTTGATGTTAGTGCCAATTCTACTGAAACCTACTGTTGTTTCAGTTTCCTGTTTCCTACCTAATTCTTGTCAACCACCATGTTCTTTCTGGTGCAACTTGTTGACAGAGTTTCGCAAGGTAAGAAGCCAGGCGAAATCGTCGCTGGTCGTGCTAGTAAACTGTATGCTTTCCATCTGCAAACTGAGCTGGTGTGTAGTATCTTATTTAACGAAGAAAGTCTTGCTAGTTGTGATAAATGTTGAAGGTACCTGCATACCACCATCATATATTGCTACTGCTGTATTTTCTGTTGGGTAATGTGACCTGTTGATGCTAAGGGCACTTTCACACTAGCACTTTGTGTGCACCTAGGTTCATTTGACTTCATATGTTTTCTAAACTATGGTGTGTACTTGCAAACCATATCTGATGGAAGTATGGTTCAAGTAGTATGGTTTACCTAAATCATAATATAAGTGAGCCTGCTATTTATGAAGTATGATTTGACAAATGGTACTGATGCACTGCAAGCAAACTAAGTGCAAAGGCACTGAAAACAAACTTTTATTTACTTAAAGGGATAGTTCCCAAAAATTAAAATTATGTCAATTACTCATCTTAAAGCCCTTTGTTTATTCTTTTAAACACAAATTTACATATTTTTGATAAAAATACGAGAGCTTTCTGACCCTGCGTAGACAGCTGTGGGTTACCACCTTCAAGGCCCGAAAGGTAGTTAGGACATTGTTAAAGTAGTCCATGGGACATGCTAGTTTTTCATTCATTTTGTATGCACAAAGATAACAAAATTTTGACTTTATTCAACAACTTCTTCATCAAAAATAAGTTAATTTGTGTTCCAAGGATACGCGAAGGACTTACGGGTTTGGAACGACGTGAGGGTGTTAATAATTAATTAATTACAGAATTTTTCATTTTTAATCTGTCAAATTTAAAGCCATTTTAACAGTTTAGTCTCAGAGGACCAATCAGGTGGAAAAACCAATTGATTTGGGGATCCCTTTGCACCATGTTGTTTCCAAGTCCATTCCAGTTGTTCAGTGTAAATCCATTACCATGCCCTGATGAGTGGTAACCTAGAGTTGTTTTGCTGGGGGTGGTGAAAGTTGGCCTTCAACAACAAATGACAACCTTTCACACACAATGCATGCCGAATAATTTGCCTCGTAAAAATGCATCTTTTACTTATTAGGGTGAGGATATGCAAAATGTTTGCCCGTTATCTCGTTCTTTTCACCCTAGCCTCTCTCTCACCCCTCCCCTCCTATCTCTCAGTTCCTCTCTCTCACTCCCACTCTCAAACATGCATGTTTTCTCCCTCCCTCGCTCTTCCTCTCTCCGCAGTAAATAAAAGATTAAATGAGTGTTCTAAAAACACACACTGGTCACCAGAAGATAATTGTTTCAGCTTTGTTTACTGTGCGTGAGTGTTTTCTCTCTCTCTTCTCTCCTCCCCCCTCATCCTTTTTTTTTCTTTTTCATTGTGCACCATAATTAAAATTCCTTTATTTTCAAAGAAGTTTTACAAGAAGCAGCTAAATTGCCTTTTTTGTGTTTATGTTGCTGTCATTAGCCCACTGTCGTATTTTAAGACGAATGAGAAAGGAGAAAAGAAGTGAAGAGAGAGAGAGAGAGAAAGAAACTCACTCCGAATGTCCTTGGGAAAGACAGGAAGATCCACTTCATAGCATGTTTATTCAGTTCATGCTGTCCTTTCACCAATCTCTCCTCTATTGCAAACCATCTCCTTTCCTCTCTCTCTTTTTAGAAAAGATCAGCTCAAAGTCATTTAGTCTCAAGGGTTTGAACCTCTTCTGATGTGCTGAAATTAGAACTATACTCATTTGTTGCATTGTTGATGATCCTAATTGACACTATGCATTATGCCGAATTTTTTTAAATCGACAAATCTGCACATATACCAAAGGACATGGATATAGTGATTCCCTAATGGGTCTGAACCGTCTGTGCTTAACCATGCCTATCAGCAGACAAACACAATAAATATGAATTTCCGGAGCGTGTGAGAATGCCGTCATGGATGTTCTGCAATCACCCTCCCTTTCCGGTCTATTTTATTTTCCCCAAACACTGCATTTGGAAAACAGACAGGGAGCTTGTTATTAAAAAGGTGACAATGAGATTTTGAGCTAAAATTTGCCACATGCCTCTTTTGTAACCCATGCACGATCAAGGCCATCTGACACCAGCTGACTGTGAATTGCCACCAGAGGCCTGATGCCAGCAGACTCATCCTGTGCTGCCACTGCAGAAAAGGAAACATAGCAAATTCGTATTCAACTATTGACTAGAATAGAAATGCATCGATTTAGTGGCAGTAGCACCAGTTCCTTAAAACACTGCTTTTAATCCCAAAGCACTGAAAGGATTCATGCTAAATGGGTAAAGTTGATAATCCTAGATTATAAACATTGATTTGAGTTTGAATTTGGCTTGTAACATTTCCAAAGACCAAAAAAAAGAGTTGCCTCCTTTTGTATTTCAGCACCTATGTCTTCCACGCGGAGATGCCTCTCTGTTTCAATCCTGCCTTCCTTCTGCTTTTGCTTAGTCAGGCACTCATAATTGAATCTCAGGTTAAGATTACTTCTAGCAGCCACACTTGACTCGGTCAAAAACAACTATTACAGAGATCCAATGTTTTTTTTACACGGCTCTTCACATTGATTAGGCAATGTGCTGCCATGAGAAATGCACTGGATTCTAAATGACAGTCATTTGCATTAAATAAGGAGCGTGGGGCACTGGGGACCTTGCCTGCCTGAATCGTATTGGAGCTGGAAGGAAATCACACAGCGCTATGGGTTTTATTCTCTATGTGTTACAGTCAACACACGTGAGATTCAGACGCGTTTCATCAACTGCTCTGTATCACGTATCATACAAAGATTTTCTCTTTAGCTTTATTTTAGCTTTTTTGGAATATACAGTATAATTTATATATTCATTTTAATCAGTTATTTCAAGTACAGCTTTTTTGTGCGCATTAAAAGAAATTAAGATTTTGTTAAATGTTTACATTTTTAAAAATTGTGTTTAAAAACGCTGAAACCTTAAACTTTACATCAAGAATTATTGTTAAATTTCACAAAAATCACAAAGAAACTGCAAGTAATATTCAAATTAAGCATTAAATGCGGATATAGAATGACTGAAAATGTATTTTCTTACTAAACGTACTAAAGTAATAGGTTATTTCTATAGTCCACTTTACACATTCTATTAACAGTAAGTAACTTACTATTAACTAACAACTACATGTCAACTAGCAGTCATTAGAGTATTAGCAGATATTCTGCTAATACTTTTTTTTGATGGGCCCACAACATATTGAATTGGCAAGTACATGTTAACTTATTCTACTAACCCTAAACCTACCCTAACAGTTTACTCTGAGAGTTGGTAGACATGTAGTTACAAAGTAACTTAGTTAGTAGAATGTTTAAAGTGGACTATCAAAATAAAGTATAACCAAGTGATCTTTTATTTACCACAAGGAAAAGTAAAGTAATAATGGATATTAACTGCTCTTTCTTTCTTAGACTACATTTCGTACTGAAGGATTTAACCAGCATGGACGTCTATGTCGAACCAGGTTGGTTTGTACTCATTAGTTTTGATGCTGGTCTAAATGATGGACCAGCATATGCATAATGTACATTCTTTAACACAAAATACCCATGCTGGTTAAGTTAGCAAGGAAGCCCAGTGGTCCACCAGCATCGCATGCTATGGACCAGCATACAAAACACAACATATGCTGGTGACCAGCTATGCAGGTCTTTTCAAGAGGGTTGGAGTTCTCCGAAAAGAAAAAAAAACACATCATAAATAGACGTAAATCAGCTGTAGCTGATCTGTAACAGATCTTGAACTCCAACTACTGTTAATGACTTGGGCTATTTTGAATTTCTACATAGGTTTGACAGTGTGTCCTTTCTAAGTCCCACTCTCCATCATTTAACCTCCCGGTCAGACAGAGGAACAGAGGGAGCTGGGAAAGGAGGGGTGAGTGAGGTAAGAAAAAAAGAAGGCCTCTAAAAAATAAAAAGAATCTTTTTATTTTCAAATGAAAGGGCAAAAAAACGTTTTGCTTGCCTCCTCCTGAAGCGCTGTCAAACTCAATCAGCGGTGAGGACTGCTGATGGCTGTTCATTGGCCAGACTCTAGTTGTGGACAATGGAGTTTGCTGTGAGCCCAAACGCACACACATACTGCGCCGCGCTCGCAGCCAATCACGGCTCTCTCAGAACAAGCCTGACAGAGAACAGTGAACAAAACCCCAAAGACACGTATTTACCGCATAAACAGAAAGCCATAAACATTCACCACTTTCGCTGAAACCATTGTTCGACATAAAAGAGAAGTTTATGAAAGAGAAACCGATACAACTTTGCCAAACAACAACAACATTATGGCTTCCTCGCATCCGCAATGCACAGCAAAATCAAAACTCGGCCGCAATCACACCTCCATAAAAGAAGCACGCAGACACACACAACCCATGTGTGCACACGAATGAAAATGGGCCTATAATATGACTGGAGTAAAATGGCCTTGAGCCTCAAGCCCTTTGCTCAGAACCCAAAAAGGCCTTGAATAGACAAGCCTCAAATCACATTGTCGAACAAATCTGGTATTAAGAAGAGGAAGAGAAGACTTTGCCCCAATTTACCGTCTCTGAAGACTTTAGTTAAGCTAGTTACTCTGGAGCTTAGGTGGAGATGAGGGGGCTACGGTAGTGTGTGTGTGTGTGTGTGTGTGTGTGTGTATAAATCCCTCCTCGTGTTTCAGGGACTGGGAGAAGGGGCCACTGGTCGCCAGACGCCCAGAGTCTGACACTCCTTCAACTTGAACCCCCCTCTTGCCAAGTCTGTGTTTACCCGCACCAAACAATAGGCCTGCTATTGGCAATTAAATGGCATTTGGAGATCCCTGGTGCAAGTTAATGGTATTACTGTTGTGATTCTTTCTCTGAATGGTGTGAGGGATTTCTTTCTGCACCAATAAAACACAGCTCACCGTCTTACCAGCATTACATAGCTTACCTAAGGCTTATGATTCACGGCTGCGTGATTACCGTTTGACTGTTTCTTTAAACGGCATAGTCACAGCTATGGCTGCCGGGCCAGTCTGCTGGATTGCCTCGTATAGCCTCATTACCCGTTTCGTTTGTCTCGCCATGTTGCCTGTTGCTCATGAGTTGCTGTTAATCTCCAAATTGAAATACATCAAATGTGGTCCTATGTGGCAGTGCATTATTCACCCATATACTTGTTAACACCACCGTTCTTTTCCTTTTACATGTTTCATCTTTCAATATCATAAATAAGTAATATTTAAAATATTATTAGATTTTTTTTGCTTGTTGTTGTTGTTTAGGATGTGCACACATTTTTAGAGATTTCTCTAGTCCCGAAAGAAAACTTGTAGTACTGGGGAACATATTGCAATGAAACATACAGCAGCCCCAAAACGTATTTAGACACTTAACTTAAAAATGTTCTAATGTCTCGAGGCTTCATTTGTTTCACTGGTAAGTCATTGCTCATCCCATAAGTATAGTACCTATACTTCTCCTCTCCTCAAGTGTTATATTTCTCCTCAAACTTCAGAAAATAACACTGAATGTATGTACGGCACAAAAAAAGAGCAGTTATTTCTTCATTTTTTTTACTTCTTCGCCAAAGAATGCTTTCACAATATCTACTATAGCTCCCACCCTCCACTCTCGCCCTCTCTGTCCCTCGTCACTTGTTTGCCCAGAGATCCTGTTTAGTGTGTCTTTTTCTTCCAGACAAGGGGCTTTGAGAGGAATATGAAAAGACAGATTTAAAGGTGAGAGGTGCTGGGGGGGAGGAGGGAGGGAGCGGGGGGCTGTACTATAATAGCTCTCCTGCTACATTCAGATACTTCGCTTTTTTATCAACTGAAGAGGAGGGGTTCACCAATATAAAAAAAAAATCCTCCACAAGCAAAGGTCAAGTTTCTGAGGAGAGAGGAATTGAGTGGAGAAGAAAAATTCTGACGGTGTTTAACTGGCTAAATGATTTTCACCCAAAAGATGACACAGCGCTGACCCTCAAAGTAATACATACCTTCTTTATTAATTGAGAGAGTGTTTAATATTCCAGTCACTATAAGAGCACTGTATGCATTGCTATTTCTAAACACAATGTCTAAGACTTCTGAAAGAGATTTGTAGGGTGTTGTATTATTTTATTAACTCATAATTATAATAATTACTTTAAATTTGCATCATTGATTCAACTAGGTATTTTATGGCATTATTTGTTTTTCCTTTGGGTTGAAGTATTTGATTTTTAGCAGTTATTTAAATATGTTTATGTTAATTTTTCCTGCAATTATAATCCGGAGAAGGGATGGATGGATGTTTTATAGTTGGTATAGTTGCTTTATTTCCAACCTTCTCACTATTCTCCACTAACTCCATTTGTGTTAGAAAATCACTTAAGTTATCCTGCTAATTTATTTTTTTTAATTTATTTTTTTTTTGTAACCAGCAATTTTTTCCATCTTTTAAAGGTGTTGCCTAAAACACCTCAGCGTTACATCCAAGGCATAAAACTGTGGATTTAGAAGCCTGTCTAAAGTGCCAGAGGGGATATAACAATCAAAATTGTACACGTGTCTAGTTAAAGGAGCCAATTAAGTAATGACATAGCGGGGGAGTCAGGATCAACACTGCCTGAGGAAAACCCATCAGAGAAACACACACACACACTTACAGAAGCTCATAGCCGCGGGCTCTTTCACCTCTCACACACTCAGTGTGTCAATAGCAGCTTAGTTGCATAAACCGTATTCTGTGTGGCATTATAGGGAATATTAGTAATAACATTATCACTTTTTACCTGGTGAATGTGTCGTTGGAAATGCATAATGGGCTTCTGGATGCCACAAAATATTAGAAGGAAGTGTAAATGGGAAAAAATATATATATTTTGCCTTGAATTATACGGAACCACTCATTTGTTTTACATACTACCACATAGGAAGATTATAAATTAATAAAAAGAATAATTAGTGCTGTCAAACAATTAATCGCATCCAAAATAAGCTTTTCTTTACATTATATATGTATTATTACATACTGGGTTTATGCACAAAAACATACACATACAGTATTTATATTAATTTTCTTATATTTGATATTATATATAAATATATTTAATATATAAACATAACATATTTTTGTTAAATATATACAAGTGTTTGTATTTATATATACATAATAAATATATACTGTGTACACACATTTATTATGTAAAGATATACTTGTGATTAATCGTTTGACAGCACTAATAATAATATTTCTTGAGCAGCTAATCAGCAAATTAGAATGATTTTTGAAAGATCATGTGACACTGGAAATGATTAAAACATTAATTGTTATTAGGAAATTAAAATATATCTTCATTTGTGTTCTGGAAATGAACGAAGGTCTTGCAGGTTTGGAGTGAAATGAGGGCGAGTAATTATTGACAAAAGTTACATTTTTGTGTGAACTGTCCCTTTAAACATTACAGCAGGTGCATGTTCAATTCTCAGCATGGCCACAAGGGGCACTGTAGCAGACATTAGTGTTAGCGTTCTTCTTCAGTGGTCTTTTTTTCTGTCGGGTAACAAGTAAAGAGCAACAGTTTATAGAAAATCTTGCTGAGCAAGTAAAAGTTTGTTAAACTGTAAACGTTTACAGGCATTTAGAGGTAACTCTATTAGCCTTTTAAACACTTTCGGTTCGGTTACAGTTACAGTAACTCCAGAAAACGTTACATTACTGTTCAAACATTACTCTCTTTGTATTGATTTAATTGATGTAACTCCTTGTCAGAATTAATAAGTTATGCAATATGGTAGTCGTGAGGTTTTTCTGTGGCTGTAATTATTACAGGGGAAATTGTATATTATTCTTGCAAAAAAAAATTAAAACTGTAATTTCATGAGTCTGTGCATCAAAGAGATGTTGACTCTCACCTTTCCCTCTGATTCGGTCTCATTCGGTGGTTTCCCTATCTACACACGCCGCCTGCAAGGCTTTAACCCCGTCCATCACTGAGCCTCGATATCAAGTAATAACTATATCAATGAAAAACAGATGAAGAAACCTGACGTAATCCAACCAACGCCTCTTTATTGAGCGCATGACGGCAAGATAACGAAACGATGGAGTAATGCATCCTCTCGACCCGCTGACTCCCAGTCTGCACCTAATCCCTGACCCAGGCCTGTATCACGGACTACATGGGAAAAGAATATTCCCTGTCTCGCTTGATCCTCCCTCCCATCTCTTTCCCCAGGGACTCATCTCCTGCAGCGCTGCAATTTAGAGCATTTCAGCCCTAGCTATGATCTTAATTAGCTACACCTCCATCCGATTTCTCTCTCGCATGCACTCCTTGCGTTCCTCCCTCTCTTTCTCTGTCTCTCGCTCCCTCTCTCTCTCTAATTAAGCTCGGAGTGATCCTTGGCCGAGGGCCTCCGTGCAGGCGAAGAGAGACAGAGAGAATCTGTTGGCCAGGGATTACAACCTTAAGCTAGGGCCACATCACAGGCAATCATCTCCCCCACCACCATCACCCCCCTTCTACGTCCCCAAGTACCAGTGCAGCATCGGCCTATGTTGTCCATTAATTTGCCTTGTATATTAAGCAGCCCCTTAACTTGAGTCAAAGAGGATTTCCCACTCTCAGGCAGACGCTGTAATGAGACATGTCAGAGAGAGGTGATTGGTTTTAGTGTCCGACACATTTAGCATGGCCTTCCACTTCCACTCGTGTGCTCGGGTTAACAGATGTTTATGGATGCATTTCAAGTCAAGAGGCAATTGAATTTATAGAAGGCAGAGTTATTGGTCCAAAAACTCTTAAGGTAAAACTGTGTAATGAAGCTGACTTCTAAAAGCACTCAATTCAATATCATAGGGGAGAAATTAGATGCTTGTTAATCATGCAAATTCATTTTTAATATGATGTTTAAAATAACATATACAAAAACATTTTTTTTTTAATATTATCAGTTTGACATGTACATCTGTATACTTTGAAGTAGCTTGGACCATGTAAATGCATAAATTGTCCTGTAGATAACACAATAGAAATAGCTTTGCAAACAAATTATGCTAAAATATTAACTTTTCTAGACAATTATTTGTAACCAGCAGGGATTTCTATTCTATTAATCTAGTCCTAGATTAAAAACTATAAGTTTGAACTTTCAACTAAAAGTAACTTGCACTAACTGATCTTAAAATATACCAGTGCCTTTGTTTTGTCTTGAGATGCACGCCAGTTTTAGGCATTTTTACAAAAAAATAAATAAAATAAAAATACTTAAATGTTCTAACTGATCTTTGGTTTAATCCTGGCTTAGGTTAAGCCCTGTCTGTGGAACCAGGCTTAAGTATCACAAGTCAAAGAGTGTCCACATACTTCTTTAATTTTGCTTATATGCATATGTGCATTTTTATGTGTTGCAGATATAATTTGGGTAACAACGTTTTGCAATGGGGAATCAAGCTCTTATGTAATGTGCAAGACTTTCTGATTTCATATTTTCAAATGTAATTTATTAATTTGTTGCCAGACATTACTCTAGTCTTCATGATCAAATTATTTTCCAGAAACATTCTAAAATGCTGATTTGCCATTTTTGTGTGGATGAATGCACAGATACAGATACAGATATTATATCATATTGGCCTAATGGATAGAGAGACAGACCTGTAACCCAAAGGTTGTGGGTTCGAGTCCCAGGTCCGGCAGAGATTGTGGGTGGGTTTAGTGTACTCTCTCCACCTTCAATACCATGACTGAGGTGTGACCCTTGAGCAAGGCATCGTTCCCTCAACTGGGTGTTGCAGCAATGGCTGCCCGAGCTGTGACAAGAAGGTTTGCTGTGTCTGTCAGCGATGTGCCCAGAGCATGGAGGCGATACCAGGAGACCAGAACATCAGGAGACATGGAGGAGGCTGTAGGAGGTCAACAACCCAGCAGCAGAACCGCTACCTCCGCCTTTGTGCAGGGAGGAACAGAAGGAGCACTGCCAGAGCCCTGCAAAAATGACCTCCAGCAGACCACAAATGATCACGTGTCTGCTCAAGCGGTCAGAAACAGACTCCATGAGGGTGGTATGAGGGCCCGACGTCCACAGGTGGCTTTTAAGGTCCCAACACCATGCAGGATGTTCGGCATTTGCCAGAGAACAACAAGATTGTCAAATTCGCCACTGTTGCCCTGTGCTCTTCACAGAACACATGTGACAGAGTCTTGCTAACTGCAACATCCTCCAGCATGACCGGTTTGGCAGTGGGTCAGTAATGGTGTGGGGTGGCATTTCTTTGGAGAGCCACACAGCCCTCCATGTGCTCACCAGAGGTAGCCTGACTGCCATCAGGTATCGAGATGAGATCCTCAGACCCCTTGTGAGACCATAATACAAAATCTCATACAGAATATGCATTGTCTTTTAATGAACAAAATTAAGTTATTTTAAAATTAAATTTAATGTCTGATATTGAATAACTTATGAATAAAAACATATTAGATACCACATGGTACTATTTATTGATAATCAATAACTCAACAAATAAAATATGAATATCAGTAGAAAATGTAGCTGAAACCACATCTATTACCATTTATTTAAATGCAATAATTTGAATGAAAAACCTAAGAAATGCTGCAGCATGAATTTTAGCATAGCAAAATGTTTTATGCCGAGGTGATGGCACTATACTATTTATTTATTTATTTATTATATTGAATTTTTTTTGTTCACACACAGAATATAGTAAATGACTTTCATTCCATTTCCACCCTGATTCTGTCTTGGGCCGTCATATGACTAAAGGCTTGTTAAGAACATGGCATGCTATAAATTAAGAGTTCTTATGGATGTTTCTTGGAAATGGTGTCTTTTGGCTAAGTAGCGTTGTGAGATGTGACCGGAAAATGGAGAACGTTAGACTGATGGCCTCTTTAAGGGCTCCTGGGAAATTACAGAAGAATGGTGCTTCTAAATGTATTCTTAATGTAATCGGCTTATCCATATTCCCAACACAGTGAATCTCTCGGACATGCTTCCGAACAGACTTCTCCAGGACCTGGTGCTACTTGTGGCTGGTTTTTCTCACTGTCCTGAAAGCAGAATTCAGCCAGGCTTGTCATCCAGCAACAGATTCTGTTGGCTTAGCATTTTGTACGAAAGCACTCAACCAAACGTCTCAACCTACTTTTATAGCTTCCATCAAGAGCCTGTCTTTACCTTGTTGCCTCGTCGTAATTAAACATCAGACCAGACATTGATTTTTTTCTGTTTCTTTGGTAGTAAACAGTTTTGTTCTGTCAGATTAAGGGTTTTTCAGTATAATCAAATTATTGTTAAAGGGATAGTTCACCTAAAAATGAAAAATTATCATTTTTATTATGCTGTATTTTAATATTTTGCTGAATATTTGTGTTATTGTGCTGGTTTCCTAAGGACTGCCGTGGACATCTGACGTCTGAAGTTTGTGATATTCTTCATATTCTGTGTCCTGGTCAGTTCACACTGATGGAACTGAATATTTTCCAATAAGTTTTAACAGATTTTTAAATTTTACACACATTTTTACCTTTAAAAAGCCATTTTTTTTAATACGAGTCTATTGTTTTTGGAATATTGATATTTGAATTATTGAAATAATATAAGATACTCTGAAAGCGAAATTAAACGTGTTTATTGAACTGTTGTATAAATTCAATATCACATTTGTAATCAGTCATTTTCTGAGAAACTGATTAACAAAGCTATCTAAATATATATACATTTTCTGCGCCCGTGTTTTGAATTTGTAATCAATTAAAAGGTATTTCATTAAACTGAATCATGCAGTGAAAGAACACCCTCACACTTCTAGACTAGACTTGATTTAAAGGGCTGGTTTCCCAGATAGGGGTTAGATTAAGCCAGGACTAGACCTTTGCTAATTTGGGACATTTAAGAATTTTTAGAAACATGTCTTGCATCTCACAAAATAAACATCACCTTATAAAAAATAAAAAAATCAGCTATTTCTCAAGTCATCATTTCTCAAACTGTATGGACGCATGTTTTTATTTATTTTAGTTTTTTAATCGATTAACAAAAACACTGAACTCCAGTTTCACGAACAAAGCTTTAGTTTAATCCTAGACTTGACTGCAAGCCTAAACTATTTTAACTGAACAAAACGTGCACTGGCTGATTTAACAATATATCACTGCCTTTGTTTAGCCTTAGGATTTACACAAGTTATGTTATCTCTAAGGTATGTTTATAATAATTACTTAAATGTCCTAATTTAACTGTGGCTTAATCCTGGCTTAGGCTAAACCCTTTCTGTGAAACCGGGCCTAAAATTACTGAAACTTTAACTAAATATAAAGTAGGGATGTAATGGTATTGTAAATACCATCGTACTGCAATATAATTTTTTTCTAATACTACCGTGGTCGCATGACTCGATAAAACGATAGGTCTTCTGCGAAAAGTTTACTCGAACAGGAGGAAGCAGGAACTACAATTCCCATCAGCCCAGGCGTGGCCATCATTCTTTGCGGTCTGTTGTCGCTACAGATTAGTGTTGCCAATTTAGTGACTTTGTCGCTATATTAAGGGACTTTTCAGACCCCCTTGGCGACTTCTTGGACAAACCTCAGTGAGTCTCCGGTACTGCCGCGCGAGCTCTTGTTTTCTCGGCGCGCACACACCTCTCTCTGCGTCTGTTCTGTTCAGCGAGCGGCTGAGAGGCGCAGGGCTTTCAGTTAAAATAAATATTATGTTGCTTCTAACTCTATTTTACACGCAAATAGAGCCAAAATCACAGCATAGCCATTGTCTATTTCTTATGTGTACTTGGTTTCGTTATTATGAAATCTAATTATATAATTATAAATAAGGATTTTAATCTAGATAAACATCTTGTAAGGTAGAGCTAGTTCAGTAGACCTTATAATGGCGTGCAGTCACTATTTCATGTTCATTCTGTTTTTCTGACAACAGAAACCATTAAAAATATCAGTGAAAAGAGTTATATGGAGAATTAGGGTGCATTGAATAACATTATGTGAACACAGAGAAGCAAGATATCATGACGCACTGACGTAATGAATATGTTTGTTTGTTTTTGGGCACACCTCCACAAAAAGCAAGACTGACAAGATTTTTATTCTTATAAGGCCACACTGAGGCCTTTAATGGCTAAGCTTTGGATAGATTAGAATTGAAGGGGGAGTCAGTGCTGTTTTCAGATCTGTGACCATTCAGCGTCAGCGCACTGGAGTGACATTTTCCCGGCTGGATATTTTTGTTCCCTGCAAAGCCCCCTTGCACTTGAGTTTAGGATGTCAACTGAGTTAGCGAAGGGTGTCTTGAATGACCTCTCTGGGTTTGCATAGCCTCACAGTGTCGTCCCTTTCAACACACAAATGTATTTTTGTTTTTATAATAGTGGCAGTTTAGGCTTTATTATTTAGCTCAGTGATCACGTTACTTGTGAAAAAAGTGAACGTGAGAGAGTGAGTGTCACCCCGCTCACAGATACTTAGCTTGATGTCAATAAGTAAACTCAAATTGCTGCCCTCAGCACACATACTAATTGGATCATACCACTGCGAGAGGGTGGAGGTGGAACGGACAAGTGCTGAGGTGTGATTTAAGAGAGGCAAGAGAAGTCCACACAGAGGAGGCGGAGATTCAGGGGAGTAGGTGAACACTATTGGTTGGTTATATCAGAACATCTTATGCAATTTGTTGAATAAGTGTGCCAAGGTGTGATGATTTTGCTTTGCCTGAGGCATTATGCGGTTCAAACAGCACCTGGTGAAAGTACGAATGACTGTGGTAGTAATATAGTCTGATAACAGAGCAACTTACACAGCTTTATTTAAGATGATAATGAGATTGATTCTGATTAATTGTGGTAACCTGATGTGGTTTAAAGTTGCCTTTTACGCACTGCTGCTGAATACAACTTTCTCTGGTATACAGTAGTACTGTCTGCTTGGGCTTATTATACATTCATCAATTTGTTGGCAAACCATTAGCAGCTATGTTTCTGGTTTTGCAGCTGCAACTAAGGGTGTGCAATATTGATAAAAGTAAACTCAGTTCTTGGTTCGGATCATATTATGGTTTTCGAGTCTTCTGCAATACCACAGAAAAATATGCTAGCCTAGTTGAGAAAGCTTGTTGTTTGATTGGCATTTATTGGTAGTTATTGGTGGCTTTCCTTTTAATACTTGATGCTTGAATCTTGATATTTTAGTTTTTTTTCTGATAACAATAATTAGGCACTATTTTGTGTTTATATAGTGTGTTTTTGTGCAGGTCCCATGGCTGGTTTGGATTTGTGTGAAACTAACAGTAGGTGTAAGACCAACTTTCTTGATGAGTAATACAATTAATAAAAAAAAAAAGTTCATGTGACATCAGTGGATCAACTTCAGATTTCAGAATACTTTATTTTTGGGCAAAGAAAACAAAAATGACATCATATACTCAAACCTTCGTTTCTTGTTACTTACATCTTCCGCCATTTAGAGAGTATTACTACACTTTCGTCTAGGTGTAAACAGCCGGAGATTGCGCACATGCGCAAGCTTTCACATGGATGTAAACAAGGCTGATTACGTCAGATACGTAAGCTTACGCATATGGTGCATTTCTACGACATATTAGTTAGTGGCTATGATCATGTTTCATTAACTCTTCAACAAATTTTTTAACCTAAATGAACAGAAAAAGTGTATGGCTTGATTTAAATGCATGCACTCACTTGTATGCGTGTAGTGTAGTTGAGATGAACTGGGATAGCAGGCAGTGGGCCAAACCACTATGAGGAAGTGGAGGGGGAACTCAACTATTTCGAAATGCATTTTTTTGCGTTTTTGTCTACTTACAACATTAACTTAGGTATACATACATATTTTAAATGTGTATCACAATAGACAGTTCGATTTTAATTTTTTTTATGATTTTGAACCCTCAGGTTTTTATGCCCATGCTGCTAACCAATTATTTCTCTTATTAACAAAGCTTTGTACCTTGTGTCATATGTATTACCGTAGCAGCGCCAGTGGTTTTGGCACTCATTTGAAATGCTTTTATTTTTTCCGCACATAACTACAGTGCGCTCTCTGAATTTTAGCAAATGATCAAAACGACATCTATTCATTTTAATATCCTGCTATTAGCCTTTATTTAGACTAAACCCCCTTTCATTCAGGTGAGGAAGCTGGCATTTGGAGAGCTATTTGCACATGCTGTCATGCTGTTGATTGTATGCCCCTGCAACAGATGCACAGATGCGTTTAACAGTAGTAAGGTTAACAATTAATAGTTAATTAATTGTAAATTTAAATGACGATCGCTTGTGGAAATGATCTAAAATTGAAATCCCTAGTGAGAGTGAGTAATTAATGACAACGTTTGGATGAACAACAACATTTACAATATTATTGTAGTACCCTTAGTTGCCATCCAATACTTCTGCAGTGTGTCAGGGACTGTTGGGTTTGGTTAAGTAGTGTAAACATTATGCATTTTTCATGTTAGTCTTTAGGCCGAAAGACCTTGAAATAAGTCCATATACACAATTTTGATTCTTTGTAGTTTGCATTTGTCAAATGGCCCTATTGTCACGCATCCTGCTGAATATTTGTGCTCACTTCTGTCCTTCTGTTTTTTATAGCATTCTTCAAGAATGGCGCTGGACATGGCTGACTCACAGTACCTGCTCATCCTGGCACCGTCACTGGTCATCGCTCTCATGTTCCTCTTTTTCTGGCTCTTCATGAAAGAAACTTCCTACGATGAGGTCCTGGCACGCCAGAAACGAGACCTTAAATTGCCTCCCGTCAAACCCGATGCTCGTAAAAAGAACGAGAAAAAGAAGAACAAGAAGAAGGAGAGCGGCGGAAGTGGAGTTGGAGGAGGAGGGGGCGGCGAATCGGAGGAAGACCTGAGGGATTTCGATACATCTGATGCCACTAGCCCTGCCTCGAATGATGAGGATTCTGAGGCCGCGCCCGTGAGTCTACCGGTTGCTGCTCCAGTCCTGGCAGAACCTCCATCCGGGATAAGAGAGAGGAAAAAGAAAGAGAAAAAGCCAAAAGCTTCTCCAGCTCCAGCTCCAGTTACTGTCCCAACCGTTGTACCCCTTTCTCATACAACCCCAACTACCCTTCCTGCTTCAGAACAACCGGAAGTCAACGGCTCCAAACCTGCTGTCCGCAAGGAGCAGCCCCTCCCCCTGACCAAGCAGGCCAGCCCACCGCAGCCACAGGCCACGCCCCCTGCACCAACTGAGACTATCAGCAAAAAGAAAGCCAAGAAGCAGAAGAGGGAGTCAGGTGAGTGGAATTCCCACAAGCCCATTTTTTTCCCTATTTCTTTTAAAAACCTATTTTTTCTGCGCTTTCCAGATAATATCAATCTGCAATTGGGTTGCTTTAAGTAGTAATAACTTAAATCAGGGTAATTACAAAACTAAAGTTAATTGAAAGTATGCTCTTTTTTTTTTTAACATATTAAAAGTTTTAAAGTAGAAAAGCATGCCTAACAAAGGTTGCTGTGATTACATGCCAATACACAGAGCTTTTCTCTCAGCATTGTAACGCAAGGTACCTAAAAACGTTTCCCCTTTTATTTTCCTTTTACGCCCTCAAGAAGATATAATGGATTCATATAGTTGACTTGATTACAGCATGCTAATTCGCTAAAATGCTTCAAATAGTACCATGTGTTAGGCAAATGCCATGCAAGTTGTGTTGAAAATGTGCAACGTTCTCTTCCATGAGTTCGATCCAATGTACAATGTTCTACTTGTGAACAGTAAAGGCAAAAGTATAACAACACTTGGCACATGGGTACAGCTGGTTTTTGGCGCCTTCACCCAATTATTTCCAAGTTTGGTGCACCGCTACTACTAAAATCATTAAAAACCAGAGCCATTCCTAAACCATTTAGAACATCCTGACAAGCACCATCATTACTCTAACAACCACCCTGAACACCTTATCATGCTCTCATTTCTCACAGAAGAGCATCCAACTGAGGTCAAGCCTGATCTTTCTCCTCCTGTGGTGAAGAAAGAGGAGCCTGTGATCATCGAAGTGGAGATCAAGGAAAAGGATGCTCCGGCCACAGCAGCACCACCAACTGCCTCCAGTGGCAGTGGGCGTAGGAAGAAGAAGCAGAAGGTGGAACCTGTCATCACAGGTAAGAATAAACCAAAATCAGACTCCAGTCGGTGAATCAGTGCAGTGGGCATCTGGTCTGTGAGGTGTATGGAATGATTTGTTTTAAACTAAAACCAGTGTGGCACTGTGTAGTTTAAATCTGTCATCTTGTGCTGTCACTGTCATGTTCATACGACTAATGTGCTTCCCAAGGAGCACAAATAGAGATTGGGGGTTGTGACGGTCCAAAATGAGCAAATAAGCACCATAGGAGTGTTCTATATGCTTTCATATCTCACTCAGGAAAATTTAAACGGCATATGTGAGATATTTTCATGAGTTCTGTGGACTACTGTGGAAAATGTTCTTTATTGGAGTAATTGATATTAGTTTTGTGTAAAGTGTTGCTGCGGTGATATGTATTTCAGTGGAGGAGGCACATGTCCAGTCCTCAGCCCCGGTCACTGACTCCTCCACCTCGACAAATCACCAGAGCAACCAAAACAACGAGACTCCGCCTCCTGCTCCTGCACCCACAAAACATGGCAAGAAACAGAAGAGCGAAACCAACAAAGGTACTTGTCTTTTTTTTTTTTTTTTTTTTTTACACAAAATGGGGGGTAAAGTCAGTTTTAAATGATTTTAAGCATTTCCATGTTTAATGAGTTATATGTATATTCATACTCCGCCTTCTCAGCCATCTTAGAGTATTTGTTCCACTGAGCTTGACACAATGCATATTGGGATGGGTGTTTTCCACAAAACATGTAGGCAAAAGCTGCCTTAGAAATTGGCCTGTTAGGAGACCGCATAACCTATGATCCTATAAAATACTGCCTATGGAGAGTTTGAAAATGATGGCCTGTGGTTTGAACAGCTGGCTAATACGTGTCTGTGCAGAGAACTCTGAGGTGAAGCTCAAGGAGTTGCAGGCCAGTCTGAGTGGACTCGTGCTGTCGGACTCTGATGTGGTCAGTCTCGTCTCGCTTCTCAGAGACAAGAGCCCCAATGCTTTGGACAGCTGGTATAAGGTTAGAGGATTAGGTTGACTTTTGTTTTTCGTTTAATGTTTTTTGCTATCATGCGATAAAGTGTTCGATAGTGAAAGCTCAAAGATAGTGAAAGTTGTCAAATTTCATTTCTAATGATTTTTCTGCTTTTGCTTTCTCAGACTGCAGCTAAGTTTGAGCCCTCGGCCCAACAGCTCGCAGAGAAAGATCGCTTTCTGAGCACACTACAGGAGGAGGTGTCTATCGCCAAGGGCAAAGTCAAACAGTTAAGCCAGGTTAGTCAATTATTTCACTTGTATTTTCTGATGCGTTGTGCTTTCCATGAATATGATACAGATTGGTTACTCATAACTCATGATATTTGTTTCCTTTCACAATAATAATAATAAAAAAAAAGAATAAATCGGGTCTTGTTTACATAACGTGTGTACTGTGTATATGAAGCTTTCCTCCATGTTATAACCAATTTTCAGCTTATTTTTAATTAATTACGTATTTATTTAGACTTTTTAATCCGTATTTAAATTATTTTTAGCAAGGTGCCACATAAGCATGCTATAATTGTGACAGAATATTAAAAACAGTGTTCCAAAAATATAACTGCGCAAGCTTTGCTTTACTTTATTGAGCTCTTGGTAGTAATTTATTGACTGGGACTTCAGGAACTGCAGGCTGAGAAGCAGAAGACTGGCCGCGTCGAGTCTGTGCTGCATGAACATCGTGTTGCCAGAGAGAAAGATATGATGCAGGTGAAAGCTCAGAGCTACCAGGAGATGCAGATTAAGGTAATCAATCAATACAAAACACAAAAGTCTTGCATGCCATAATCGAGCGTAAGATGTTTGTGTTAGGACATCTAATGACAAATGACCTTTCTCCCTGCAGTTCCAACAGTTAAGAGAACAGCTGGAAGGTCAGATCGCTCGATTGCAGCAGGAAAACGGCATCCTGAGGGATGCTGTGGAGAGATGCTCCACCACCAACCAGATGGAGAACAAGTGAGTATCACCAACTCCTAAACTTCCCCTTCGTTGGTCCACTTATATGCATAGTAAAGGTTCATAATTTAGTTTTTGGTAAGCGCTCGTCTGTTTCTGCTGTAAAGTGTGAACTTGTGGTGCCTCGGCGGTGGACTATGCTGGCTTTTGTGACAAAAAGTGTTTAGGGTTCAGAATGTCCTGTTTAAGGAGCATGGCGTTTAGCTCCTGTTTTGAAACACACAAAAAAACATGGCATTTATTATAATTTTTGCAAATGAACTCTTTGGTTCATGTTCAAAAGTGCCAAACAAAGAATAATTCACATAAAAACTGTCATCAGTTACTCTCTCTCATATCCTTTCAAACCTTTAAGAAGTTCATACTTAAATATTTATATATATTTTTAATAAAACCTGGCAGATGAACTTTTTGAAGGTTTGAGTAGCTAAACTTTCAATGGATATTTCTAAGGTTAAATAAAAGTATTCAAAGATCTTAAAAAAAACAACATCTGGGTGGAGGAGTTTATTACAGAATTTGCATGAACTATGCCTTTAAGGTCTGTTTGAAATCAAGGTTTTTGTTCAAATAAACTTCTTGAAGTTAGTATTTCCTTATGAAACACTGTTGTCACTTGGAGTTTTCAAGTTAAGTGTCAGGATTGTTGGAAAATGTCCACAATCTTTTGCAAACTTACATGGTTTGTGTTTAATGTGTGTTTTCAGGCAGTCATCCGAGCTGAATAAACTGCATTCGGAATGCAACGGCCTGATGAAAGAGCTAGCAGAGACCAAGAACAAGCTGCAGCAGGAAGAGCTGCAACGGAAGAGTCTTGAAGTCAACTACAAGCAGAATATGTCCCAGCTAGAGGTGCCTTTAAAGCCTTGCAAAAAACAACGTCCTTTAACATGCCTCACTTTTTTTTTTGTTTTTTTTTTTTGTTTAAGCTTTTTAAGTTTTTTTTTTTTTTTTAAGATTCAAAAAGAGGTTTAAAAAAGAATGATAAAATGTTGTTCTATTTGACCTTTAATTGAAGAGTTTTAAAACCAGTATAGCTTGCCCAGCTGTTCATAATGGAAAAATTGCAGTCAGAAGTGAAAGAAATTAATATTACTTTTTATATTTGAGATTTCTGTTTTAAGGTCAAAGTTAAAAAATGTTTGTTAAGTTAAGTTAAGTTAAATTAAATTTTTTTTTTTTTGTGACAGCAACAATGAAGTTAGGTTAATGATTTAATAATTCAATAAATTGCAGTTTTAAATATCACATTATTAACTAAACAAAAGTTAACCACTGAAACGTGGTTGTACTTTTTACTTTAAATGAGAAGTTGGGACTATTATGATTGACAAATTAGTTTATTTATTTTTCATTAATTTGTTTTATATATTTAATGACTTAACATTGTAGCTGTCCATTGAAATGAATGAATTTGATTAACCAATTTGATTGATTGGGATTTTCCTGTATTTAAGATCGCTAGGAGAGTGTTTTATTATCAGTTCGACTCATGACTCATGATTAGAATTTTCAAGCATTAATTTCCTTACACCACTGCTTGTTGGCAGAATTAGACTGCTACAGGAAAGGCTGCTCTTAAAAACAGATGAGCTTTTGTTCAGCGTCGTTAAAATGGAGTGTCACTACATTTAGCTACTTAATCCCCCATTTCTCACAGGATGCAAAACGTCGTTGGGAAGACCTGCAGAACTATTTGCACAACGTGAGTGCAGAGAGAGAAAAGCTTCAGGCCAATAAACAAGGTACAAACACACACCATCTCACAGACGTCGAGTGTTCTGCGCACACACCACATGACCAGCATCTCCTGTGTCTTCTCAGAGCTCCAGAACCAGCTGATGGCCGTGGAGAGCGAGATGACCAGTAAGAACAAGGAGATCCAGACTCTCCACAGCAGCCTGACAGACACGCTCATCTTTAAAGAGCAGGAGCAGCAGAAGGTCAAGCAGCTGGAGCAGCAGGTCATGCAGTTGCTGGAGGCGTCGCAGCACACCATGCAGCCCGACGACCAACTGCAGGAGCAAGTCCAGGTACCCGGGTACTCATTAAACTCTGAAGGCTCTATGCATCTTATAAGGCTGTTGATGATCATTGCACGATGCTGTCATTTACAGGATCTTCTTAATGAGAACAAAACGCTGAAAGTTCAGATCGATAATCTCCAGACTCAGCTCAGCACCCAGGTATGTGTGTGTGAGCTGCTTGGGTGATGGAGGATCTGTCTCTGCCTGTTGTTGGCCAGCCATGTTTAAGAGTCATTACTTTGTTCTTTCTTTTAGGCTACAACAGTATCACATTTCGATGAGCTTCAGAAACTGTAAGTGGTTGCCTCAAAGCTTCCTTGTTTTATGGTTTTTGCACTAAACAAGGCCTGTTTTACACTGCAAGCGAGCGGTGCATAAGTTTTCACACCCTGCCTAGGTTATAGTATTCACATTGATGGTTCACTGAAGAAAATTAACTGCTGAAGATATCTGCGCTTTGAACCAGTTTATGAATAGCCATGTGATTATAGGCATTTCTGATACAAACTACTACTGCTACTACGTTGTTTGGGAAATGATCGATGCAGTTGCACATGCATACAGCAATAATTCAGCGTGAGTTCAAATGATTAAAGCAGGTCTGGCAGCAGAATGTGTAGAAATGTGTGTAATAGAAAATTTAGCTGACTAGCTTGCTAGTTACAGTAATGTAATCTGTTAGTGAAATGTTGTTGATCAGATGCTGTGGTAATTGGCTTTCACTTGGCATCTACTCATAATTTTTTCCTTAAGATGTTTTATGATGGATGATGCTTTTTAATATTTATTTTGGAAAAAATAAACAAATAAGTAAACTAGTAAAAGTATTTTTCAAGTAAACTTGTCCAATACTGTAAATAGTATGGGGTCGGTTAGCCTCTCTTCTGCTGACCAAGGTTGTAAAAATGATACAATATTACTAAAAAAAATATATTTATAAAAACAATTGCTTTAAAAAAATTAATTTATATGATATAATATAGATATAATTTATTTGAAATTTTTGGGGAAAAAAAACTAAAATGAAATATTTACAATGTATCCTTTCAAATTAAAATTATTCAAATCTTTTTTTATGTATTTTTTATTATAGTTAGCATTATTATTATAGTTCACTAACCCCAAGCTTTGGAATGGTAATATTTAATAATATTACCATTGTTATTGTATTGTAATTAGTGCTGTAAAGTGATTGCATCCAAAATAAGTTTTTGTTTACGTAACGTGCGTGTTTTAGGGGTGTGAACCTACACTGGTCTCATGGTTCGGTTCGATTATGGTTATTATGTCATGGATTCGGTTCAATACGATATCTTGATGCATCGCGATGCATTGACGATGCACTGCATACTCAATTTTCATTAATTTAATTTGAAACATTTTATAATTTTTTTTAATAAACCCAAAGAGTCAGATATCAACTAAAACTCGAATTTTACCTTCTCAATGAAAACACACTTCTTGGACAAATGTATAAACATGAAATTATAATTTATAAACCAAAGTAGCATTTAGGAAAGCAATGGGAGACACTGTCGGATTGCTCTCTTCTGACATCAGTTATCAGATTTCTCAAGCCAAGACATTGCTGTTTGACTTTTAGACAGTGGCTGTGGAGCTGCAATGGAGACTGAAGAATGTCGATATTCTACGGATTTTGGCCAAAAGCCGGGAGAGCGCGGCCACTTTAAGCACGCGCTGCGATGCCAGATTGACTGTATGCACGAAGCATTTACCGTGAGGGAATGTTCCGAGTTTAGCTGCAGCGATCATCTTTGACGCATTATCTGTCACAAGCACTACATCTTTTAGATCATCAGTTTAGATCAAAAACAACGCACTGTCACTTGATTTCAGCGTATAAGTGGCCCAGAAAAAACTCGGCACCGAAACTATCGCGGCACAGTTCTTCTCCTGCTACACGCTGCCGCGCCGCCGCCCATGCGTGCTGTGTGAAAGCTGTCATATGTTAACATGCGCGCCGGAAAAATACACGCTGCTTACGCCCTGCTCATGTAGTGCGAAACCGGTGTGAGCCATTGTATTCTATTGCGACAAAGCGTGTATGTGGCGAATGACATCAGAAGCGTCAGTACGTTATAACCGGTTATGGTCTATTACTTAACCGATACCGAATCGTCCTCGTCTGCACCGCGATGCATCATAGAAACGATTAATTTTGACACCCCAATTATATATGTAACCACGAGACGATACAGTGCATCAGAGCAGAGAGCTTCATTCATTAAAACGGTTGTTTGTAAGATTGCGATGAAATAAGCAGAGCAAATGTTAAACTAAAGTTATTTCGTTTTATACATTTTTTTATTTTATACAAAAGGTAACTTACATTTTAAGAACACTAATGTATATTTTGCTCTATTTCATCAACAAAAGTTAGAAAAAAAAGTCAAAGCTGAGCCCCCGCTGGTTTCACACTGCACACGTACAGAGTGCCGATTGTGCTTTCAAACTGCCATCGTTTGTCGTGTGCAGCTGAACTGCGTCTCTGGCTTTTTTTATTCATGATATTGTCGTCCTCCGCCCAACATAGTAGTCTACATGTAAATAACATGCATGTTATAGTTTACACAATAAACTTGAGCCAAGCTTTCAAGACCCTGTGAAAAAATATGTCTGACTCTTCTAAAATGTTGCATAACAAATATACATTTTTCAAATGCAGCAAAATATTGCAATTTCATATGCTAGATTGAATAGGCTATATTATGTAAATATAAACTGATTACTTTTGGATTACTTTGTTACATATGTAAATAAAATAAAAAAAAGTAGGCTACTTTTATTTAACTATGATTTTAACGATTAAACTAATAAAAACTGTACTAAAATTTATTTGGAACTATAAAAAATTGTGTGTTGTTTTAACTATCTCAAATTTCACCCCTCATACATCCAAAAAATTTGGCTGTGCAGACTAGATCTAGTGGCTACAGTTTTAACCTATTTTATTTATTTTTCAAATAAGCCGAAATATAAGCCGTCATGCACGGCATGGAATTTTAACTCACTAACAAACACTACATTTTATCTACCATGATGATTTCCATGCTAGTCCTGCAAATGTTTGAATTTTTTGAGTTTAGCATACTTAAGCAAGAGTCTACATGTATAACTATATTAATTTCTTTGATTCTTTTTGAAAACAAAATAAATAAAATTTCAGGACAAGAAAACGTCAGCAAGAAGCATCGTAATTAACAGACAGCGTCTCATCCCGCGTTTGAACGGGCAGGTGTTATTTGCGCACGCACCAGCAGGTGGCTCACATGCGACAACACGTGTAAACAGAACCAGGAGCTACTGTATCCTGAAGCAACGCTAAATGCAGCGCCATTATGTCAAAAAACTAATTTCTTCGTCCCGTGTGGGCGCCGAGAAAAAATATGGGCTGCTTACGCCGTGCTAACGTGTGCAGTGTGAAACCAGCGTTACTGCCACAGCGGTTTTAGTTATATTCTGTAAATATTCCTTAATGCTATATGTATGCACTTCAGTGCCATGCAAATATGCTGATTTCATTTGACTGGTGACTTCCTGATTGTATCTTATTATTTTAACAAAATGTATTTGATAAATTAAACATTTCTGGCATAAAAGATGACATGCATTTGATGAAGTTAAAAACTGTTATAGTAAAACAAAATGTCATTACAGGGGTCTGAAAAAAAGAAAAAGAAATATCAATGGGAAGGTTAATTTCTGTCATTGATCAGAAAGCGCCTGTTCCTTTTTTTTCTCTTCTTCTTTTTTTTAAGTAGGACCACTGAGTCCTTAATGTAATATTAAAAACTAACTGCAAACATTTTTGCAAAGTGTAAACTATTAAGTATAATCAACAAATCTGCAATACTGTACCTGTAAAAGAAGTTAAGCAGGCCAGTTAGAGACACTAATCATTCATTAAGTTTTATTTTTATTATTAAAAATATGTATTTTTATTTATATTAAATACGTTTAATATAACCTATAGTCCCCCAGTTTGGGCTACTTCCACCACTAACAATAATGTTTATGTAACACTAAATTATTAATTTTTACACAATTCTTTTGCAAAAATTACAAAATTCAAATCTTCTCAAAACATGAAATAGTTTTGTGTGAGGAACAGAGAGTAAAGACATATTTTAAGAAAACCAATGCATACTTATTCCTTATATAAAGGTTCTGCTGACTTCAGATGATCTGGAAAATGTCACATGATTCATACGGACAAATGCTATGGTGTTAGTTAGATACTAAATAATTACTTATTATTTACATTTATTTTTTTAATTAAAATGTTTATTTTATTAAATTTTTTTAATGATCACAAATCAGAAATGCATACATCACACAAACAAAGAGAAAAGGAAAGAAATATGTAATTCATAAATACCTTGGTTGCGGTGGTGGTCTGTTCTTCAGAATATCAGTGTTGTCTCGCATAGAGACTCTGAAGAAATCATACATGTTCTGCATGTTTCTTCCCTTACTCACATGAATGTCCAGCCTACTTATTTACATCAAACACTTATTTACATCAAACACGTGTCAAGCCGATTACTATTTACATTAAATACACATTTTCTTTAACAGATGGGCTACATTCATCCTAAAGTAGACTGTTTAACAAAATAGACATTTTCTAATGTAAGTTCTTAAACTATACTAATACAGAATGTGCTTGAAATGTTGTGTGTGTTGGTGTGTATGTTTGTGTGTAAGTGCATATGTATATGTATATATTTATACATTTACACGCATGCACACACACGTTTTCACTTATTTTATGGAGACATAGGTGTAATGGTGTTTATATGGTATTGTCCTACACTGACCCTAAACCTACCCTGTACAGGAAACGTTGTGCATTTTTAGATTTTCAAAAAACTTCATTATGTTTGTTTTATATGCTTGTTTTTTCATGGGGAACTAAAAAATGTCCACTCAAGGTCAAAATTTACTGGCATTCCTATCTTTGTGGGGACAATTTTCAGCTGTGTTCAGCTCTATGACATTTGTTTGTTGCATCTCACAACTTTCTCGAGCTGCTTCATTGGTGTATGGATGAATCCTGGAGTCGCTGGGATCCGTCGGTCCTCTATAGTGCCCTGACTGCCTGAGCTCAGGCGAGCAGAACAACAAGCTTGACAAGAGATTTCTGTACTTCCCTCTGACAATATATAGCGCCGGGTTCATGCAGCAGTGAGAAAATGCCAGAATCCTGCAGATGATAAATGCAATATGCAGCATATAATGTTCGCAATGATCAAAGCCATAGATGGACATTAACACAATGATGATGTGATATGGCCCCCAGCATATGAAGAAAGCAATAACAATACATAGCACCAGAATCACAGTCTTGTATTTCTGCCTGGTTGTCGTTGACATGAGGGTCAAAATGATTTTTGTGTAACAGAAAACAATGATGGCAAAAGGTACGAGGAACAGCAGAATGAGCTGTGTGTAATATCCAATGTTGTCATCGACTGTATTGGATCCTTCACAAGCGTATTTTTTGATATGCATGTTTTGTGCCTTCGCTGCTAATGCATCTCTCAGACCAGCAATCAAACTTATGATCCAGGCACCAATGCAGGCGGCTTTTGAACATTTAAGCCTTCGACTCCGTGTTAGCCAGTAACTTCTGACCACGACCACAACAAAACGGTCGAGGGTCATGGCCGTGAGAAGGATGAGGCTTCCGTAGATGCCTACAAAATAGGCCCCAGTCATGATCTTGCAGGCAAAGTCACCAAAAACCCAATTATACAGAAGCTCCACGCACCAGAAAGGCAACGTTAATGTGAACAGGAGGTCGAAAAGAGCCAAACAGAACATGAAAAGGTTGGTGGCTCTTTTCAGGTCTTCGTAGCAGGTGAGTGCAAACACAAGGAAGCCATTTCCAAGGAGGCTGAGGCAGAAGATCGTGGCATAGCACACACCGGTGGTCTTATTATATTCATCAAGCTCACACATTGTTATTAAATCGTCATATGAACCATTCTCATAGCTGTAGGTTGAGTTTGAGTCCATCTAGCATAAAAACAAATAAGCATTTCACAGCACTCTCTAATGCAATTTCTGACTGGCATGATTTAGAAAATTTCAAAGCAGACTAAGCACAAAGTCATTTCTACTTTTCTACAATTCTATTTCTACATTTCCTCTTCTGTACAGTATGCAGTATAGAGTACAGTATAGAGTATAGCAAGGATTAAAGAAAATGCTTACCTTGAGGTGGTTGACCGTGTTTTATAACTGCTTAAGCAAAATAGCCTATGTGACAAAAGAAATCACACTTCTGTTAGTATTGTCATTTCCTTTTGCTAATGCTTGCAGTTTCGCAATGAATAAACTTTATGTGGCTTGGCATCTCAGCATGTGTTTTCTGAGAAATTTAAAAACCTTTGGCCAGTTGCCTTTATTTATTTTTATATTTAACGATTCCAGTTTCTTAATCATTCTCAATAAATATTCAGCGGAAAATGCAATTGCATTGCATTTCAATAAAATATGTATTTTTAAAAATTCTTACTTGAGGTACATTATGAGTAATTCATTTTCTAATTATTTTTTAGTCTTTTTAGAAGCAGAGTATACAGTGAATTTTATTGATTTAAAATACCATACACACAATGCATTAAAGTCAGACGTAGAACTAACCGGATCATGTACATTTGACAATTATGTGTTTGATTCACTGAAACAAAGCATCTCATATTTATCTTGCAGTATATAATGTCAGTCATTATTTTAAAACATTGTTTGCTGATGCTAATGACACAGACATGCATTGTGCCTTTAAGACATTTGATTATTAGTCTGCACATGGAAACACAGACGCTGTACTATTATATTAAATCATACAAATGAAGGTAAAATAAGTCACCTGAGCAAACTTTATTGTCATCTCTTGTTCTTTCCTGGACTGTCCGGTGTTTGTAGGACCATAAAAATCGAAACACATCGAAGACCACTCTGAATCAGCCAACCACGCGACGACTAGTTTGTCAAAGCTATGGTGAAATGAACCTTGAAACCATTTCAGTTACAAGAAACTAGCAGCAATGATGTTGTATTTGCATTTTTTGTGTGTGTGTGACTAATCAAAGTAATGACAAAATCAGGGCTCAGGATCATTCTTCATTGATTCATGCACATGTTTTAAAGAAATCAAACTGCCAAGACTCTTTAATTACTGATAACTTAAATAATAATAATAATAATAATAAACAAAAATAAATAAAAAACTGTATCATTATTATTATTATTATTATTATTAGTTCACTAAAATCTTGTTTTAAAAAAATATTTTAGTTTTAGTGCCACACAATATGAAATGCAAAGATGCAAAATGCAGAAAATAACCACAGAAACCTCAATGAGAACATGCAAAAGCATGTAATCGTTTTTCATTGCATTCATTTTTTGCAAAACAAAATTTATACTATACTGGCATCATTTTGAGCTTATGGGATAGTTATTTAGCCTGGCTGCCACGACTTTAAAGCTCAAAGGATGTGGGGGTTGGGGGGGGGGGGGGGGGGTAGTATTTTCACTTCAAATGTGCTAAATGCCAGCCTTTAAGCCACTGAGAAGTACCAGTATTTACAAAGTAGCCAGAAAGAAATGGTAATTTTAAAGAAAAACGTCAGATGTACTTTTGCATCTGAACTCTTCACATACTTTTTGAAAAGGTACCACCCCAGTGACAGCTTTTGTACCTTTATTTCTGAGAGTGCACGGTGACAGCACATCCTGAGGGTTTCACCATATTTATCATTGTGGTTGTGCAAAATGACAGGTCTCACGCAACATACTTTTTATTTGCATACACTCTACACTCAAAAAAGAAACACCAAACTTTCACTATAGTGAGTACCCTTTACTATTTTGAGCAATTAGATGTAATTTGCTCTTTTAAGTGGACAGCGTTGTATCTTGTTTTCTGAGAATAAACAAAGTTTTAGGAAAAGGCTTAGAAAGGAGAAGCTGAGACGTCAGACGTAGATCACAGAGTGACTGTATATCGGGAAGCTGAAGCAATGTGATTTATTTTTATTGTTTATTTTAGTGTGAGTCAAGATATTGACTCATAATTGAATGTTTTGGCAAATAACATAATTTCAAGAGGATTTCTGAACGAGTAATCAAACATGGTTAGATGCCTGTTACCTAATCATCCCTCGTTTATTAGCACCCAATCAAATCATTTCCCCTTCACTAGAAATTCTCCCAGCTTTCATTTTCCTGCTTCCCGCTTTTGTGCATTCTTTGGAATCGAATGGATGACGTCATACGTAAGCCACGACATCATATGCAAGCCGCGCACCCATGACGCACAAGCCACGTTTCCATGACGCCAGCACGGCATTTCCTTTCACTTCTCCTCGGTCACGTAACATATTCCATGCTCCCATTCACCCATTTTTAGGTCCATTGATTTATTTTAGTCATTGAATTTATTTTAGTCATTGATTTATTTAGCCATTATTTCCCGCTGTCAAAATCAAATATATGTTTTTCACTGACTGGAACTGTTTAACTATTTTCCTCCCCGTCCCGCCTCTGCAGAGGCATCTCACCCCCTTACCTCCGCAGAGGTCTTTCTCTCTTCTATCCTACCTTTATGGAGATTTACCACCTCCATTAAGGTTTCGCCTGCCTCCGCAGAGGCATCCCCACCCTACCCCCACATAGTTCTCCGCAGAGGTTCCTGACCTCAAGCTTCCCCCTTCACACCACAAACCTCAGCCGAGGCCTCCCTCTCCACCTCAAACTCCATTAATGCCAAGCTCCCCCACCTCCTTCCCGCCTCCGCAGAGGCTGCCCAACCAGGTCTTTTATTCCTCCTCTTCTTCCCTTAAAGCTTCCCTATACTTGTCCCTCCCACCTCCGCAGAGGTCCCCGTCCCATACCCCCCCCCCATGCCTCTGCAGAGGTCCTAGCTCTCCCCCAGACACAGCCATCCTTCCCGAGTCCCGCCCACCACACCCATATGTTTATAGTGTTTTGCTTGCTTGCTTTTCCAACCTGTTATACCATGTCTCTCTCTCTACCACCAGGTCACTGGATGATCCAGCTCCCCAGTTCACCCCATTCCACCCACTTTATAAGTCCTTACACTTTTACACGTGTTTAAGTAAAACTGGAGGTTAGGTGCTAGGCGTCCAGCCAGAGGAGAAATGGACCCAACTAAGTCTGGTTCTCCCAAGGATTTTTTCCCCGTTTTGCCATGGATGGGGTTTTGGTTCCTTGCCGCTGTCGCCCCAGGCTTGTTTAGTTGGGGACACCTGATTCCAGTGATCGCCGTCTTGACTACAGAGACCGTCTCTGCATTGATAACCAAAAGTTTAATCTCGTCATCTTACGTTCCCATCACTCTATTTTGCCTATTAAGCCCCGTTCACACTAGCAGAGACACGCAGCGACAAAGCGTTGCGATCCCATTCATTTCAATGGAGAGCTGGCGATATCTGGCGACAAGAGTGCTAGCGGCCGTCAGAGACCATTGGCGACCCGGATGTGTTTGTATGTATGGACTCAGTATACTAATATTATATTCGGTCTTTTGCCTCCAAAATGTTTGTATTTAGCGGCAAGAAACCTGATTCGCTGTCAACAATGACGTAACTAAGCGACCAGAATGAGTACGCCCACTAGCGACCTCGTCGCCAGCTTCGACAGAAGTCGCTGCTAGTGTGAACGGGGCTTAAAGCGACAGAAGTCGCTGCTAGTGTGAACAAGGCAGGGCTTCTCTTTTGGCCCACTAATGCTGTAGTTACTCCTGTCGCGCGCTCTCGTCTGTGAGCATGCGCAGCAACATTTCTAGTGCGCCTTGCATTGTTTAAAGTTAAAAACTGTAATTAGAAAACAGCCTACTCATTAGGGCTGGGCAAAAAAAACCTACGTTTTTTTGTCGATATATCGTTTTTTAAAATGTAGTCGATTCAAAATCGATTCTCAATGGACACGTATCGGTTTTCTTTATTTATTTACACAAGCATTAAACGTAAGATTTACGCTAATCTTATTACTAGTCTAATCTTAATTACCTTGTGCTATGTTACAGTCCATTATTCATTGATTTCGTTTATAAAATGTCGGATTCAGGTGGGTTCCCGATACCAACCCCACCTTCAAATAAAAAGTCAGAGGTATGGAAGCATTTCCCATTGCGCAAGAAAGATAAAGTTACAGTGGACAAGAACACAGCTATATCTGATTTGTAACTCCGAGGTGAAATGCTGTAGTACTACAAAGCATAATTATGCGACTGTTCTGACTCGTCCAATTTCCAGCATCAGTTTTTTATTTGATGAAATCAGTTCTGTTTATTCATTAACATTTGAAACATTAGAAATATAGAGTTCTGTTTTACTGTACACAAGTGTACTTAAAATTAAAAAGTGTTTATATACAGGTTTGTGGCTCTTAATTTCCTTTTATTAATTACTTGTAATATTATGTTCACTGTTATTATTTTATGAATGTAGAATTTGTATTAAATCTATATTCATTCATATTGTCAAATCAAGAATCGAAATCGAATCGAATTGAATTAAGAACTTGAAAATCAAAATCGAATCGGAACATTTGAATCGATACCCAGTCCTATTACTCTTTATAGGTAATTTATACTGACTACTTTTAATACTTATATTTTTGAATTTAAAAAAAAAATCTAACTTTTATTAAACTTACAGTTTAATGTAAACCATATTGATATAAAAAAGCAAAGAGAAAGAAAATTATATATATATATATATAAATCATTAAGTACATTGAAAATTGTATTAAATTGTTTTTGTAAAAACTGCACTGCAGTGGGTTTGTGATAAAAAGCTAATAAGTAGCTAATCAAATCATAAATGTATTTACATGGCCATTCTATATTGTAAATACAGGCAAAGCTAAACTGCACACAGTATTTTTAGAAATGAAATAAGAGAAAAAGAAGAATTGGGTAAAATAAATAAATTAGGAACAATATACTGCACCTGTAATCTAATCCAGCAAAAGTAACTAATTTGATTATGAGCATTCTAAAATATAATTTATCTCTACTTTTTTTTTTTTTTACAAGTACAGATTTTTTAAATCTGATTACATAATACAGGTCCCCTCTAATAAAACTGTTAATAAATCATTGTTTTTATAATTATTATACATAAATCAACCATTTCTAGATTCTGGGGTGACTTGTACTCTGTGATTTTCACTTAAGTGTAGTTTCAGTTTTCTCTTAATTTGCCCATGAACTTATAATAAACTTTAGAGTGAATTAATAAATCATGATTTCTGTGTAAAACATGTTTAGTTCAAGTTCAAGATTAAGTACAATGGGAATGTATTTTCTTGCAGTTACACATTTCAATTTTAAATGTGATTTCACAAAAACTCAATCGCTTTCAAAATCATCTCCCTTATCACTCTACAAAAGGATGCCAAGATAACAATTCAGCATGTAACTTAAGACAGCAGAAAAAGCACCATGATACCTTCGCTAGCGTTCCCTGGCAACAGGCAACAAACTCAAAAAAATGAAGAGAAATCAGAGAGATTAGACTTGGCATCTCACACCCTGGGAGCTTGAAGGGAGGTGGTCCAGCCCCAGGCGGTCTCAGCCATTTCAGGGTGAAGGATCGCAGGGGAAAGGAGAATTGGCAAGCCCACTTCCTCTTGGCCTGCAAGAGGCCCTAATTAGCACAGTTTTCCCAATCTATTAAACATACAGCTCTTCTGCATGCCCATTATCAGTGCTGGAAGTACAGATATCTCAATAAAATATGAATTAAAAATTCATTAAAATCACTTTTTTGAAGTTTGATACACTCCATCCTTAAGAAAATATAGGCCTATGTCCTAGTGCAGACACACCATTCTGCAGTCTACACTGCTAACATCTAACAGGTAAGTTGAGGACAGAGAAAGAAATATCAATAACAGATGATGGGAAAGCAGAAGAAAATACAAGGAATGATGTGAAAGAGCACGATATGACAGACAACAAAATACCCAAAGAAAAATGTCCTCAATGGAAAATGTTTGCTTTAATGATGACTATGTGCACAGGGTTTGACACTAAAGCTGAACAGGAGCAGGTGTCTGTATCCTGTCTGCTAACATCCATCATTTCTTATCTCTCCACAGTAATCTCTGTTTTGTGTCAGCATGTCTGCAGGACCTCCATCCTTCTCTGTGGTTTCTCCATCACCTGGTCCTAATTGGCTCAGATATATGTGTAGGGACTTACTGGACAGACATCTGTGAGCACAGGCATGCAATAAGAAAGGAAGCACTGCCTTGGTTGCATCTCATTTATGAAAATATGAATACTACAATATTTGACATCTTTGTGGCCTGCAATTTATTTCTAATGCTGCATTTATTTGATCAAAAATACAGTTTTTAAAACAACCTTTTCTATTTTTAACATATTTTTATAGTTTAAAAAGGCCTATTCCAGTATTTTACGTCCCATGATCATTCAGAAATCATTGTAATATGCTGCTTTGATGCTCAAGAAGCATTTCCTCTTATTATTAAAGTTAAAACTGCTTAACTAAACTATAAGAGATTGATCCCAAATAAGATTGCAATTTAGTCTGAGAAGTGTTTCAGAGGACGTTTTGTTTGCATCTGTCTCTTTTGCATGTGTGACCTCTCATCACGGCTGACTTCATAATGAGTACATTACATTTTTCTTAACAGAGAGGCAGGAAACTAGATAAAAACAGAGGTCAAGGGATGGGAAATCTGTTATTTTGAGACACTGAAGGCAGACAAGGATTTCAGGAGGGAATCTAAATGGATAAAGCAGTCCGCGCAGTAGATAAAGAGAGCTCACTGTAAACTCACTCTCAAGGCTGCTGTCAGTCTGCCGGCCAGACCTATTCACCAGTCCTTACTCTCAACACATGGACTGCCTGCTTCATCAGGATACCGCTGGAAGAGCAGAGGAAGACTCTCACATTTGTACATTGGGGAAAAGAGAGCTGGATGACACCGGTTACTATTTTTACAGAGCAGGAGAGACCTTATGTTTGTGCCACAAGCGACTTGATTCTCTGTCCAAGACTGTGATTTTGATTGAGTAGCTTCTCTTCCTGTCTCCATTACTCTTTGTCCCCTTCCCCCATCAAACTAGATTTTTCAAATATGATAAATACCTTGGCCAAATCCAACCCCCTTACTGCGCTTTCACAGCAAAAAGGCTCACCCTCAAACAGTCTGGATTCAATTTTTGAAAAATGAAGAGCTTGTGAAAAGGGGGAAAACCCTCTTGTCTTGTAAATCCATTATTGTTCAGGTTATACTCCAAATCCTGCTTTAATATATGTGTTTGTTTAGGATCTACTCTCAATCCACCACTACATAATCTCATCCGCGGACTAAGTTTAGCAGTACAAATAAATATGGTAATGGATCCCCCTTGCATATCGGCAGAGAGGCGGTTAAGGCACCCAAACCCAATCTTTTCCAGATGGCATCGATAGATCACATTATTTACATGCTGAGTATTCGGTTTCCACGGTAACGCTGGCCACTTTAGCTCGCGCCTCGGCAGTGCGCAGCCTGTTTTCCGCCTCGAGGGTCTTGATTGCTCAGGAATGAAGCTCGTTTTCATTAGGATGCTGATGCACAGATGTAGCGCCCCATAAATGCACCTTCTCCGTGCTGTCTTTGCAGTGCCTATGATACCTGATCCCCTCATTCAGCGCACATTAAAGGCTAATCATGTCTATCATTTCCATTAGCTGGCTCATTCACCCGTGCATTTCGCTCTAAATGCGCTTCATTATATGCCCCGTCCTTATCAGTGCTCTTACGGTTTGTTAACTTACTGCAAGATCCTAATAGTTCGTCCGTCTTTGCTCCGTGTTCATTGACTGATTGAGGCTTCATTCAGACACTCTGTGGTCTCTCCACTAGAGGGTGACCTGTGACCACGACCTCCGCGCTGTTTACGCAGTTTTTTTTTGTAGGACGGTTGAGAATGTTTAACTCAAAAGTGGGTCAAATTGACAGATATGGACTGATTATTAGTTTAAATAAAGTACTACGTTACACTTTTTCAAATGATGACGAAAGCTTACAAGATATTTGCTTAAAAATTGTTTTCGTTATTTTTTTACTGAAAAGACAACACTGGCACGTCAGCATAATACATTAACTTTCAACGTGTTTCTTTGAGAATTTGGTAAATGTGCTATTGATTTTATTTATTTGTTTTTTAAAAGAAAAAAAAACATTTTTATGAACATTTAAGTTTTTTTAAGTGTCATATTCATTTAAAAAAATTTAATGAACTATGAAAAAAATCCATCTTTGATCTGTTTTTAATTGAAAATGAATTCACCTAATTTTTACTTTTGTGTCAAATGTATATATAAATACATAGTGCCTTATAGTACACCGGAAAGTGCTACAATCTTCACAATGAAATAATGAGGACAACATTTTTCTTTTACTTTAAAATATTATGGTTCTGTAAATCTTATGGTTCTGTAAATCTTTTTTCCTCAGCATGATGGCGATCATGTATGACCAGTGCTGTTATAACACAAACTGAATTGAATTTTCCAAGGCGTTATTTCAATTTATATCACCTTGGTTTTTACTCAGCATGCGTCCAAATATTGGGAAGTATTAGTGTCTCCAAGAAACTGCAATTTTAACACTTCGAGAGCTGTTAGTGTTTGCTCCTAAGCCCACAGTAGCTCACACCTTGTTTTATTGAACAGCAGTCATTTTAACTTCATGTGCAGAAAAAAGCTTGGAAGTTGAATAAACATAGTCATTTCATTAATGTGGAAAAAAATATACATATTCAGATTGGCACGGAAATGTTGGCCTCATATTTTCAGTTAATGGTCTAAGCTATCATGACCAGCTGGTTCTGGGCACAAGCTGACATCTTTAAACAAAATTAAAAGCCAGCTGTAAAAATGTGCAGGTAGGCTATGAAATAGTTGTTTGGAAATGCAAACGTAGTTATTCAAAAGTTATGCTTCAAGATAACATTTTTGCATTTAAAAAAAACTACATAAGGTCGATTGACTAGCACACTGCAAGACTTTCTCAGTTTTAAAACGGATAATTTTCTCTTCTATATTTGTTTTTCAAAAATATTATAATTATTTAGTTCACAGAATTTGTTGCATTTAAATTTTGTACAGCAAAGAAATGTATGTATTTTATATATTTAATATTAATATTAAATATGTAGATAAACCAAGATAAAGCAAAATAACTGTACAGCAAGTATATATATATATATATATATATATATACTTATCTTCATTACAGTGAAATCTTTATAAATAAATTAACAAAAAAAAACCTGATTAGTGCTGCAATATCTGTCACTGCCCATCAAACGACTATTTACTTATCCATCTCAGATGTTTATGGTTTCTATTAAATTAGTGTTAATCTTCGGACAGCCGTCTTTAGGATATGAAAAAAGATTCCAGCTGTGGCTGGTATGGCTGGCTTTCTCCTCACTTAATTATTCAGGAAAGCAGCTGTAAACCAACAGGCCGTAAACCAGCCAACAGTTCCTGTTTTTACTCAGAGCCACGTATTGTACATTTTAATTATGTTTCTAATTACATGCAAACACTCAAAGAAGTTTTTGTCGTCGCCCTTGTGTGTCACTGAACCAGCTAATTTTCTTCACTCACAAAGGCAAGAGTCACAAACCCAGAGAATATTGCCGCTTCTATTTTGTGCTCAGTGATTTTGTGTCGCCTGCAGTCATGGTATTTCCTGTACATTTGCAATTATGACAGTTAAGCAGCAAATTATAATGCGGACAGTGTCTTCTCTGAATTTCAGTAGTCAGTCTACACTTGTCACCACAAGGTGGACAGCAGCTACTGTGTATCTGTTTCCTTGATTCTGTTCATACTCTGTAAATCCTCCTTAACCTGAGACATACTGTACCATTTAACTCTCTCTGTAGCTTCATCTTTAAGATACTGAGGTCTGCCCCCGCTTAACAACAGCAGCTTTGTGTTTCCCGTGAAGAATTTAAAGAGATTACGCTGAAATAAGATGCAAACAGAAATTACAGGGTTTGCTGCAGCTAGAGGGAGGAGGTTCCAGGCCTGTGACTTCACTGTAAAGTGATACCCTTTACATACTCTGAAGAGTAGCGTGCTGACAGCAGCAGGGCCTAAAAGGGGCACACACACATTCACTCAAAAAAGGATTCTTGGCACAATTTGTTATTAAGTATTATCACTATTTTGCATTGGAGCAGCCTGCATCATAATCTATTTGCAACATATATCTTATCTGTACTTAGTGTATATTATTTGACAGATCTTATTGCATTTATTATTTGGTTGAAGTCGTATTACACTAAAATCAATGCACCGACTAGAGTTTACTTCACTAGCTTAGTAAACTGTACTAATTAGGGCTGGGTTGAAATCTGTTTTTCGATTTTAATTGTTTCTCAATGTGACAGTGATATCATTGTAAATCCTAAGAACCGATAGATGCTGTTGTCACTTAATACATGAGCCAAACAATGAAACACAATAAATCACAGTAAGGTTTGTTACTTGTGATGTGAAATAAAGTGTCAGATTTCCGATTCTGTCAGTTGTTAACATCACTAAAAGTTAAACAGTAAATACAGTTTTGGTGTTAAATGTTACAATTTTAGCACAACAGTATAGCAGCAGTGCGGAACTCACATAAACCAATCATCTCTTCCTCTGTACATCTAGTTACCACAGCAAATAAACAAAGGATCATCAGAAGGTGCTGAAAGAAACAGAACATCCTGCCGGTATGAATCCCATGAATCCCAAGGTTGCAACCCAGTCTCATATAAAAACGTACCCTGACTCATTTGTCCAAAGTGCAAAATGTAGAGGGGTTACAATAACGGCCCTTAAATTGTATGACTGTTACGTTTTTTGTCACGGTTT